>CM031234.1:584168002-584481997 GCA_018340775.1 Taxus wallichiana var. yunnanensis
TTGTCATACACAACTCAAGAATTACATAAACAACAAATATTTTCTTAGTCGTATTTGTCTTCCAGATAAATAAATTTTCAAACTCAGACTCCCACAAAAGAAGAATTCAATTCAAAAATAAATAAAAATGTTTCTTTCTATTTTTGCATCTTCTCTCAAATATCTAATGTACTTCTACACCTTTGCTTTAATCAAGTACTCCTACAAAATGCAAACACTATTTTTTACTATTCGTGTTTCTTCTCAAATAACAAATGGATTTATACATCTATGTTTCAACCATTTACAAGAGGGTTTCCTACATGCCCTTTACTTATACAAATTCAAACTTCAGTTTAAAAACATGTTTGAATATTTGCTCCGCTCCTCCACATCATAAAACTTCATGTTCAGCAGGATTTGCCATATCATGGCCTTGTTTATTAATAACAAGAATATTCATAAAATGTAAGGGTATTTAGTTATGACAAGTGATCCACTCATAATTTTTTAATAAATATAAAGTTTGTGATTGAGACACACGGAATATGTGTCATAGAATAGCTTTCGCATCACTTTTGATTTTAATTATTGTCTAATTCATTAGTATAAATTCAACAATAAACTATTTAAATATTATGCAAAACATTTTAAGGAGAGAAAATTAACATATTACACCCTACCACCTCTTGGCTATTGTTGTAGACCACCAAATAAAATTTGTGTTTGTTTACATTTGTTACAATATGTGAAGGATTTTTGCATTCTAAAGCAATAGCAATTATATAATATTATGTATCTCGATAGAATTCATAGAATCTTTTTCATTCAAATTTAAATATGTTGAAATTTTTTTATGGATATGTGTTAAAATTATTGTAACGAGATCACCATGATGAGCCTTGAAACATGGTAAATACCCCATTGTATTGTATTGTTCATACCTTTTACATTTTTGACCGAAAAAATAACTATTGATGTGTCCATGAAACCTTGAAGGACCGTTACTAATTTATTAATCACAAGAATGCTCATAAAGTGCAATGAATATTTATTAATGGCAAGTGACACTCGTACTTTTTAAATAAATATAATGTTCCTTATTGGGACACATGTTTTATGGAATAGCGTTCACATCATTTTCAATTTAAAGTGTTGTCAAGGTCATTAACACAAAAGTAAACAAAAATTATATAAACATTATACACATCATATAGGTATATACATAGAAAAAAAAAAATTTAAATTATTTTATTTTTAAATTTTAAATAAATCTTAAATTGTGTACGATTTATCAAAAAAAAAAATGATATTTATTACATAACATAAATTTGTTTTATTGTACAATTCACACACACACACACGCATATTAGTTACTAGTATGTGTATATGAGTGTAAAGTACATCGGAAAGGGTGTAAGGTTGGAGGTAGTTTGTGATTTTGTTTTGATGTCAATAAAACAACATAAAAATTGTATTCTATGAAACATTTCCTTGAGTCATTTAAGTTAAACAATTCACATGCTTTTGTATACTTCAAGTCTTCAACATTTTGTATACATGTCTACAAAAACATTAGTTTCCACAACATTCGGCAAAATTACAATTTCCAATATACTTTGATAGATGTCCATGCCCGTTCTAAAGCTCCCATTTTGGCACGGGTGGGAGTATGCTAACGAAGTTTGTGGAGTTCAACGTTACACCTTCCACATGTATTTGCTTGAAAGTTTTGAAGATCCTTTCAACATAAATTATTTTGTTGGAATCTTGCATTCGTTACAATCCATGAGATGTCTTATCAAGACGTTTTTTAAATAGTTCACGTGCTTTATGTATGACTTCCCATTTTGCATACATGCCTACAGATGCATTCACAACTACATCTAAAAAATCGGCTATCCATTATCCTTTGATGGTGTCTATTACTTGTTCTAAATCTCCTATTTTAACAAACGTGAGAAGGGTCTTTGAAAAGAGTGTCGAGTCTTATTTTACCCTTGCCAATCCCATTTTGTCTATCCTCGGTTTCGAATCTCTTATTTTAACACACACTTAAATAGTAAACATGAACCGATCATGGGCACCTATTAGTTGTAGTTCGGTGAAACGACGACACAACTACTTGAGAATGCTCATTTGTTAAAATTATTGTAATATAATAACTACCATGGTCATTTCATATTGATGAAATCTATTTTACTTTAAATATACCTTGCCACCTCATGAGACTCCGTGAAATCAACCATATAACCATATTCATCTAGTTGCAATGCAATCCATTTTACGACATAACTAAAGTTTGGGTTAATAAATAACACCCCAAATCATCCAAGGAGATGAAAAAGAAAATAGAATAAATCATAAATTGTAAAATTTAATATCATAATAATTTCCTCGAATACCATCAATTAACATAAAATTTATATATCATTTTCAAATAACGGTATTCGGTGGTTATATAAAAAAATCTAAGTACTTTAGCAGAAGTTTTATTATTATTTGTATTTATGCAGAAGTTTTATTATTATTTATATTTATACTTCACAAGTTAATTAAAATTAGATCCGGTCCACTTTGACCGGTGAGCGTTTGAAATGCGGGAAGGAACATGACGTTGTATAAAATTGAAAATATAAACTACGGAGCGGTGGCGGCATCCATTTTACCTCTGAAATTGCCTTGCTACAGAAGTTTCACTAGCTTTGGAATCGCTACATCTTTTATGTATTATTAAGGTAACTAACTGGCTGTGTAAATGTAAGGGTGATTAGTTCCTGTGACTTTGAAGATTAAAACCTGTGTGGCAAACACGCAGGGTGTGTTGTCAGGACACACCCCTCCACCCAGAATGGCCACATTTTTAGTGCCAATGGCAAACTTGCAATCATCCCTCAGACGCAGAGTGTTGTGGGAGCTTCGGCCGCTGAGCAGGAAGATGCAGTGGCCCAAATAATTTTTCTTCTAATTGCATATACTTACAAATTGATGTCACCAGAATGGAATGGGAAAAAACATCCACAGAATTTGAACGTTTTCTGACAAATGGCACCTCGAAGGACGCCTCTGATGTAGTAACATCTATGACAAATATAATGTTTGATAATTGTGAGTTACCCTACATCAATGTTTCTTACATCGATAACTACATCAATATGTACATTGTACAATTTAATGACAGGAATTAGCCCTTATGCAGCTCATATTTAGAATATGAAATTTTTGACATTACATTCAATTTCTAGAAGTGACCACATCTAAAAATATCAAAGTTTATCTTGACTCGTTCTAACATTTCCCTTGGAATGAATTCCAGAAAGGGTCCTTTTAAGGCTGCTCGTCTTGAAGGTGGCGTTGACAACTTTCCTACTAATAAATTTTGGAGTGAAAAAAAAATTAACTTCGATTCAAATATCTAAGGAGAACGCTTCAAAAGGATCTTTTCCACTTCACCATTTCGGAGAATTTAATCCATATGTAATAGCTATTCAGTTATAAAACTGTAGCAACAATTTCTTAAAGAATTTAAAAACTAATATAATTTTTTTTTTTTTAAAACAGGGATAATTTAATGATAAAATATAACCAATTTTTATTTTTTGCAGAAAAAGAGGTGTGCATGTAAACAAGTCTATCTGTAGCAATTAAATTGTAATCATGTCAAAACTTCCAATAAGTAGTAGTGTAACAGATACAATAACGCATGTTGATCAACACAAGAGTGAAGAACATCACATTATATTTAAGGCTTCAATGAGTTTTTGAAATAATACATTGTTATTAACAAAATGAGAGAGGAGAAATAAAAATATCTTCTGTTTAGATGTTTTCCCTGAGTTGGGTCTGTGATGGTGTTCTTCACTAATTGTTCCTTTCAAGCTCTGCGCCAACCAAATAGCAGTCTCTCTTGGTGAAACCTTCTCCTTTCCAAAAGGATTTAGTACACCTGCAAGCTCTTCTAGTCTATGTTGTTGAAGTAACTGTGCACAGAGCTCTAACAAAGCTTCAAGAGCATCTGCTCTTTGACGATATGACCGAACATCGAGTCCCTTTACATAGTTCTCTTCTTCTTTACAAGAGACATTTTGTGAATTTTGTTGTGAGACATGAACAGTGCTACTAGTTACTGAAGGCACGGCTAATACTTCTAAGCCGTCCCTTTTCAAATCTAGTAATGGTTCAATATCCATATTTTGCACATCCACTCCTGTCTGCACCCCTGACTGCTCGCTCTCCTACTTGAAATGTACTATGACGAATCACATGTATAACATTATTGAAAGAAGGTTGGATATGCACTGGAAGTTTCTCATTAATCTGGATGGTTCCTTTTTCCTGAGTTCTGTCTCCATTTTCGTTCTCCTCATCTGCTCTACCCAAATGTTTACTGTGACTGGTAAAAGTCGAACAAGTAGCAACATCGGAATCCTCCCTCATTAAAGATGACAGGTAGGACTCATTATCTATTTCACAGCGAGAAAGGTAAAAGTTGGAATGCTCAATATTAGTCTGTGACCTTATTCCATTTTCTCCTGAACCGCAAACCTGTCATAATCAGCTGACCTAGACTCAGATAATGGAAATGAAAGTTCATTGATCTCCAGTAGGGTTGTATCCAATCTTGGCGCTTTTACAGGAACATCATAAAATTGGTCATTTCCTTGTGTTTTAATTTGATTTGGTTCAAACTGTAGTGTCTGCTTATCAGATACTACAGTTGAAGGTCCCCACATCTTTTTCATTTCACTTCCATTGGTTGTACACATCTTTTGTTTCACTGTCAAAGAGCTGTGAGTGGAACTCCTCTTCTGGACATCAAAACATACCTCATCATTTCCATTGCTACCTGGGTGGCAAGCTTTACCAGTAAGAATTGCATGCACTTGAACAACAGGAAACGAAAGCCCAGATGATCCATTTGATGTTTCAACTAGCCTCTGGCCATCTTGTACCATTTGTATAGAGCTGTCAATAGACACCATTCCATTGTCATAAGGAGATGCATTAGTATTTGCAATGGGAATCAACGCAGAAAACTGCTCCAACTCATCCCCATATTCAGGGGATGTGTTGCTCTCTTCTGCTGATAGTATACAGGTATCTGGAAAGCTCTGCACTGCAGAGGTTTCTTTGTCATCTATGGATGTGTCTAATGAGTTTGACTGCAATGGAATATTGGGAATTTCTTGAAGACTTGAAGTGTTCTCTCCCTCTGTCTGGACAGCTGCATCATTCGAAGCCCTTTCGTAACAATTGGCAACATCAGTAGCAGCAGTGACTTCTACAGTGAGAGAAGCTACATTAAACACAGAATCTGTCTGTACAGATACATCATTTGATTTTACTCCTTTTTCAGCGGATACTGATTCAGGCTTTGCATTGCTGGCTGAAGGACACAAATTGAATGGCATTCCCTTATTTTCAGGATAGACAATACGCTCTTCGTCTGTCTGTATGGAGATATCACTGCGTAAAACTCTTTGTAAGCTGTGTAATACAGGTTTATCTGCAGTGTTGATACAGGAAGAAGATTGTACAGACATGCTCTGGCTCTCTGAATGGGATGTAACAAATGCACTCCTTGAAGTGACAGAAGAGCTGTTATCACCTAATACAGTTTGAGTTCCACTATGAAGCATATAATCTTCTTCCTTTGTTTGGGTATGGGCATCTTTAGATGTCAGCCTTTGTAAATCAGGAATTAACTGATCACTTGCAACAAGAATTGGACCATGGGAATTCTTTGACACTTCCTGTGCTTCAGCAGAATATGGGTTACCTTCTAGTGCTTTGTGGACTCGTAAATCATTCGGTGCTAAAGAGGCACTGCTAGCTACAATTCCTTGTGAAGCAGGGATGGATTGGCTATTCTTATCCGTGCTCAGAGAAAAGTATGTTGTTGATACCTTTGGAATTTCAGAAGGGAGAAGAAACTTAAATTCTGGCCTCTTCTCTAAGAAAATTTCATTAGCAATCTTTATTTCATCAACAGGATTTACTGCTATATCTTTTCTGGCTGGCACGCAAGATTGCTTAGACAAATTCTGGTCCTCATGCTGTTGTTCACAAGATTTTTCCTCATCAAGACATTCTGTCTCACTTTTGTAAGATGTTTTATCATTTTTGGCTGAACTAGAGGTTGGATCAGGACCACAAACACCTACTGGTGACGAATTCTTTAATGACCCTGAAGGTTTGGAAGGAACAGGAGGTAAAGATTTTCTCAAAGAAGCAGCAGAGGGCGAAGTACGTGACTTTGGCTTAGCAGCCTTTACTCGATCTTCCACAGCTTGCCGCACTTGTGCAGGTGGTTGCGTCCCTTCATGTCTAGGTTTATTTCTTGGTGAAGATTCGGTGACAGGCAACTGCACCCAAAAGATAATTTACAGTTAAGTATTGTATGTCTTATAAAAAGATAAGTACAGTCCATCCTTAAATTAGAAGTTATAGAAAAAAGAAGAAATGTAAGTAGGGATAGGATAACCCACAGGGTGTTTTGGAGGAGAAGCTGGTGGCGGTATTTTAGTCACATGGGTTTTTGATTTTGGTGTGGTTTCACCTTTGAATAAATTACCAGCTGGGCTGCCAGAAGCAGGTATTCGGCTTACTTTACCTTTTGGTGTGGATGTTTTTTGTTTTCATTCAAATTAACTGCTACATCTTTTTCATCCTTAGGCTGCCTGTAGATTATTAATTTCTTTTCATCTGTGGCAGGTAATGGAGATGATTTATATCCATTTTCTTCATTCAAATTCACTGCTACATCTTTTTCATCTGTAGGCTGTCTATAAATTTTTAATTTCTTCTCATCTATGGAGGGTAATGGAGATGATTTATATCCATTTTCTTCAGGAATGATGTTTTCTGTGAGGCTAGGGACTGCAACTGTTTCCTGTCCTGAGCTATCAGAAGGCCATGCTTGGCCAACATCCTCCACAAAACCATTTAGATTATCTTTGGACAACATATCTCTACCACTGCCTCCATATTCACATACCACGCTTTGGCTTGCTTTCCCAATTGAAGCAAAGCTATCCCTATCAGTGCTTGAATGGATACTATTCTGACTTTCTTCCATACTTTCCTGAACATCATACATTTTATTAATCCGTCTAGATGGTGAAGCACAAACTGTGAAATTAGTTTGTGCACGACATTGAGAGATGTATGGTAGCAGGAAAGGATCACTCAATAGTTCAGCAGCCTGGGATGCATATATACGTTTATGACTGGTATTAGTATAAAAAGATAAAACTAACAATTCAAGGTTACATAACAAGACAGATGGTATCTATTATAGAGAAACACAATTGAAACCAGAGACTTAACAGTGGGCCGATGCTCTGGGTTCTTTCTCAGCATGCATTTTATTAGACGCTTCCTGCATTCCATGTTAATCCATGAATTAGAAGTAAAATCCATCGAATTGCTTGGTCTATTATGTAAAATCCTTTGCTTCATTTATATTCTTTTGTACCTACTTAAAATCATGTTTTGATGCAGAAGGAATCACAATGGTTAACCAAGAATTTCTACCCATACAATAGGCTAGTGTTATAATTAGAAACATTTACTAAATCACAGCCAAGGCTGCAAAATATGGAGGAAACTCCTAAAAAGTAATGATTAACCAATTTAGCATTTGTTGTTTAAACATTAGTTCACTTAGTCCTATGTTTCAGCAACACAATTTATAGACTGAAATTGGTCTTTAAAATAAAAGAATTGGCACTTACAAGGGAGAAGAGTACATGCTAGGTAATGGACCAATAGCTGAACGGTTTATCTTGCTTATAAGTCCTGCCATATCCTTAAAAAATGAAAATAGGACAAAGTAAGGCCATTGTTATACTTGAACTTCAATTTCAGAATAAGTGACCAGAATACACTGCAATTAGCTCCAACACTCAACATGTCTAAAACATATAATGCTGACATACACATGTTAATCAAGAATTACTGTTACTTTTCAGGCATTGACACAATTCATAAAATCTCAAAACACAATTTGTAGCTAGGAAATAGCTCTTACGATCACTTATAACTTCAGTTTTACATTGAAATCGTTTTAAGTACACAAAAATATACAGATATGAGCTTACAAATGCTCTGAATGCAGGTCGATGGGCAGTCATCTCAAACATACAGCAACCTGGAAAAAAGTAAATTTGTAAAAATGCAGGTAACTGAATTGCCAAGCATTTATCAAAGAATATAAACACAACTTAGGTTGTGTGCATTCTTGAGAAGTAAACAGAATAAACAACATCAGACCTAATGACCAAATATTTGATTTGAAGCCGTAGGGAATATCTGCAAGAAGTTCAGGACACATGTAGTTTGGTGTGCCAACTACCTGCATGGTCAAATTACTGATCAGAACATAACAAAATTTCCAGAGTTTTCTTCAATATTTTTTTCTGATTAAACACAGGTTTATGTCAGTTTGAGTTTTGAGTTTATAGCAGCATAGGTCCCTAGTACCAGAAAATTAGATCATGTGCATTCGTGTGCTGAGCAATTGTGTGACAATACATGTCTTGAAAAGCTCTTGCATTGCAATATGGTACACGTGTAAAGTCCATTTCTTCTACACTTTTTATGGAAAATTAACTATGTCAATTAGGTAGTGAATTCAAACTGGAAGCTTGATGAATGCAAGATGCACACAAATCAATCTATAATTATGCACACTTCCTAGTCTATTTTATCATCAGCTTTCTGAATTTCCTAAAGAGACAACTCGGCCTTTTCAGAAACTTTGTAAACACCACCTTTGTTAATATTGTATTTTTACTATGAAATTTAACATTCTGGAAAACTTGTACTTGAAAAACAATGTGTTCAGAAGTTTCTTGCCAGTTCGTGATAGAATTATGAAAACCATTTAGATAATTAAACCATATCATGAGAAATTAGAATACATATTTTCCGTTGGTATTTTTCTGGAGTTAATAGAATGGTTTGAGTTTGGAAAACCTACAGCCAGGAAAATACAAAATAAGCTAGGTTGGAAGAAAATATAACACAGTGTGTAATTACTTCAAAGATCGCTCGAGGAGCTATCACTCAAGGAGTTACAAAGACCTTACCGAGGAAGTGAGGTCATCTGCTTTGAGCAATTTTGCAAGGCCGAAATCACCTGCACACGGTTTACTTATTAGAGAGAGGCCCACCAGTGCAAGAAAAAAAACACTGAAGGTACAGGTGTTTGTTAAATCATTTTTTCTGATCTCTTGATGTCTCAAATTAAATTTTCTCAGCTGATACATTGTATTTCCATAGCTCAGTTTGAAACAAGAAAAGTGGGGTGCTTTGATGAGTCCAGGTTGCAAGCTTATTGAAGCAAACATAGCTCTATGAACCTACATATTGTCATCTAACATTCAACTTACCAAGGCGAACATCCTGCTCCTTTGTTAGAAAGATGTTTGAACACTGGACCAAAATGAATCATAAAGACTTATATTAGGGGCCTGCACAAGAACTGGTCACTCACAAATGCTTCGACACACATGGAATGCTAAGATACTAGCTTCTTAACATTTTATAACTTGATGACGTCGCAAGATTACACACCAACTGTAGGAACAACCTTAAAGCTACAACAATAACCAATTACCTAAGTGAATAGCTGATATACCTTGAGATCTCGATGAAGAACATGATTTGTGTGAAGGTAATCCACTGCCAACAACAATTGTGTGAACCATCTACACAATCTCTGAGAAAAATACACGATAGACAATATTTCAAGTTCGCATTAAAAAAGTAAAACCCAACAGACCCCACTACAGAGGTAAAATCTGAGGGAACAGATAATATTGAAATTTATGGGGATAACTGTTCTTCTGTGTGGTCTAGACATTTAGACCCTTTATCCTGCTTTAGATTTGATATTTTCATGATGTCAAACAAATAATATACTCAATACTGCATAATTGCTGTCGTATAAATAGGATACCACTGAATATATATAGTAAAGATAAAAACTCACATCTTCGGGAAACAGTACCCCGTTTGCTTTCTTAATCAGTTCTGCCCTGTGCTTTCAATGAGGCAAAGTTTAGTTACTAGTTTACCAAGTAATCTTTAATCAGTGTAATCAACCATCCAGCAAAATATGGAAGACACTTAAAAACATTAAGAACTAGACTTCTATTTTAAAGAGATTATCTAGCAAAATAACATTAGAACTCACATGTCTCCACCTTCACAATATCCTGTAACAATGCAGACATAACATCCCTGAAATGCCAATCGAACTTCAATACGTTAGAAAACCTTAGAATCGTTGTTTTTCCATTCAATGCTAAATTGAAAATCAGAAGTGGTGCTAATGGTTAGATGTAACTGTGCTTCTGATTGTCAGTTATGTGCTACACAGAAGACGGTGGACAATAAAGTACAAATTATTGCAGTTCCCAAGGAGGGAGGTAGGGACCAACATTGGCTATGAGTGAAGAACACGGCATATTATTGATTTCATCCATTGCTACTTTGCTTGTTATTGATCCAAAACCATCCATACAATGCAAACCTGAAAATTGCTAGCAGAAAATAATATATACCTTCTCCACCCAGGCCTCTTTATATTCCACAATATAAGGGTTTCTGATGCGTGAGATTAAAGCCATCTGCAACCCACCCAAAAGGATACAGACTTTGTAAGGAAGTTATTGCTCCATGTGGAAGGGTAAGAGACTAAGACTTGAAAACTTAAAGACAGTGTTTGAGAATGAAGTGAATACCTCTTGGTGAGCAGAACGCCTGCATCTGTCTGTTTGGCGAGCTAGGCGAATCTTTTTCAGCACATATCTGCAAAATCAGTTGAAGTATTGGTTGGGCCATTTTGCAGTGTTATTAGAGTAAAACAGATAGTCTGATTAAGCACTTTATGAAGTGAAGAAGCTTAATATGTCTGGCAGAATCTCAAGTGATGGTGCAATTTGGTGAAGCCACCCTTTTTAGGGATTTATATTCCACACAATTAGGAGCAGCCTAATGCACAGCCATTGTTTAGGAAAGTTGCTTTGCGGGATTGCTGAAGCCTTGGAGTGAAAACGGAGGCCACATTCACATTGACCTGCTTTGAAAAGGGCCTTTAACTTGGCTAATTCTCCTACAAGTTGGGTATTTTTAATGTAGAGGCATATTGCTAACCTTCAGCCAAAAGCACTCTCCATCCTAATCAAAACTCTCAATCTTGGCAGGCAAACATAGACCCACAGATTCATTTATCAAATGCATAAACAACTCTAGTTATAAGAAGCAGCATTCAGCTGCAATTAAGTATCTGATACATTTATATGCATTTTTCTCCAAGATTCAGACACTCATTCCTAAGCAGACATCCAATGCAAGAGCATCCATGTGTAACAAACCTTCAGGTTTGAATAGGATTCTAGAGAGGAATTTTAATTTGAAATGGAATCTCCAAAGAGTGTTTCATTTAGGACTCTTTGTTAGTGATCAGTTTGCACTTGGACTCTTAGAGTCAGAATAGAATAAGGGATTGACATCTCTATATAATCTAGAGGAATGAGTGAAAGAGGCAGCAGAAGAGGTTGTGTGTGTTAGCAACAACCTAAAAGAATTCAAGCAAGAGCTCTGACTGAGTTGTAGCAGCTGAGGGCATAAACATGTTGTTGTAATTATTTTTCTGCTGTTAATGAGAAGAAAATTGTTTGGTATTTAAATGCTTCCTTTCCTCTATTGTAGATTCTGAATTTTACTGCATAAGCTGTTGTATTTGGGGATGTCTGGGAGGGTTGCGAGATTATACCAGGTAGAGGAGGAGGCTGCAAGGTAGCAGACAACCCATTGGACCCCCACCTTGACTGCATTGGTTGGTATCAGAGCATACAAAGATGATGGGAGTAGAGATCTTGTGGGACAACGTTAGTTGTTATTGAGGAGAGTATAGAATAGCTCAGAAGAGAGTTGTGGCTGTGGCTATGGATGCAGAGATGGAATTTATAAATCAATAGAGAATGATTGAAGAAATTGATAGAAGGGTAGACAAGTATCTTCAAAGAAAGAGAGTTTCAACCTTGAGGTTTAGGGACATGGAGGAGGAAAAAGAGATGGAGCAGCAAAGAATGAAGAAGCAGAAGAAAAACTTAGGGAGGTCATGAGAGACTTGAAGGAGATGGTTGTGAGAACAGAGTTTTCTCAATATCATAGAGAAGAAAAGTATGAAGCAGAGACACCTATGTTCTCAAGAAGAGAAATTCTAAGCAGTTGAGGAGTTGGGTGCTGAAGATGGAGCAGTGCTTCATGGAGAGGAGAATAGAAGACCCCAAGAGGATTAAGTATGCCTGCACAAGGTTAGGTAGTGATGTGGCTGAAGCACAGAGGGAACTCCAACAAAGAAGGAAAATGAAAAGGTGAAGAGAGTAAGAAGTTGGGACTAGATGGTCACCAAGATGATGGAAAGAGTAATGCAAGCAAGAGAACATGCTAAATGGTTGAAGAAGATTCAACATCTTGACACTTGAGGAGAAGCAGATTACCTTGAAAGGCAATGGAGAGAAGAAGTTTTCAGAAGAGCAACCCATGACAGCTCTTGAGGAGCAACCCATGACTTTTCTTGAGGAGCAACAAAGAGAAGAAAGGAAGTTGTGCTCAACACATAGAAGGAGAGATCCTTGTTGAAGAGGTTGTAGGGGAAGATCTTCTCGTTGAAGAAGATATGGAAGAGATAGTGATTGAGCCTGAAGATGGACAAGCTCTAGATAATTTTAAAGTTGATGTAACTTCCATCGGGGAAGCATGGAGTGAAGAAGAAAATCTTTCCTACGAGAAAGAGGTAAAGTCAATGGGAAGGAGGAGTTGTTTTCTGACATTAGTACCATGTTTGAAAATTTTGGGTAGTTTGGAAGCGGAAAACAGTTCTAAAGTTTGGAATTTCACAAAAGGTCTGGTTCACTTTAGAAATTTACAAATATTAATTGTATATATATATATGAAAAGAAAACCCAATTATACATAAAAATAAATAAATATTTTATCTACTTAATTTTTCATTTACATCATTAGGTATTAGTGTCTCTTGTTTTGTTTTTATTTTAGGTTGAAGTTCTTTTAATTTACATGTTTTATTTTTTAATTAAAAAAATAAAAAAATAAAAATATTTGACAAAACTTATTCAGTCAAACCAAAAAGTTCAATTCGAACCTAATTTTTCCTATGTTCATAAGAACATGATAACTATGATAAGAAAAGAACGAAGGAAAGAAGAAAAGATGGAGACACTGATGTTATCAGCTCAAGCATGTGTGCCAGATTATGTTGCATCAAAGATGTCATTAGCAGAGGTAGAGATGGGGACCCTTGATTCCCATTGCGTTTTTTTTTTTTTTTGGATTAATGGGCAAGATCAGCCATGAAAGGTATGACTATGAAAGACAAAGGAGACAAGGACAAGGTTGTGTATAGCCTTGCAAAGGAAAATCTCATTGCAGAGATGACGGGGCATGATGGTCACTATGGAGTAGCCTCGATATGTCTTTTAAAAGACATGAAAACAGAAAAGGACGAGGAAGTGCTAGTATATGCACTTGACAAAAGAATGCAGAAAGTGCTTGTATATGCAGTCAGTGAAGTGAAGAGTGAAGAGTGAAGAGTGAAGAGAATGACGAGTTGCAGTCATTCAGAGATGAACTGCAGAGAGTAAGAGGAGATAAACGTGGGCAGTATGTTTATTTTGTGTGTTGTAAAGAGGAGCAGATGAAGAATAAGCCTAAATTGGTTCATTGTGCAGAGGACGGTACAATCACGGCAAGGGAAATTGTTGAATGGAAGCTCGTGTAGAACAAAAGCAGTATAGAGCCATATGCAGAATGGCCGAAGATAACGACAAGAAGTGTGAGAGGTTTCTTTGAGGAGAATGTTGTTAAGACAAATGGTAGCAACAACACAACAACAGGTATGTGTCTTTTGATAGACATGAGGGTGAAAATGGAAATGGATGAACTAAAAGTTTGTATACTGCAGAATACATTTGCAAGACAAGTGCTAAAAGCATTTGGTGGACGGGTAATGTGCAAGTTTATATACTTCCTGAATATGAAGAGATGGAGAAAAGCGTTAACAGTTGGTGGAGGTGCACGGGCAGTGGTGGGTTAAAACCCGCAACAGTGGTAGAGTAAAAGAGTGTCAAAGATGGGAGGAGGATGGGTTGTGGACCAGCAGAGGGCTGGCAGAGGAAGAAGAAAAGAGCTGAAAACCTAGACATGTAGCTGATATGGTGGAAAGGAACACTGTGGCCTTGGCAGCCGGCCTGAAGAGGTGTTTTACCAGTTCATCCTTACTTGTGAGCAGGAGCTCAATTTTCATCTACCCAGGGCGTATGATACAGCAGCATCCATGTGTAACAAGCCTTCAGGTTTGAATAGGAATCTAGAGAGGGATTTTAATTTGGAATGGAATCTCTGAAGAGTGTTTCATTTACGAATATCTGCTATTGATCAGTTTGAATTAGGACTCTTAGAGTCAGAATAGAGTAAGGGATTGACATCTCTATATAGTCTAGAAGAATGAGTGAATGAAGCAACAGAAGAGATTGTGTATGTTAGAAGACAACAACCTAAGAGGGTAAGAGCAAGAGCTCTGACTGAGTTATAACATCTGAGAGCATAATCCTATTGTCGTAATGTTTTGCTGTTAATGACAAGAAAATTTGTGTGGTTTTGGTGTGTCCAAATGCTTCCTTTCCTCTGTTGTAGCCTCTGATTTTTACTGCATAAGCCGTTGTATTTGGGGTTGTGTGTGGGAGGGTTGCAGGTATATCCCAGGCAGAGGAGGAGGCTGCCACGTAGCAGGCAGTCCTTCATTGGACCCCCCACCTTGAGTGCATCAACATCAGAGTTGAGTCGAATACTTTTAGTTTTAATGTAGTAGCATGTTACCAACATTGTTCAAAGGATAGGATACCCTCAATCACTTGTCAGCATGGAAGTAAATTAACCACAATTCAGAGGGACCTACATAACACAATTATCATTCGGCAATGTTAGTAGTAAATGCCCAAAGGGGAGAGGTAACGTCATTACAGAATATTTTCTTCCACTAAGGGTTTATTAGAGTTCTAAACAGAGAACCTCTTAAATTTGAGAGGATATCGATAAAGAAAAACCCCACAAGAAGGGATGTGCCATGCTCTAAGTGAGCAAATTTGTAATTAAGAAGGTAGTGCACAAACAACAATCACAAGGCAAGGGAATTCACAAGGCACATACATGTACCGAATAAGAAGTTAGGCTGTCAGTAGAGTGCCTAAAGGCGCTGGGAGTGGAGGGCACTTGTGTATGCATATGCTCTCGTCCAGTTTTAGGTGTGAGCAATAATGAGCCAATCTGCCGCCCACGTACCTATAGGGTGGAGGTATGGGGCCGAGGAGGAAGAGGGGAATCAGAGGGATCTACATAACACAATTTCTAATAGTCAATGTCTTTAGTAAAAGCCCAACAGGAAGGGGAGATATCATTACAGTCTTTGTCCTCTACTAACGGTAGACCAGAGTTCTAAACACAGAGATTCTCTTATATTTAAGAGGGTATAACTGATGAAAAAATACATGAGGTGCGGTGCTCTAAGTGAGCTAGTTTGTAAATAAGAAGGTGAATTAAGAGGGTTGAGCACAGATAACCACCGCAAGGCAAGGGGATTCACAATGCACATACATGTACCGCATAAGAAGAGGAAGAGATAGTTGACACGAAAACCTAGATACTTGCCTATGTTTGCCTCTGCATCGGCAAAACTTTTAGTCCATGGAATGCTTCAAGTAAGTAGCACTGCTACATGTTTTAATTAGCCTGCATTCCCTATCTAAGCAGCCTTAGTGGCACTTAGATCACCATTGCCTCCTAGAATATATCTAACCAGTCTAGCGTGTCCTCAAGTCTTTGAGAAATATCAAAACAGTTTGCAAAAGTCACAGACTTTTGAAAACTGACAAAACGCTTAGCAGATGCTACAGTTCTTTTAATAAATAGCAGCGACTTCTGGGTAAGACATTGCTTATAAGCTCTCTCCTTCAATGAGACACTGACACAAGTATAGATGGGTATCGAACCCAAAACGGCAAACTCTTGCTAAATCGCATGCATTGTGTTAAACACATGTCCAACATACTCTTAATCCAGAGAACAAACCTAGAACTTCAGAAAAAAGAAACAGAACACTAAAAAGGCAGAGAGTCGTTACTTTTTTTTTCTGTCTTGTGATGGACAAGAATAGCAGCACCGAATGCTCCCCTGCCAATCTGCTCCATCATCTCATACTGCTCCATTGTTTTCAGATCTCTCTCCAACGCTTCCGCACAGGCACCCAAAAACACTCAAACAAAACGCATCACTTTCTGCATATCTATTATCTGATCTAAAGTTTTGAGGCATTAAAAGCTTCAAACATATGTTCGTAGAAGTCCACAAAATGTCAATTAATCTGCATGTCATTATCCTCATCATAATGACCTCCAGATCCACCCCAACACCAATTATTCAGCTCCCAATACGCCTTCCAAAAATGCAACAAACAGTTTGCTTCAACCTTCAAGTTTCAACGCCCCAAAACCCATTCACCGTCTGTGTACTACCTAGAGACATCAATTATCACATTGAATGCTATGACAATTGCAAGACAGAGAATGTGGTGTTTCTCTGATAGATAAAAGTGTATTGATCACTGTGATGTTTTTGGGTTCACAGACAGAGTGAGTGCAGGTGCCGTGATCACAGGGTAGTTGTGTTTAATACCTTTGTTATCAAAGCTTTCATGTGCCATGTGGTCTGGAATTTTATCTTATTGTTTACTTGATTAAAATAGCCCACTAAGGAGGCCCTTTTCACTAGAAGCTTTTTCACCTTTGTCAGACCCCACACAACCACCTTGTATTCTAAGTCAAGCAAAGCATTTGGTGGGGATAAAAGCTACCACTTAACCCTTTCCTCTTCCCCACCATTGCCACCAGTCTTAGCAACAATTGCAGCACATCAATGGTGCAGATTTGTTCCAAGAATGATGGAATGGAATGACAGCATTGATGTTCTACAATTTTGTCTTTGCCCATTTCTCAGCACCTTGACAGTGAGCAACTGTAACAACCATGTCCCTTGCCATTTTTGATAATATGGTGTATCCAACTTTCTAACATTTGTGTAGGAATACACCTCAGTCCATGCTTAGATGTCACGTGTTGATATATTATTGATTTCAAATTAAGACTTAAACATGAGGAACCTTGGAGGTCATCACCTTTAAACGTAAGGTTCTCAATTAATATTTCTAATGTTTTTAAAAGATTTAATGTCAACATGGCATGATACTGTAATAATTATTGTTTTTCTATAGATATTTTGGGTTTGAACTAACTCCAAATTAATACAAGTCTCCATATTTGTCGATATACCACACATTCGTGGACAATAATTAAAGTTCGATTAAATTAATTATATTTTAAATTTGTATTATTTATATTATTATTTTTATAAACAATTGTATTATTTATTTGTTTTCAAAATTAATTATTTAATAGTAATACTTTTTATTACATAATAATTGATTTTATAAATACTTATTTTTATATTCAATTTTTTATAAATGTCAATTTAATCTTTCATATATTATATTAAAGAAGAAACAATAAATTTATTGATATTTTATTATATTTAATTTTCATCAATATCTTTATATTCATAAAGATTAATGAGTATACATACTATATATTAATTTAAATCTTATTAAATATATGTTAGTATAAATATTTTAAATACATCTTTCCATATCAATTTTAAGGTTTTTATTATAATTTTTTCTTATTTAATATTAATTAATAATTCTATTATATTCTCTTTAACAAGTTATTGTTTAGTGACACATGACATCAATCAAGTTATATTATTGGACCTTAAACTCTACTATATGGCCAATTTATTGTTATTTTTCAATTAACCTTTTTAAGGAAGAAAATTATTTTAAATGAACGTCAAATTTAAAACAGAAATTTCTATGTAATAATTAAATGAAAGTCAAAATAACAAAACTTTCACCCATAACCAGTCACTCCTTCCTACCATTATAAAATACTTATTGACATAATTAATATATTTATGAATAATAACAAATATATATTCTATCAGTTAATAATTTAACAATCTCCTTATTAATTATTGATTAATGATAACAGTTAGCTCGAAATAAAAGACCTTTTAACTTTTCATAAATAAAACCCTAAAAATAGAGGTGCCTAGAAATTTAGACCATTTGCGCAAAGAGGCATAAATATTGTGTTTTGCATTGTTTTCTTTGGGACCCACTAGGATATTCATTCTAACCCTTATGTTACATCTTGGAATGTTTTCACAGCATTTGATTATTTTTTCCCATTTGCGGGTGACATGGGCCATCCAACGCATACACGAATATAAAATACCATAATATCTTGTTGAATGATACAGGGAATATTGCATGATGTATTTAAAAACCCATTGACTAGCCTAGTATCACTTCAGTTTACTCTAGATAAGGTAGATTGCATGATGGGTTGGTGACATTTTACTCAATTTTATTAATGTTGTCCAACTCAGATTATACCATTTTAGTCTATGAAGTACGAGTACCTTTGCGGGTCCAATATATTAGTGCCCCCGATAAATGCTCTTCTTTTAAGGAAAGCTTTTAAAGTGAAAGTGAGAAAGGTATTTATTTACCGATATAGTTATTAGGAATGACACACAAATTTCTCATTCCTCCAATGCACTTCGCTAAAATAATTTGCCCACCAAGCAATCTACTGTAATAGCATAATTTCAACATCAACCAAAAATAAAAATTGAGATGTATTCAATATAGATATGGAATATAGACAATCAGTTTAAATTTCTTAAATACATAGTGAGTACATTTAGGTGAGTTATTGATTGAAGGAGTGATGAAACACTTATTTCTCATATATATATAAATAAAGAAGCTGGAGAACATAATGAAATGAAATGTGATTGTGGTGTACAAATCAAAGATTTGGTGAACTCTTTTTTCTGTATTATGTGGTTTTTTTGTCATACAACATCACATATATGTGTTTGTAATCTAAAGGTCCTTCGTAAAACTATATAAAGACAAGCACCTAGAAGATGTTATAAATCTATATTGGCAAAACATGAAAAGAGCGAAGCAAGAAATAGAAAAGATATAATACCGAAGAATGATAAAAACAAAATTGAAACATTTATGCTTCATACACCAAGCATACATTGTTGTTTTTCACTATACAACACAATGCAGGGGTTGCTAAGTAGATGCTGATCTACCTATACAACACCAATGCCATATGATATTTTGCTATTAGCATGAGCACCTTCCCTCCCATATATGAAAAGCAGTCTGATGGATATCAATGTGTCATTTCTTTTCTATATACAAGGAAGGCATGCTCCATGTTCTATGTTTTGTATTTTAGTATACTTTAGAAGAACAAGTTTATATTGTGAAAAGTATGCAAGCAACATCGAAGCTTTGTGGAGATGATAACAATCTACAAGTGCAATTACCAACATCTTAAAATAAGAAAAACACAACATAAAACTCAATGTTTCTTCATAAGATGTTTTTCTAGTCAATAGATCCCTTAGTCATTCACGAAATAAATGCACAAAAGAATTACTCGAACACTAAATTTGTGGTTGTAATTGGATATCAATAATGAGAAATACAAAGACAAACAAACAATTAATTGTATAGAAATACGTGGATTAGATATAAGTTTTTAACTATAGCATTGGTTGTTGAATGTCACACTAGGAGTCCAAAAAAGCATTTTGTTATGAATGTATTATTTTTATAGAGTTTTCAAAAGCAACAATAATCTAACCTTTTTAAAAAGAATTACAAAACAAATATAACTATGCATTGGTTGATTTGACATAACTAGAAACATGCAACTTTTGATATTAGGCATGTAAAATCAATATTTATATATAGAATCACTTTTCATTTTTTCTTTCCCAACAAAAACAAGACACATGGTGTGTACAAATTGTAAATGAAACATAATCATGCATGGGTTGATTCAACGTCATTAGAAACACGAAACCTCTTATAGTAATCCGCAAAACCAATGGGAACATATAGAAAATATTTTCATGTTTTTCCCAACAAAAAGGGCATGTGGTGTGTAATAATGAAAGAAGCGAGGCAAAGTGTGAAGAACCTTACATCAAGGATTTGGGATGATTGTGTTGGGTGTCTTGATGCCTTCTTCTAGTTCTTCCCCTTCGATTCTTGGTGTTCCTATTTTCTTACAAGAACCTCTTCAATGTGCACCTTCAGTAGGACATCTAGGTCTGATGTATTACGACCACAACCAATGGGTAAGTCGTGTAGAGCTAAAAATTGCTTATTTATAGCCTCGATGAATTCGATCAATCACCACTTTTAGAGAGTTTGGTGTTGGTGTTAGTGTTAGTGCAAGCCCATGATTTGCAACTATAGGATGGTCGAGGTGGCTTTGAGGCACTTTTTTATGTGTACAATTGCCCTTTTTAAAGAGGTGGGTGGAGCCATCAAGTTGGTCTACATTTTATTGTGGTCTCTACAACATTTACATGAAAGGTAAGAGGGCAATATGAGTGTTTGAAGATAATAACATTAAAAGAGAGGAAGCCACTATAGTTGAACATATATGTACGTGAAACAAATAGGAAAAATGTAGTGTAAATGACATTCTAAAAGTGTAGTACTTGAAGGTGCAAGCAAGCATTTTTAAAAGAAAATGAATAAATAAATTAACTAATATGTAAAAAAGTATAATAAATACAAGAAAAAAATACTAGGAGTGATGCGGGAAGAAATTTCTAGCGAGGACTAGGGAGTGACACCAAGAAATGACATTGATATCAAGCAAAGGTAAATCTTTTCTTACTTCTTAATTTGAATAAAATATTAAGAGTTGTCATGCATACTTGCATATTGTAGTACCCAAAATGTGGTTCAAGCACTTTGCATTATGACATTTGGCACTTATCTTGACATCAATCTCATTTATACAAAAATGATCAATTAAGGAACTCTCCTACTCTTTTGCATGTCCTTAGTCCTCTAGACCTCAACTATTATATGGTTTAGCCTATCGAAATCATTGTACATTCTACATAACATGTCTACAAAATTATTCGTGTCACATACCTAATTCCTTGATCACTTTGGATAGGTTTGTAGGTCTTAGACATGCTTGACTAAGAAATTATCCTCCCTACTACGAACCTCTCCCTTGTATTTCTAATGGTTATCTCTTGAATGCATGACTTATTTTAGCTAACCTAGGCGGTACTTTTGGGTTAGCTGAGAAGGAATTCATTTGAATGGTCACCTATATAAATGCATGTACGCTAAGTTATTACAAGCATCTAGGTATTCTCTATATCACCAAGTCTTAGAAGGATAAGAGACAAATAATTAAAATGTGTATTCCTTAGAGAATTACTATAACAACAAGTTATTTAAATTATGATTACATATATTATTTACCTAGATCAATTGTAAGTTAAAAAAGTATCAAGTGTGTTTAGCCAAGTGTGAGGGTCACATCAAAGGATCCATCTTCTATTATTTTATTCTATATCACATGAGTCTCATCATAGGGTTGAGAGAACTACATATGGATTGATCCTATTTAGAGTAGTGGCGAGATAGTGCAACACTCATCACATTAGTAGGGGTGTGGTGAGGTAATATAGCCCATTCATTACTAACCCCTTTTTAGGGTAATTACAAGTAAGGATAAGCTATACCTCAATACAATACAACGATCATATAGAAACATGTCTAGAAGATAAAAGAACCAAATCTAAAAATCTCGATCCATCTCATAACAATAGAGGAAAAATTCATAGCCCTAAGGACACATGATGAAGAACATGTCCATCCTTCCATGAACCTATCATGCATAGAGTTTTTGGTTATGATATTTTACGATCATATCGACGCCACTACGATCTAGTGTTGAGAACATTCTAAGCATGTTATCACATCATCAAACCATGCTATAATGGTTATATTTTTAAATCATAAACCCTAATTGTATTTTCATTCATTATTTGGAAAAATTATTGGCACATGTAAGAGTAACATAAATTAGGGCTCTATAGACACTCAAATTTGGTAACTTATCCTTTGGAAATAAAAAGTTTGGATTTGTTTCTATACTAAGACTTATCTTTGGCATTATAAGCTCAATTGACATATCCTTCTCTCCCCCATGAATCGTTAATCTCTGATTGTGTTGTAATTCATTCATACAATATTAATTATCTAAAGCGAGTTCTATCCCTAGGGAACTTTCCTAAAATCTAGCTCTATTGACATTAGATCATTGTATAAGACCATAATGCAAAAGGATAGATCATAGCATGGCTTGGGCCGACTTTATACATCCCATCCCATCTCTTATAATGATTTTTTAAATTAATTTGAATGTCTTATGTGTGTCATTTCATCTTCCATAGGTTGGCCTTAATGTGATACCTAACCTTCATAAGCATATATAAGCAATTCAAATGCACTTCATAACTCACCTGACATTCTCAAGCACTCCTATTGAAAAATATCAACACTAAAGAACTCAAGGCTCTCCTCAATCTTCCTAAAATAGATGTACATCCTTTAGAGTAGACACCATATAGGTCTAAAGCACTCTAACTAGGTTCAAGAGTTTAGCTTCCTTGATTATCAAGAATTCATGAGACCACTAGAGCTATGTCTTAGCAAGACCAATTCACTCTAAGCATTGTCAAAGGTCTTAAGGGATAAATGGAATCAATTTTAACATATAAAGCATGTTGCACCACACTATTGTTGCACTAGGTACATCTTCATTCTATAAATAGTTACACTCGTTACTCTTTGTGTCGAGGGACGTGAGGGAAACATAGGGGTTGGCTTAGATTACATGCATATTTTATCCAACACTAAGAGAATTACATGAGGTTTATTCCCATTTGAGAGGGTGTATATAACACCTAGATTGGTTCAACACGAGTTGACCATTAGGGTCGACCTAACCTCACCCACGCTCAAATTTATCAACTTTTTATTTAATCATTTCATGAATTTTACTATATATATATATATATATATATATATATATATATATATATATATATATATATATATATATATATATATATATATATATATATATATATGGTTTTCTATTTGGTGTAGGTCATTAAAGGTGGTTTTGAAGTTTTACAAACCTTGCGACAAACATCAATGACCATTTCCATACTAGTGATAGGAAAGTGAAGTTACAAAAATCCATCATTATTTAGGACAAAATCATACAGAGAAGAACTCAACCATATTATGGCCCAAAAGGATTTTTATAGTTCCATACATGAGAAATTTCTAGGAATAGTCTCGGTTAAGAAGCATTTCTAGATTTAAAACATCTTGAAGACATGAGCAAATTTAGTAATTTCCCCTTTGATGTTGTTAGTTTTGACAATGCACTCTTGCTAAGATGAAACACACTCTTTCTATCCATGCTAAGTACATCTCAAAGTATCTTCTCTAAATTTCTTATTCATACACATTGATATGTCAAAATATTCTAATAATTAAATGCATAAAATCCATAGACAAAATCCATTTGACATGATGCTGACCTTGATTTTCATGTTTTCTATCCTTGTCAGAAACATCCACTTAAGTCACCTTGTGAAATTCGGTCTCGCTTGCGATTTTCGACCGACATATCCTCTATATTATCTTTCAATTTGATATTATTTATTATATAATTTAATCCATATAGTTTGGCATTTCCATGATAATTTACCTTCAGAGCCCTATATAAGAAAGTTAAACTCACCTCATTTATTAACCTAACATTCTCATGAACAAATATTGTAAATTCTAGCAATAAAGGCACCCAAGGCTCCCTAAATCTCACCAAATATTATGAAAAATCATTAGGAAGCAATAAATATAGGTTTGAATCATTCTACAGTGTCAAAGAATCAACTTCTCTCATTTCGTAAAGCACTCTAAAGCATCCCCATGTCAAGTTCTAGCTAGAGTCAAACTCAATCCAAGCCTCACAAAGAGGTTCCACTTTCCAAATTATAGTTGCATTAATTTAGATATCATATTGATGCAGAGAAAAATACTTTTCATCATGCATTCAAATAGTTAGGAGAAATAGTCAACAACCTTACTCAAGATCAAGCCAAACAAGGATCTTACCTAAATGCCCAAAATGGATCTACTATGTAATTTTTGACTTATTTCACCTTAAGTGACCCACATAAACACATTTCCTATTTTATCACTCCTCATACACCCTGAAATTATTCATTCAATCATCAACTAGTCCATTCTTTCATCAAACTCACTTGTACTTACCTTGATCATTCATCTCTTCAAGCTTCTCAACTAGCTCTTCTTCCCCAAACATGCAAATTTTGGATTTTTAGCTTCTCCAAGGATTTCTAGCTCATTTCAACCTATTATTCACTTCAAACAAGTGTTATGCCACCAAAAATTGATTTCAAAAGACCTACATACCATTCTTTCACCTATTTTCTCAAACTAGCATTCTTGTTCCCCTTAAGACCATGTATCATGCAAACTTCATGTTAGTAGTATTCTAGAAGTACCCATCAAAATGATTGAACATAATCCATAACCCTTTACCATCAATGAGGTGTGCCCCAAATTTCAAGGCCCGATTCATAATATTCTTCTTGCAATCACACTTTTCTCATTTCACCTTCTACTATGCCCTACTTACTGGAGGAGTCCTAAATCCTTCACAAATTTTCATTTTGGTGGATTCAAAACACAACCTAAGAAATTTTGAGTACCCATTTAAGCCTTTAACAATGATGAAAATTTTTAGGAATAAAATCTAAAATTAAATGCTACTTCATTTGTAAATGAACCCTCTTGATTAACCCTTTGACTATGCATGTAAACCCTCATATGGACTGTCATAAATATATCCATTTCTAAGCAATGAAACCTTAAAATTACACTTTAATATCTTCAAGGATCCATTCAAATTTATTCCTACCAATTTTTAGGCTTTAACTCATCGATTTGAGCCCCGAATTGCAAGTCCTAGCTAGACACTAAGATAGGATTCGTAGAAATGCGTTTTAGGAAAATTGCTATAAAATTTGTTATACTTATTTTCAAGCCCTGAAATTTGCACCTAAGGTTTGTTTTGAAGTTTTTAACAAGACTATATTACTATAATTTCTTTAAAATCACTTTTCATCCCTCATTTCCTTATTTTTCCATTGTCCCATCTGTAGATGCACACAATTTACACAAGTTTCAAAGATACACTCTTCTAACACAGACAAGTATAAATTATTCTAATGGATCAAGAGCCTTAATAAACAAATAAATCACTATCCTCTTTCAATATAACCAGCCAAGAACTCATTAATATAACTTTATACTTCTTCACATTCTAACACTACACTTCTTTGTTGTATTAGCTTAAGATTGTCTATCATGCAACACACACAATCAAGAATGCACATATTGTGGCAACCATGGTAAACCTTGAGTCTAGTATTATTAACCATTCTAATATGAATTATTACACACAAATCATTGAATTATTCCTTTTGTAAATGTATGTACTTTGAGAACTATGAAGCAAATACCTAGATTTCATACACAAACAAGAGTTCTTCATTAAAACATATACTTTTTGCATACAAAATTGCAAGTTACACTCTTTACTTGCCTCCCCCTCATCCTCCTTCCTTGAGGAATGATTTATAAATTAATTTATCTCTCCATTTATTTGAGTTTCACCTTTTCATGTAACTTCTTCTTGATTCATAATTTCCTTTTTATGACTCGTGTTCTTATCATATTCATTTTCACATATTATGGTCATTTTTACACTATTTTAACATTTCAATGACTCTCACACGTCCTAGGACTTATTACCACAACCACTCAGACTCTTGGAAACCCCATATGACCCTTTTACATTCACTATAGGCCATTTTTTTCCTTTTCACAAGTTTTTGCAAATTTGAACTACATTGGAGGGAAACACAAATTTGAATTTTTCAAACTCCTAAACACCTAAGACCTTCTCTCTCACACTCACATTGATCTCATGACTATGGTAGTTTTCCTTGGTTAATGTCTCTTAAAGATTCCCTGCATCACACATGCTAAGTGATTATGAAAAATATGAAATATTATGCCTAATTTGATGTGATTGTAGCAATAAAATAAATATGCAATTAAGTACGAAATGGTACTCAAGCAAACTAAGCAATACATTATGAAACCCTAATTGAAAAGAGGAAAGGAAGGTACTTAGGTGATTTATAATTTATTCGAACTATACCGAAGTCTTGACGACCGGATGAAGAGAGTAGCAAGAGCATCCTATAGAGACCCATAAAAATATAGATCTAGATAAATATGTTGTATTGGGGCGCTGGAGAGGACAAGGGTGCTCGTGGGTGCCCTAGACTGTTTTTGGGAACTTGGGCCTACGAAATGTTCATGAAACCTCATATGAGTGGTATTAGCTATTTTTGTTGTTCACCTTTGGTTCTTTATAAAGTCCCACGAGTGATCACCGAAGTGGTGGAAACTGCAATGAATTATGAACATGCTGAAACCCTCAGTAGACATCAAATCCCCAAAAAAGAAAGATGTAGAATGAGGGGTAGGACTATCCTAAGATGTCACAATGGTAAACTTACAATGAGCACCGCAATACATCTTAGACCCAATACGGTTCTATGTGCGTGTGTGCGGAATCGTGTCCCGGGTGGTTCTTGTGCGTGTCGCACTTGATAACGAGCAAGTAATCTAGATGTAAAGAAATGCAATATATGTGTACATGGAATAGAATGAATGTCCCTCTTATGAATTTTATGTAGAATAACTAGCCCTTGTGTCCCTTGTGATGGCGCTAGATGGATGCGGAGCTCTTAAATGCTTGATGGATGCAAGCTTAAGTAGTGATAGATAATGCTTAGTGCTTGGTCCTTTATTATGATCACATAACTTTATATTTATATTATTCCCTTGCTTGAATTTCGTAATCAACCCTGAAAAGGCTGACTAGTAAAAATATAAGATGCTCAAACAACTAGAAAGGACCCAAAAAGTGTGAGTAAAGTACAAAGGGGCCGGGGTAACTAAAATTGGCGTCCTAATTGGGCGTTGGTGTCTAGGATGATAAAATTTGGAGTATAAAAAGGTAGAATAGGTAAGGGTGTAAGACCAAAAGGGGTAACAAAAAGCAAAGAAAGGTGGTCAAATACATGGATTAGTTAGTAATTTTCTTACTTAGGAATCATATGAATAATAATATGCAACCACGATCAGATAATTACCCAAATTACATGATTTTGTGTCTACATATGCCCCCACTTAATGTTGGTGAGTGGAAAGCTTGATAACATAAAGTAGATAGAGATGCGTTCTGATAACCATGTAGATTGATGATGAAAGTGTGTTGAGGGACTAGACAAAGTGTGGAGTGATAAAAATGTGAAGCATGGATGCTAAGGAGGAAAAAGTGCAAAAAGTGGTGATGAAAATGAACCTAGGGTGGAAACGCATGTGTAGATGTCATGATGTACCTATTGTTGATGTCAATGTTGTTGTGTGTGGTTTTGTGAATGATGTTGACTACCACTTCCAATACAGATGGACCTGTAAAAGAGAAGAAGTAAAAAGTATTCAAATACACATGTCTATGTATAAAAACTATGTAAAAATGCCAAAAATGTGAAAAAGGAACATGTGCACCTAATTTGTCATAAGGAAAAGAGTGGAGAGAGGATCCTAAATATGTTGTAGATGAATGAGTTTTTTGGACGATCTCATGCTAGTTGCACCAACCGTGAGTTTTTGGGGATATCTCACGCTAAGTCATGGAAGAAGTGTAGGGAGAAAAGTATGGTTTCATCCACAAACCTTTAAATGCTTCCCACAATGTAGGACACCACTATAGATGGTGTACAAAATCAATGAAATTGATAAGGACTATATGCCCTGTAAAATCCTATGTGTGGAGTTCTGTAGACTGTGTTGAACTAGCAATCACTGTGTAATTGCCCCCTGGTTATAGGCATCTAGGAAGGACATCGCTATGTTAAGGACCCAATTTTGATTTTGATCCCTATCTGAAACTAAAAACTATGTTATACCAAGGTACTGTGATGTGTTGTGTATAACTCTATATGGGGTGATTGATTCACCCAAATGACACCCCCTCTTGTTTAGGGTGCATGCAACGTCATTAAAGGAGTATGCGACTCAAAAGAGGACTAACCATTGTGTTAAAACCGTGCCTCTAGGAGGAGAGGGAATGTGCTTGGTAGAAACCAAGGCACACACAAACAAAGTGGTTGGGAGACAAGTGTTAGTACAAGAAAACATGCATGTAAAATGTAAGCTAGCAAACATGAAGACAATTTGTAATCTAAGATGCAAGAAGACAATGTAAACATGCAATAAGACATGTAGACCATGAAAAGAAGGTTGCAAACATGGGACACCACTCATGATGTCGCAAGACAATCAAGGCCATAGTGGTTGCAAGTAGAAAAGTGTGCACACAAGACAAAGGGAAAATCCCGCAAATAATGGCAAACAATGACAAACAATGTAATAGACAACCATGGAAGAAAATATACCTGCAAGAAAAATGTTGCACATGAAGCACCCGTTAGCATGTTAGAAAGATAAAAAATATGTCAACATGTGTATAATCCAATAAATTAGTGTGCTATAAAAAAATTAAACAATAAGCACCTATAGTGTACGAAAGTGGATGCCCTCAGGAGCCAATGTGGGACTGGTATGAGGTGTTGTGCCAAACATACTTACTACGTGTAATAGATATGTATAGTCTACTATCACAACTAGAAAGGAAAGTGAACGCACATGTGTGTATGATAAATATAATGACATACAAGATATCTATCTAGCATGTGTAATAAAGTGAACATGTAAGCAGAAGTAAGCAAGAGTAAATGTAACTAAGATATGTAGTATGTTGTGGATGAGGTGGAATGGAATGTAGTGTGAATGATAGGAGCCACATGCCCCTAAGTGGATGTGTATGTATGCAATGAGGTTCATTTATTTATTCCCACTCAACAGTCAAGAATGAACCATAAACAAGAGTGCATCATCAGGAAACGGTTTGAATGTGTGTGTGAAAAGATGTGATCATCAAAGCATAAAGTGTAGAGTTTAAACACACAAGTGAAGGAGTGATTTGATTAAATGCATGAGTGTAATGAGGTCCATTTGAAATGTATACCCTCAGTAGTCGAGTATGGACGAAAAAATTAGAGTGCATCATAGGGTAATGATCGCATCATGTAGAAGTATATGTGAGAGAGATGTAGTGTGAATATGTATAATGAATGAGACGCAAAGTATATAGTATATGTTACTAGAGAAGATGTCCTAAGTGTATGATGAGCAATGTGTAAGGTATGTAGTATGTAAAGTCAGATGTATAGTGTGTAGTGTGTGAGGTTCATGTGTATAGTATGCCCTCAACAATCAAGTGTGAACCGTAGCACATGAGTGTGTCATCGAGAAATGATGATACTCATGTAGAAAAATGTATATGATGTATGTGATAGACTAGATGTGAAGTGATGGGAAAATAAATCACTTGTTGATGCTAGAGGGGGAGAAGTAAGCGTGATGCCCTCCAAGTGTACTATTATGATGGAGATCTATGCAACGACATGAGAGATGCCATACCATTATGGGAGAGCATTTTTTTGTGTCATGATAAGAGAGAGATCCAACATAATGGTAGGCGAAGCAACATTAGGACTATGCGTCGGGAAAATGGAGTTTGAAATGTGTCTTGACCAATAGTAGAAGAAGTAGTTGCTTTGACAAAAGTGATTGGTTAGAGATTATGTTGCATTGAGGACGTTGTAAAATCCTTCATAGGAGAAGAAGGTGAATTGATTTTGAGAGGTGGTTTCTTAGGTGGTTCGGAATTTCTGTAGAAGGAACCTTAGAAATGATAACATGATGCTCATTAGACATAGATGAATCAGATTTAGGAACCTAGTGAGATTTATCATTTGGAGATGGGCATGTATTAGAATGTTGTGCAACGAATGAGAGAAAACCTTGACGCGCAAGGTGCTTGATACTTCATTGTAAAGCATAGCAATCATTGTCATTATGTCCATTTATTCAATGATAGTTGCAATATGGATGACCTTGATATTTTGTAAGTGATAAGGAGGATAAGAATGAGTAGATGCAAGCTGATTAATTGATGAGTTATGAGTTGTGGAAGAATATCTTGTTGCTTAGCATTGAGTGCAAACTTGAGAGGTGCGAGGAGCGACAAGATTTGAGGTTCACTAATATGAGCACATATAGAATACATAGAATGAAGATAAGATGTAGAAGGAGAACAAACATGAGCTTGGGAAGTGTCCTTAAGATGTTGGATTTCAGAATTTAGAGATGTAATTGTGGATTACATAGCCTGAAATTTATCTTGAAATATGAATAAAGAGCTTGAATTGATTTACAAATAGATTGATTGGAATTAGAACCAAGAGAGTCATCTAGAAAGACAATCAAAGATAACATTGACTTGAGTAAGAAACATGTTGATAGGTAGATATATAATGTCTAGGGTTTTATGTAGAACATCTTTAAAAGATGGGTGCATTTGAAGAAATTGAAGCAAAGAGACTTGACAGACCTTATGAGCCATGATGGAAGAAAAAGAAAGATCCAAGAGTATTCGAATGCGGGTTCACCAAAATGATTATGCAAAATATGAAATATTATGCCTAATATGATGTTATTGTAGTAGTAAATAAAAATGCAATTAAGTACAAAAATGATACTCAAGAAAACTAAGAAATAAATTATGAAACCCTAGTTACAAGGAGGAGAGGAAGGTACTTAGTTGATTTGTAATTAATTCGAAGCCGTATCAAGTATTGACCAAGTGAACAGAGTAGTAGTAGCGTCACACAGAGACCCATAAAAATACATATCTAGAGAAATAGGTTGGGTGTGGTAAAGAAGGACAAGGGCACCCGTGGGCGCCTAGCCCTAGGTCTATTTCGGGCATTTGGAGTGTAGAAATGTTTAGGAAACCTCCTCGTAGTGGTCGCTAGTTGTTTTTTTTTGTTCTCATTTGGTTACTATGAAGTCACACAATGATTTCCAAAGTGGTGGAAACCTGCAATGAAATATGAACCTACAAAACCCTCAAATAGACATAAAATCCCAAAAAAAAGAAAGATGCAAAATGATGGGTTGGATTGTCCTCACTATCACAATGGTGAACTTACAACTGATAATTACACTACATCTCAAACCCAATGTAGTTCTATGTGCATGTGTGCGGAATCATGCCTTAGGTGGCTCTTGTGCATGTCACACTTGATAACGAGCAAGTAAGCTAGATGTAAAGAAATGTAATAGATGTGTGCATGGAATAGAATGAACTTCCCTCCTATGAAGTGTATGTATAATAACTAGTCATTTTGTCCCTTGTGATGGCACTAGATGGATGTAATTGAGCTCTTAGATGCTTGATGGATGCAACCTTAGGTGGTGATAGCTAATGCTTAGTGCTTGGTCCTTTATTATGATCACATAACTTTATATTTATATGATTCCCTTACTTTAATTTCATAATTAACCTTGAAAAGGTCAACTACCAAAAATATAAGATGCTCAAATGGCTAGAAAGGACCCAAAAATGTGAGTAAAGTACAAAGGACGGGCGCCCGAGAGGGGACGAAGGTGCCGGCATTGGTGTCTGGCCGGGCGCCGGTGTCAGGATGATAAAATCCAGAGTATAAAAAGTCAAACTGAGCAAGTAAGGGTGTAAGAACAAAAGTGGTAATAGAAAGCAAATAAAGGTGGCTAAAGACATGGATTAATCAAGTACTTTTCTTACTTAGGAATCATATGAATAGTAGTATGTAATCAGGACTAGATAATTACCCAAAGTGCATGATTTTGTGTCTACATTAGGTGGATAATGACATGTAGTTTGAGGCCTATTTGGAGTAATTTTGACATTGTTGGTGTAATAATTACACTTTAACCCAACTAATATTTGTTTTATAGGATCTCCTACCCATGGTTAGGGTTTGAGATCTTGCTCGGAATATTCGAGAGGGCTTTAGAGCATAAACGATAATTAGGTTTTGATAGCGATAAACACTTTCAGCAAAGCGGCGATAGTCTCAAAAAGTTACAAGTAGGATTCAAAGCAGGTCAAAATCATACATATGGTTTCGACAAATCTATATGGTCTTACACCATATCAATTTACAATCACAGTTCCATATATGAAGCACTTACATGTTTAGATCTCAAAGTTCCAACACTCTACACACCCAAAACTTCCTAGATCCGTCTATAATAAGCTAATTGCATCCATTCTCTTGTGTTATTGAACTCATATCATATTACATACATTATTTGCAAGAATTAATGTGGTGTTCTCATATTGCATAGTTAATTTTGAAAGTTTATTAATCAAAATAACCTCTTGTAGCTCTCCTTACAATCCTTCAATGTACTAAACTCACTAATATATTCATTTTAATAAGGTTGTAAACACATCCATTCTATTGATTTGGACACCCAAATCACTTCTATATCACTCTATACAACTAAATATTTATCCTTGTTTGTGTTTTACACTATCGTTTCATCATTATATGATCGTTTACTACATTAATAGTTATATTCTAGATTGCATTATTAATATGGATTAATTTATTCATAACATTCTACTTGTAACATACCTTACATCCTTCCATATAAATATCTCCCTAAAGAGGTTTTGGGGTGTAAACATTTCTTGAACATTATTTTTTATCTTACGAAACATTTATGCCCCTAGGGTTTCAAAATTCTTGATCTTCTAGGGTTTGTAAGTAGATTTAATTCATTCATTCCATTCCCTAAATATGGTTTTCAAATTTTCCCTTAGGGTCAAGGTAAATTTTAAGAACCCCCGAATTTTTTTAATATATATTCATTTACGAATCTATGAAAATTGACTTTTGTGCTAATGATGACTATGAAGAAAATGAATTTAATATTGCAACAACCGATCGATAGTATAAAATATGTTGTCACTAGTAGCATGTTTTATGCTACCAGCCAACAACATATATTATGTTGTCGGCTGATAGTATATGATGTTGGCCAAAAACATATGTAATTTTTTAAAATCATTTTTGAAAATAGTAGTTAAAATGACCGGCTCGACGAGAAATTTGTCCTCACAAAATATGGCGTAAAGAAAAAAATTCAAAAAAGTGATTTTTTGTGAAAAAAATACATATTTCACTAATTTTGTATGGATTTTTTTGAATTTTTTTATGTTAGCAATTAAAATGATCATCTCAATGAGAAATTTTTCCTCCCAAAATATGGTGTAAGCAAAAAAATCCCATACTTTTTTTTTTTTTTCTATCTAACAACATCACTAAAAATGCTATGGCCAAGAAGCATTTTTGTATGCTTCTTGGTCAGTAGCATAAAATATGTTGTGCCACCAAGAAGCATGTTTTATGCTACCGGCCAACAACATATATTATATTGTCAGCCGATAACATAAAATAATGCTACCAACCAACAACATAAAGGCGAATATGACGAATTTCTATTTCGCGCTAATGGTGAATTGACCCTAAAATTAACTTGTACCAGAAAATTTTAGCGAACCAATCCTAATTCCTACCCTAAAAATTTTCCAATTTCAAATTTCAAAAACCAAAATATTTGTGAATTAACGAATATTCGCCACTAAAATTTTCCCTTCTTAGGGTTCCACCATTGGTTTTCCTCCGTGGCTTATTTCTAGGGTTTCCTAATTGGAATAACACATTTCATGCCATATTAAAAAATTAACAAATCTATTTTCAAATCCCTTGGAATTTTTCTTCATTTGATAAATTAAATGAAAAAGCTCTTTATTTTGTCCTATTTTTAGGACAATGATTGGAATTTCAAAATTGTTATTTTTAATAATAAGAGAATAATTGTAGAAATATATAATTATTTACAAATCCCAGAGATTTTTTTATAATATTTATATCCTAAAATACCTCTCTTGGTTTCATGAAATTAAAATTCTATTTTTGGAAATAACAATTTTATTAATTTATTAACTATCATTTTTATATAAAAATCAATTTTGGGCTTAACTCTCTTGTTACCTTTGGGATTACTCTTATGTGTGCGTAATTATCTAATTTTTAAATCTAACCTTCATGAAAGTTGGGCTTGACTTATTATTGATCTCATGTTTGTGTCAATCAATAGCCCTTTTAGGTCATATCTTATGGATCCTCCATCCATAAATGGTCATGAAAATGACATATTTTATAAGGCTATCCTACAATCTATTCAAGCTTTACAAAATGAATTTCAAATATAAATTCAATCCATGAGTACACGAGATTAAATAAAGTAAACATGAGATAACACATTTAAGGAATCCCCTACACACCCATGTCAATCGTGTCTCTATGGATCTGCTAGATCTAGTTCAAGTCATATGATAATTCAATCCCTAAAGGGAAGTAATGTGATATAAACAACATACTAAATACATATGGTAATTTAAGTCCAAGCAATCAATCTCAAATACTAATGCACCCACATAAAAAACACCTCTTCGATTCGAAAAGAATGAGAGACCACGTGTTATTATGTATGAGATATTCGATAAGCAATTAATCAAATTTTATACCTAATTATTAAGATTCCCTTCATAGGATTGAAAATATCAAAGAAAACCCTGTTGTTGAGACTCACAAAGACCCCTAGATGCAAATCAGGCTTCTAGGTTGATGTTCAGGCATCTAGTGTGATTGCACAACATGGAATCCTTTCTCCAAGCGTGGGACTTGTAAAGATGAGAAAAGATTCTCCAGAGAAGGCTGGTTCCTATTCCTCTGTTCAGATGCACACACAAAAATGCAGAGGGTTTGCTAAAACCTAATCTAACTTGCCAAGGAGACAGGGTAAGAAAATGCATAGAATAAAACCTAAACTACAAAGGTGATGCACCGAGGAATGTTAGACACTCATTTTGCAAATTTAACATAGACCACATAGATGCAATACAAACACCATGCACAGGTAACCAAACTGCAATAAGAGATCAAAATGACAGCAATGAATACATGAGAGGGTCGAGAGTCAATCACAACACATATATTATTGCTCAAGAGTCGATACAGTACATTGCAGTGGCCAAGAGGCAAAAAAGACTGGCATTACAACCCATATGGGAGGTTTGAAAGCTCCACAATTTCTCTTGCAAGCGAGGGAAGAAGGGAGGATGCAAAACAAGAATGTCCGACCCCTTAAAAGAGCTCTTCTTTACAATATATATCAAGAAATGAGAGAGGGAAGAGAGAGGAAATCTAGAATCTGCCCCAACCACTTCTTGGTAGCATTTAAAATCATCTCATTATGACAGAAGTGGCGGATCCTAGCAAAACGACGGGCTGTCTAATAGGAGCGGCGAGGTGTTTGCTACATTAAAGTTGGTTGTTGAAGCATTACTTCTGTCTATCACCACACGTCAGAGACATTTTCTTAATTTTTTCCCTCCAAACTACACCAAAATGTGAGATTGATCCCATAATCATGTAGAGAATTTCAACAGCTTTCCGCTGATATAAAGAATGTGCAAATCCGAGCTCTGGATCGAAAGATACGAAGGTCTGAAGATTTAGGGCACTAAACAGGCAAGAACAGGTTTTAAAATCTTTTCCCGCGCTCTGCCATCTGGACGACACGTGGCAGGCCCTGATTCGCTGAGTAATTCCCTCTCTCCACCTTTTCGTGGGCTTTTCTTGTGGGCCCCTTAAACTTGGACACGTGGCACTATTTCATTGGTTCGGATCAGTGCTCGAAAACTCGCCCCTTTGACTTTTTGGACCTTTTTCCTTGGCGACACGTGTCATGCTGTGATTTGTCTACGGGCCTGCCAGATTTTCACGTCCACCGCGTCCTTTTGTCCCGGATGTCCCAGTGCTTCGCGGGACAGAATCCTCCGATCCACCCGAAATGGGCTTCCATGTCCCTTTTCTGCCGGTGACACGTGGCGTGATCTGATTGGCTTTCGGCTCCTTCGGCTATCCGCGCCCCGCGTCCCTTTGTCCCACTTGTCCTTGTGCTAAAGTTCTCTTTTTCGGCCGAACGGCCGGTTCGCATCCTCCGCGCACTCTTGTCCCGCTTGCTCCCGGTAAAGGACTTGGACAAATTTTCTTTCTTTCGGCCGATTCGGGCATTTCACGTCCATTTGTCCCAGATGTCCCTTTTCTGTTTGGGCCGCCTGGAGGCTTTTCGGCCGATCCGCGCCTTCCACGTATAATTGTTCCAACTGTCCCAAAGGCGGTCTTGAGCAGGACTTAGCCAATTTTATGATTTTCTCCTGAATCAATCTACTTGCTTGGAACTAAAATCTGATGCATGTTATCAAATTAACTCTGGGGGGTGAAATTTGGATAACAATTTGGTGACTTTTCGGGGTCACCTGCCTGCTAGGTAGAAGATCAGTGGCCTTTTAGCGATCCATTGGGCATGGAGTCATAAGCAATAACCTGAAATGAGCCTGATGCTGCAACTCCCTCTCCGAGAGCACGCTGAACTGTAGAAAACCAACCCAGGAGCAACAAAACCTGTGCCAAAGCACTTAGGGAAATTGAAACCTAACTACAACAAGACAATGTGCATACGCACTTAGAGGAATTGAAATCTAGGCTAATATTTACAAGGGTAAAACTTTTTCTTTTCAGTAGCAATGTTTAAGGTAGATTCCGTTGACCGGAATCGGGAGTTCTTCTCCGTCCAATGTAGACAATTGGAAGGCATTGCTATTCTTACATTCCATGACCATGTAGGGGCCACTCCAAATGGCATCAAACTTGGAATGCCTTCCTGGTTTTTCCCGATCTGCATCCCATTTCAGAACTAGGTCCCCTTCCTGGAAGGTCCTTGCTCTTGCTTTCTTATCAAACCATCTTTTCACTAAGGCCTGATCTTTCTCAATTGTTTGAACTGCACGTTCTCTAATTTCTTCCAATTCCATCAACTCTGCATACCTGGCCTCCATTGGTTCAAACTCGCCTAACTCCAATCGCTTCATGAACTCCAATGCGCAGTAGTTCTAATGATATAGGCACACGCCTCTTTTCCATAGACCAACTTGTAAGGGGAATTACCCGTAGACCTCTTTAGTGTTATTCTCACACCCATAATGCTGATTTTAGCTTGGTATGCCATGTTCTTTGATTTTCATCCAGAGTCCTCCTGATGATTCTTAGCAAATTTTTGTTCGTGGACTCTGCCTGTCCATTACCCTGTGGGTAATAATTGGAAGAGGTGCTCAAGTAGATTCCATTCTTGACAGCCCATTCTGTAATCTTGGAACCTACGAATGCCAATGCATTGTCTGATATGATAGTGGCCGGCACACCGAACCTGGTCACTATTCCTTCATAAAATTCTAGTATATTAGACTCGTTTGCCTCTTTGAGCGCTACTGCTTCAGTCCACTTGGTGAAGTAGTCCGTTGCCGTGAGAATCCACTTGTGGCCTTGGCTTGAGTTTGGGTTGATGACCCCGATGAAGTCCAATCCCCATTGCAGAAATGGTTGGTCAACCAAGATTGGGTGCAATGGAAGCGCTGCTAGTCTTTCTTTGCCTGTGAAGAGTGCACATTTCTTACACTTTCTTATCCATGTATAGCAGTCATTGAACACCGTGGGCCAATAATACCCTGCCTTTATTATCTTGAGAGCTGTTACTCGTGGGGAAAAATGTCCTCCAGAATCTCCATCGTGAAAATATCGTAACACCCTCTCAATTTGACCAGTCCCAATGCACCTCAATAGAACCCCATTGATGTCTTTCTTAAACAAAACACCATCAACAAGCACATATGGAATGGCTTGTAATCTGAAGTATCTCCTCTTTGCTTTGCTCATTTCCGGAGGGCATAGTCCTGTCTGTAGGAAGTGTATCATATTCTGAGTCCAACAAGGAGTAGGCACATCATCATTTTCATGTTCTTGGCCATCCTGTAGTACCAAGACAGTCTCTTTTTCATCACCTGCTTCAACCTGTTGACTCAAGGCTAGCTGTTCACATAGTCCCTTTCCACGTACTAGTTTGGTGACCTTGATCTCGATGTCATATTCCATGACACGAGTTATCCACCCTGCACGCTTCTCATTCAGATCCTTGTTTAGAAGGAAGTCCTTGACTCCCACATGAGAGACCAATAATTGGATCTTGTTGTTTGAGACTAGGTGCTTGAATTTCTTTAAACTCCTGATCACTGCAAGTACATGCTTTTCAATGAAAGAGTATCTAGTTTCGTATTCCTCCAAGCCTTGACTGAAGAAAGCAACTGGTTGTTCTAATCCTTCTTTGTTTTGTTGTGCCAGGATTGCAGAAATTGTGTCTCCACCACCGAAGGCATATAAAGACGAAGTCCTGGAGAAGTCTGGATTGACGAGAGTTGGGGCTTGAGATATAGCCTCTTTTATTGCCTCAAAACTTGCCTTGCCTTCAGATGTCCACTTAAATGCCATGCTCTTCTTTAACATCAGCGTTATTGGCTTTACGAGAGCTGCAAAGTTTGGAACAAACCTGCGGACAAAATTGATCCTTCCCAAGAAGCTTTGAAGAGCCTTCTTGTGACTTGGCAATGGCAATGCTTGAATTGCTTCAACCCGTTCTGGGTCAATCGTCAACCCTTCCTTTGAAACAATATGGCCTAGAAGTTTTCCCTCGTGAGCCAAGAATATGCACTTTTTGGGATTCAATGATACTCCAAATCTTCTACATCTCTGAAATACTTGCCTCAAATGATAGAGGTGATCCGCTGCATTTTTTGAGAATACAGTGATGTCGTCAAGATATATCAGAACTATTTTGTTGATCAACCCCTTAAATGCCATATCCATTGCCCTTTGGAAGGTGGCTCCAGCATTTGATAGTCCAAATGGCATCTTCAGAGGCATAGGTCCCCCATTGGTGGTGAAAGCCGTCTTGAATTGGTCATCTTCTTTCACCATCACCGATTATACCCCGAGTAGCCATCTAGAGAGAGAATCTCTCTCAACCGGATACTACTTGCAATATTTGTTCCATTGAAGGAAGTGGGTAATGGTCTTTGAGAGATGCCCTATTGAGGTCCCGGAAATCTACACACAACCTGATTTCTCCGCTCTTCTTCCTGACCGGAACCAAGTTTGCAACCCAGCTTGAGTGCTTGATCGGGAATATAATGCTTGCCTCTATTAGCTTGTTAAGCTCTTTCTTCATTAGAGGCTCAATGTGAGGGTTGACAGGTCTCTGCTTCTGCCTGATGGGTTTAGCATCTGGATCCAATTCTATGGTATGTTGTGCCAACTTCGGATTGAATCCTCTCAAGTCTTCATAGCTCCAAGCGAAGACATCTGGAAATTCTTGGCAAAGCTGTATGAAATCTGATTTCTCTTGCTCAGTGGCCACTTTACCAATTTGAAGTATTTTGCCTTCCCCAACCAGAATTGGCTCTGAATCTTCTCTCTTGACCTGTATGTTAGCCTTTTCCTTACGGAATCTGGTCGTTAGGGTTGAAGATAGACTCCAATGTTACTAAACCCTTAGGAAGCTTGTTTTTCCGTAGCTGCACTACTTGATCCCCATACTGCTGCTCTAATCTATCCTGATTTCTAGCTGAGAATTCAGCCTCTTCCTGTAGAAAATTGACGATCTGTTGATCGTTCTCAAACACCTGCCAGCTTGTGTTATTATCTCTGAATCGCTGGCCTCACAATCACATGGATATGTGGGTGTGTTTTTTCCTTTGATGTTGTCAACCAAATCAAACATTTCTCCAACTACTTCGAGCCTATCCGCGGCTTCATTTTTCTTCCTGGGTATGGACACAATGTTGAAAGCTTCGAAATCCTCAATGAGGTCCCATACCCTATTCTTGTAGCTCCTCAGCAAGTCGTTCTTCGTAGCATGTTGTCCTCTAACTTGGTTGATGATTAGCTCGCTATCCCCGAACACCTGCAAGTTATTTATCCCTTTTTTCCTAGCCCAATGAAGTCCATGAATCAAGGCCTCATATTCAGCTGTGTTGTTTGAACAAGAAAACTCGGAAATGAAAAGTGAATAATATTTGATGCCTGAGGTGAAACAAGCATGACTCCACCTCCCGCACCTTGCCTACTCCTTGATCCATCAAAAATAGCCACCATACCTCATTGTCATCATTATGGCTTGGCTTGGTGATGCTAGGAACAGTTTATTTTCTTCGTGTATACAATAGACTCCCACGAGATTCTTCTACTTCGATAGGGATCAAAAGCATGTATCTTGTTTGCCCATTCATCGAGAGTTAGGTCCGGGATACTTCCAACCTTGGTGTCAGCCTCATCAGTACTAGGGTGATCTTCTTGATCAAATGCTAAGCGATTGGCATTAATCTGACTAGGAGTGTAAGGCTCAATATGGAAGTTTGCAATAGGTTCGCAGACCTAATTGTAGCCTTAGTTCCATACCTTGTTCTAAAAAAGCATGTGAGACCAATCACAGACAAATACCCCCAATCTTGGCTGTGAAGTCCCTTGACAAGAAAAGGGAAAAGAGTGGTGGAAGGTCTATGATTGATATATCTTGTAAGACAACAACATTTGGACATGCATGCAAGGTAAGACTCAAGTTTTTAATCACTCCAATTATGTTGCTATTGCTGTCCCATCCAATTCGCACTACCCTTTAGATATTACTTCATATTGAGACCTATTGATCAGCTATTTTCTTGGGCATCACTGAGCTACTTGCCTCGGAATCAATCATGCAATTGTGTACTAGTTTATCCCCAATGATTAATGAAACATAGAAAGGAGGGGGCTTCAACATTTTACCTTGTTGCCCTCCATGGCTTCCTTCAGGCTGGGCAACATTTGTAAGCACTTTGTCTTGCATCTGAACCTGCTGATTCGAAGTTGTCCAATCCTTCATGGCAGCTTGCAGCAGATCTCTTTGTCCTGGGATGGATAGGGATTCCCACATTGATATATTGACGTTAGTCTTCTTCATCTGTTCAATGATACTGAACGGGGATGAAGTATCCTTTTGTTGTCCCTTGGTTTGTACACTTACTCCTTGTACGTGGGGCAAGAATAAATGGCATTTGAGTTGGCCTAGGGGCTGTTTCTTCGCTGCCCTTATGTATTTAAACTGGACTCGCTTACCAATCATTTGTGGAGCCGTGGAAGGTGGTGGATCGGGTTGGGGCTAATGGCTGTTCTTCACCCAAATTTCTCCTCTTTCGACCTTGTGTTGGCTGCGACACCTTGAGAAACTCGCTTGATTCATGCCACGTAAATCTTCGCGCACTAGTTCACCAACGTGGTGTCATTTGGGGCTGATTGCTTTGTTGGAATGTTTCTTGTTGTTGATTGTTTTCTTGATCGCCCTAGCCCTCCACACCAAAAGTAGTTGTCACCATCGTGCTTGATTGAGAGCACCATATCAAACACATGGATTGGTTATGAGGCTCGTTGCATGGAAAGCACTAGTCATATTCCTGAGCAATGTTGTTCTGTGTTGGCACTAATGCCTTAGAGGCAGATATAACATTTGGATTATAGGGCTGGAATGGTCTATTAGAGGGAGGCCTTGTTTGATTCAAATTTGCAATCGGATTAGGTGGTCTTTGTGGTTGGTATGGCTGCCTATTAGGCCTGAGCTTGAGGTTGATAGGAGGTCTAAAACCTTGGGCTTGTTACCTCTTAATAGTAACCACTCATTTCCCAAATTTTGTAACTGTTTCATGACCTCTTGGAGTTCATTCGAAGCACTTGGAGATGAAGTGGAAGCTTCACTTGAACTCTGATTTCTAGGAGTGGGAACAGGAGCCAAAGTGGGTGCTTGACTAGTGCTTGGATTTTCTAAGTTTGGATACAAGGGCATGGGAGGCCTAGGAGCCAGTTTACCAGCTTGAATAAGACAGTTTTCGGCTCTAATGGCAATGCTATAAGCCATAGGGATTGTTGTGCCTCCCATGGACTGAATTAACATAGAAATATCAGAATTCAAAGCTTTAAGGTAATATAGAAAAGCACCTTCTGCTGTTGGCCTGACTGCCACTGGAATCCTATCCCAAGACCTTTGAAATCTGAAGTTGAAGTCAGTCAGCTGCTCGTTGGGGGCTCTCTTGATAGTTGTCAGCTGCTCCAAAAGAGACAAGTTGTCTCCCTTCTCTCCAAATTACTCGTGAAGTGCAATACACATACTGATTCCAGTTTGTGATAGAACCAGCTCCAAGGCTCCTAAACAATCAGTAATGCTTTACCCTGAAGGAAGATGCCAAGAACTTGATAGCCACTTGCATTTCATTGATTTCATGGATTACGCAAAGGTTAGCAATATCTTTAACATGATCACCGGAGTAGTCTTATTTTCTCTGGTGAAGTAGGGAATGTTCTTCAAGGCCGCAATAGGAACCGGATGTCTTTGTGCATTGAGAGAACAAGTGGGTCAGTCGCCTGTGAAGTTGACGTAGGGATTGTTCTGAGCCATTCTAATCGGTCTTAAAACCCTTGTATACTGAATGAAAGGCCTATCAGGTGGAGGAGTTGAGAGAGTTCTGTTTGGTGGAGATGGAGACCTTTGAATCCTTCTTCCTCTTTGCCTTCTTCGAGATAACTGCAGGTATTCAAACAACACTTCTTCTTCTCCGACTCTTGACCTTGTGGTGATTCTTCTCATGAGTTTTCAGGCCTGCACTGCTGAAACCAGTTGATTCTTCCCCTTGGAGTCGCCAGATATGCAAATAATAGCTCTTATAAGCAAGAAAACTGCAGCAGATGCATATCAACTTTGTTGTAATAAAAATGAGACCTCTAAGTCCCACCGGCGTGCTAAAACTGCTTGTTGCACTCACAAAGACCTCGGATGCAAATCAGCTTCTAGGTTGATGTTCGTGCATCCAGTGTGATTGCACAACATGGAATCCTTTCTCCAAGCGTGGGACTTGTAAAGATGAGAAAAGATTCTCCAGAGAAGGCTGGTTCCTATTCCTCTGTTTAGATGCACACAAAAATGCAGAGGGTTTGCTAAAACCTAATCTAACTTGCCAAGGAGACAGGGTAAGAAAATGCATAGAATAAAACCTAAACTACAAAGGTGATGCACCGAGGAATGTTAGACACTCATTTTGCAAATTTAACATGAGACCACATAGATGCAATACATACAAACACCATGCATGTGTAACCAAATTGCAATAAGAGATCAAAATGACAGCAATGAATACATGAGAGGGTCGAGAGTCAATCACAACACATATATTATTGCTCAAGAGTCGATACAGTACATTGAAGTGGCCAAGAGGCAAAAAAGACTGGCATTACAACCCATATGGGAGGTTTGAAAGCTCCACAATTTCTCTTGCAAGCGAGGGAAGAAGGGAGGATGCAAAACAAGAATGTCCGACCCCTTAAAGAGCTCTTCTTTACAATATATATCAAGAAATGAGAGAGGGAAGAGAGAGGAAATCTAGAATCTGCCCCAACCACTTCTTGGTAGCATTTAAAATCATCTCATTATGACAGAAGCGGCGGATCCTAGCAAAACGGTGGGCTGTCTAACAGGAGCGGCGAGCTGTCTGCTGCATTAAAGTTGGTTGTTGAAGCATTACTTCTGTCTATCACCACGCGTCAGAGACGTTTTCTTAATTTTTCCTCCAAACTACACCAAAATGTGAGATTGATCCCATAATCATGTAGAGAATTTCAACACTTTCCGCTAATATAAAGAATGTGCAAATCGAGCTCTGGATCGAAAGATACGAAGGTCCGAAGATTTAGGCACAAAAGCATAAGAACAGTTTTAAAATCTTTTCCCGCGCTCTGCCATCTGGACGACACGTGGCAGGCCCTGATTCGCTGAGTAATTCCCTCTCTCCACCTTTTGCGGGCTTTTCTTGTGGGCCCCTTAAACTTGGACACGTGGCACTATTTCATTGGTTCGGATCGGTGCTCAAAACTCGCCTTTGACTTTTTGGACCTTTTTCCTTGGCGACACGTGTCATGCCGTGATTTGTCACGGGCTCGCTAGATTTTTACGCCCACTGCGTCCTTTTGTCCCCGATGTCCCAAAGTGCTTCATGGGATGTAATCCTCCGATCCACCCAAAATGGGCTTCCATGTCCCTTTTTTCACGGTGACACGTGGCGTGATCTCGATTGGCTTTCGGCTCCTCCTTTGGCTATCCGCGTCCTGCGCGTCCCTTTGTCCCACTTGTCCTTGTGTTGAAGTTCTCTTTTTTAGGTGAACCGTCGGTTCGTCCTCCTCCGCGCACTATTGTCCCGCTTGCTCCCAGTAAAGGACTTGGACAAATTTTCTTTCTTTCGGCCGATTCGGGCATTTCGCGTCCATTTGTCCCAGATGTCCCTTTTCTGTTTGGGCCGCTGGAGGCTTTTCGGCCGATCCGCGCCTTCCACGTATAATTGTTCCAACTGTCCCAAAGGCGGTCTTGAGCATGACTTAGCCAATTTTACGATTTTCTCCTGAATCAATCTACTTGCTTGGAACTAAAAACTCTGATGCATGTTATCAAATTAACTCTGGGGGGTGAAATTTGGATAACAGAACCATTTTGAAATTATCGTGGAATCAATAGACATCATGATAATGATTATTATTATTTACAAGTAAAGATACAATAACTTGAGCATAAGAGTATTCTTTCCTTCAATATGTGATACTTTGATAGGTCTCCCTCTCCTCCTCCATGACATTGCTTTGGTGAGGTTATGATCACCCATGAGGTTCCCACTCGGTACTTATTGGTTTTCTCAACCTCCTATGATTGATGTTCCTCACAGAGGAGTCTCTCCAATTCGGTCATCTCAATCTCCTAAATCTAAATGGGTACTTAGAGTTGTCACATCTATATCGGATGTACATAATGAAATACTAGAAGATAAAAAAGTTCTTGTCATACAAGAGTGATATATTCATGAAGAGGATATGAAATTAATACATCTTATAGAAAATTCAATCTCGGTGTTATAACTATGTCATACTATTGTGTAATAAGAAAAGGAAACAATATGCATCAAACAAGGGAAATTTACACATAAATATTGCAAAGGGAGAAAGATGAGAAACATAGGATTGAACAAGAGAACTTATGTATGGCTATAAATAAATTAGAATGTAAAAATATAGGGAAACACATATTCTAAGGTCAGTGTCCCTAATACACCATTACTAGTTAATTCAAAACAACAAGATACTACAATAACGGTTTCCTATGATAGTCAAGATGATCCAATTTTTCTATCCAATAAGCATTCACACAACTTCAACTATAATATCATTGATGGAGCGATGATTCTTGACTTATACCTATGGGTCCCAAAGCATTTCAAATTGATAATTCTAAAGTAACGTACTCTATCACCCCTAAAGGTTTTTATCTTAACTTTCTTGACTATGTAAAATAGTAGCTCTTGATTTTCCCTTGCTCTTTATATAAATAATCATATAAATACAAAAACACTAAAATATTTACAAAAACATAAAATTAGGACCTACATGTGACTGAATTTTCTAGTTTGTTACTTTACATATGTTATTTTTCATATTGGTTTGATAGAGAGCCTATTTTTCTATATAATCTTTACACACATGCATTCATGAGGTATGTTGAGGTTAATGTTGGGCATATGAAAATTGATACAAAATGACACGTGTCATCCTAGACCATTCTTAGAGATCTTGATCATAATTTGGGAGTATCTCCAACACTATACATGTGATTTTTTTGTTGTAGTTACTTTCAATTCCTCATTATGTTCATTCACTTATATTATGTAAATGCTACCTTTTGGCTAACATGACTAACACATGTGTCTTATGCATCACTATTTGATCCCACTCTATGTATGTTATGGCTGATATTTTCTATTTACTTCCTTTTTCTCAATTTCGTATTTCTATGTATGTGGTTTATGGCCTTTGCTATGTTTTTTAGTGACACCTTTGTGTCCCTTGGTTGTGACTTCTATAACATATTTCTTATGCTTGTGTGTGCCACCTTTATGTCCCATGTTTCGGCCTCTTAGGCCTTATGCATGACTAAAATATGTGGAATTTCTTGTGTATTGGTTTGTTAATTTTTTTAATATATAAGTGCTTTTGACCGAAGCTATGAACCAGAGTACAATCAACCAAGATATATCAATTAAGCTCAAAAATTAGTGAACAACGAGCCGTCACACTTGAACACATATCTAGCGAAACATGAGACGTCACACATTCACACACCACAAGTGAACCATGAGCCGCCATGCTTAAACACACATCTAGCATAGGTCTTCTTGATCTAGATTAGTGAAACCAGCATGCCAACCGCGCCACCTCATACATTACCACCCCGGACGGGGATTGTGCCTTAGTGGGATTTGAATCTGGGTAGAGCGGGAAATAACCATCCGAACTAACCACTCCACCCAAACCCCATCGACTATTGGTCTGTTAAATTACTTGTGTACTTACTTCACTCTTTGTTTGCTTAAAACTACACTTAATTGTTTGTGTGATTTTTTCTTGTTGATTTGATTAATATTTTCATGTACCACAGTCTCTACCATGCACACCCCTTGCGGGAAAATGATCATAATGGTCATCACCACAATATACCTCTATTTGATCCTATGGAAATTATCAAACTTATCCGACATGGATACACATCATTTATTTTGATCCATGTTCTCTACTACTATATCTCGCATGACTTAAAAGAGGGGGCATTAATTAGGATATATTATACATATATAGATGACAAAAATAAAGTATAAGACTTAAACAAAAAATTATATAGGCACATAACCTTAAGAAACATGAACAAATACATAATGGGACATAAATCACACTAGTATAGAACCCTCCACTAGGGATGAAACCATAGTATTCTATGGCCCTTATAGGATGTTTATGTCTGGGAGAAAATTCACATAAAATTTCAGCATTCTCATATTCTTACAACATTTACAGGACTTCTGCGGTACATATTCGGATACACATGACACAATTTAGAGAAGAATATAGGAGACATGAATATTTCATTCCTTCTTCGTTACATTACTTAGATATCGTTGAAGATATATGGCATGGTGGTATGGGCATTCTTTTATTTTGCTTCGTTTAACAATTACATAAAAAAATCAACTATTACAACACATTATGGGGGCATGGGCGGTGATTCCCTTTCAACTTTGCACTATTAAAAGCGGGCCTAAATTGATCTATAGTTGTGTGGTATGTATGATGTGTAGAAGATATGTTCCTAGCTAGGTTCTCAAATATAAATATCTAGTCCAAGATTGACCACAATATATAGATTCAAAGGTGCTCATGGAGTGTTAGTGTCCTAATTCTAGAGGATAATGGCCATAACCCTAAGATATTTATAGGTTTCCAAGGCCTATTACAAAGATAAAGATAGGCATCCTAAGTTAGCATTTAGAAATAAGAGTAACAAAGAGGTGGATAAGCCAAGAGGCATAGTATAATATGAGAATGCAATAATCAAAGAAAACATACATCTACTCTAGTCTATAACAATGAATGACCAATACAAAATACACATACTAAATAAAATACTAAAGAGGTGTTGGTGAGAAAAAATTTTGGGTGGAAAAACTTGTGGATTTCTTTCCAACGCTCTGGGAATCTAAGTCCCTCTACTTAACCGATGCAACTTTTGTATATGCATGCGTGAGAAAACGTGGATTTCGTGGTGGCCTTTCGACCGGGATCCAACAGGGGCACTCCACTAACCCTACAGCAAAGATAGCAATTGTTTGTTAGAGAGGACTTTGTTTGAAGTGCGGGAAAGGGGAGTGAGAAAAGAGGTAGGAGAACTAATGTTGTAGGTAGGAAATCAAATTCTTGCACACACACTAGTTAGAAGTATCATCACATGCATTTATGAGAAGAAACAACTTTGTAAGCATCATTAAGACCAAATGAAATTTGATGAACACAAAGTATCAAGAAATACCTTAGTCAAAGAAAGCTAGAAACTCCTTCTTCTTGTATTAATTTCTCAAACAAAAGTTGTACATAGTGGAGAAATGGAGGAAATTGAGAAGGGGGGAAAGGAAGAATTTGGCTATCTCCTTTGTTCTCTCAAGGTAGAATGCACTCTTGAGCTTACAAAATTAATGACCAACCCTTTGAAATGGGAATGGCTTTACAATTTATAGAATGAGAGGTGACTTATCGTCTACCCCCAATGGCTTTTCATATGTCCTTGTGCAACTTAAAACTTTTCAACTTCCTAGGAGAATATTAAGTCCATTTTTATAATATAAAGGTGACTTATTATGTTAGGAACATTAGGACATGAAAAAGTGTGACCCCAACGCAAAATTAGAATATTGGAAAGTGAGAGAAAGTTGGGGGAAGAGGAGAGAGAAAGAGAGAGAGAAGAAGAAGAGGAGATGTTGTTCCCGATGAAGTCCGTTGATCCTCGTTGATGGAAAGCTCCAAATGTAGTGAAACTTTGAATCTTCAAAATCCTTGCACACTATGAAACTCCTTCAAATTAGCTCACAAACACTCACCAAGTTGAGTGAACATTCGCTAATGACTGCAATCATTACTACCGTTGTCACTCGGATGGTTTGTGTCTTAGGCTTGTAGTGGAAAGAGAAGGCTAGGACTAACTCAAGACTCTGCACAGACATTGGGTGTCCTACAATGGTGAACAAACCACTTGTAAATATCTAGTCTTCAATCCTCTTTCGGTCCTTGGAGGCCATGCGATTCTTCAAGTCGTTCAGGTCCATGTATAAGACATCGTTGTCTTCCATGTCATACTCACATGTGAAGGGATGTGTTGGTTTCTGACCCATCCATTTCAACTTCATGTTTAGCCTAGAAAGAACAACTTACTATTTTTAGTAAGTGTGAAAAATTAAGTCCCCGATCTTCAACTGGATGTTGTGGCTCTATTTTCCTCTTTCTTCCTACATTCCTCGTTCCTTCTGGATCAAATTTCTATTTTTAGCAGGTTCACGTGGGCCCACTTACTATTTTTAGTAAGTACTAAAAATGTCCATTCTGCAGTGAGTTCTCGGATGCAAGTACATCTTCAATGTCACTTTGTCTCCATCGATGGTTCTTCTATTGATGACTTTCCTGAAATAGTAGTCCTTATGTAGTAGACGTGTTATTCTTAGAAAGTGGGCTTCGGAGGTCGGATTGACGTGCAACGAAGTTTTTAAATGGGTTTTTTCAAAATGAAGAAATCTTATACATAAAAAATAATAAATCCTATCTTGAGGAGGTGATGACACCATAGAATGGTGTTAAATATTCTGCTAAGGGAGAAAGAAAAAGGAAAATAAAGTGGGAGAGGTAAGAACAACTGTAAAACAGTCCCTAGTCTTCATTCACCACCAAAACTCCATGAAACACAATAACAAGAACCTGTAAATGAAGAAAACATGCACAAAACATAACAAATAATAATGGAGAGGCACAAAAATGCAAGAAAATGAGAAAGGGTTGAAAGAACACCACAATGCACAATTTTATTGCTTCAAATGGTTGCACTGATCCATTACATCTATAAAATAGAGGCACATATCCATTCTACAGGCTCATGTTAAGGCTTACAACTCAATGGAAATGAGAAACAAATTTTCAAGAGTTTCCCAAGTCCCAAAATCTCTCTCCTCAAATGAGAAGTGTTTACAATATATAGAAGGAGATGGAGAAGAGAGAAAGAGTGAAACTTAGATTTCTTCTCCCACCCACCAACAACTATCATTGAATGCTTTGAAAAATGCATGGGCACCTTTAAAAACCCATCTCCCCATGTAGTCTAGCTTCTGGAAGAAGAAAAGAGGACCATACTTCATTAATGTTGGTAGTTGGATGCTTGGAACTATAATTTTTCATGCTGGAGACGTTTACCTATTTCTCGCATATATAACCTCAATAAAATTAAGATATAAAATTTCCATAGCATAGAGGATGTTGAGACCTTTCCAACGATATAAAGTTCATGAAAAATGGAGCAACGAGTCAAATGTTATGGCCATTTTAAGTTTGCACAAAAAAACTACCGTTTTCCTTTGTTGCGCGGTTGTTCCTTTGTTGTGCGGATTTTCCTTTGTTGCACATATTTTCCTTTATTGTATGGATTTTACTTTATTGTGTGGCTTTTCCTTTATTGTATGGCTTTTCCTTTTTTGTGTAGCTTTTTCTTTGTTGTGCGGATTTTCCTTTGTTGCACGGCTTTTTCTTTATTACATGGCTTTTCCTTTGTTGTATGACTTTTCCTTTGTTGCGCAACTTTTCCTTCATACATTTTTCTCCAATTTTTTCACTAACTCCTTAGAATTTTCTTGGATTAGGGAGTTAGGAAAAATGGAATGAAGCCCTCAAAACCAAATTTCACCATTTTCTCAATTTTGTTCCAAATTTGGTCAAGTTGTGCACCTTTTGAAACCCAGAAGAGAAAAAATGTGCCAAATGATCCCAAACTTCCTAAAATCACTGCAAGTGTTCCAAAATCATGGAAATTTACTTGAAAACTCTAGATTCAACCTTTAAGCCCATGTTAACTATCCATGTACACTTTTTTCAAGTTGTCTCTATTTTACCAAGGGGTAAAAATGGATAACAAGTCCCCTAAGGAGTGATGAAGGACATTTTATGTTGATCATCGTTAGTGATGAAGATTTGGTTGTAACTAGAGAAGCCATCCATAAGGGAGAGCATCTCTTGGTTGGGTGTTAGATCAACAAGTTGGTCAATGTTTGGAAGAGGGAAGTCATCTTTAAGATAGGTGAGATTGAGATCTCGGAAGTCGATGTAGATCGTAACTTTCCTAAGGCTTTAGTTAAGGGTATGACGTTAGAGACCCACTATGGGTAGTCGATGGGTATGATGAAATTAGTAGAGAGCAGGAGTTGTAATTCTTCTTTGATAAGAATAGCTATGCAAGGGTGCATCCTACATAGCTTTTGTTTAAAAGGTTTAGCGTTTGGATAATTGATGATATTGTGAACAACGATGTTGGGATCGATACGGAATATTACTATATGAACAGGAGAAGGCTTGAATGTATTTGGATAAGAAGACACTGAATTCATTTAACTCCTTTGGATCTAAAGATTGAGTGACTTTAAATATATTAGAATCATGTGGAATCTCTGTGTTAATGTTGATAACGGATTCATTGAGGAGTCTTGAAGTGTTAGGTGGTAAGGTTTTCTAAAGGAAATGATCCTCTTCCCCCACGTGTGAGAGAGAATGACTTGGTTGTCTTGAAATTGGAGGATGTTGATAGTGCGTGAGTATTCTTCTATGATTTCGTGCCGATGAGAGAAAGTGTCTTAGTATCATGAATAGTTTGCTAAGTCAATGGTCCTAATGTAATAGTATTGACTAAAAAATATCTAGAAAAAATGGAGATTGTGTCATATGTGTCCATAGGGTCATCGTGTGTAGGTGGGGAGGATGGTTCCGGTTCTATGATGGTTTTAAATGTGGTATGTGTGGAGGATTCAGAAATGGGTTTCTTGTAACCTAACCCACATTTTTCGTGTTGTTTGAGGGAATGTTGGATGATTAAGTCATGGATACCTTTCTCATACATCCGAACCCGAAGCCTTTCTAGGAACAACAATGGAGGTACATCTATGCGAAGACTTGATTATATAAGAATTTTAAGTCCAATATGAATGGCATGGCATGATGTTGATAAGTAGGACGTGTAGAGGGAGGTCGATCCCCATAGATAAGATTTTTTTATATGTGGTGGGACAGTAGGAGATGAAATCTCCGAGGTTGGGTTTGTACATGGGTTGTTTATCAAGTCTACCATAATTTTTTGGTGTGGGAAGTAAGTTAAGTGTAAGGAGATGATACTCCCCTAGTGAAATGTGCTGCATAATGTCATCGAAGGAAGAGTCATCTAGTAGTTTGGATGATAGAATGGATGAAATGGTAGATGCTTCATCAAAGGATGTTGGGCTTGACTTGGGAACAATTATGTCATTTTGAAAATATGTCATGTTACAAGCTCTGAAAGGGTTGGGATCTGCAAGAACTGTAAAGGTTTTACCTTCGTGTTTGTACTTAAGACATTGATGGGGTGTTGATGGGATGAAATGAATAACACATATCCAAGGTTGGCCTAGCAATACGTTATATTGGAACTCTCCTTCTACCAGATAAAAGAGTTTAGGGAGAGTCTTAACGCCAACTTTAAGTGGTAAGATGATTGTACCCTATGTGGGAGTGATTTTATCATTAAAATCTCGGAGCACGGTAGGTGTTTGGGTGATAATGGTGTTAGGTAGTCAAATTTGGTTGAATTAATATGATGATATGATATTGATATTGGTGTTGTTATCAATCATAACCCACTTAACAAGGATTTTATTGATTTGAGCGGTGATAATGAGGGGAAGATCATGGTTTTCCAGGTTAATACGAGATGGTATTTTAGAATTGTCAAAGGAGATAGCAGTGGATGTTTTGAGAGTGCCTACTAGATTTTCAAAGATTTTTGGATCATCTGAGGGAACTGATATGGATTGAAGTTCTTCAATCATGGTTGTCGTGTGAAGATGAGGATTTAACTATCTCATAAAGGGACATCTTGACTGGATCTTGGTGAAGTTGTTTGATGACGACGTTTTGAACTGTGGTGGTGGATTGTGTGTGAGGGGTGACAAGGATGGAAACCTTAGCCTTATTAGGGGTGTTGGAGTTGATGACTTGGGAGCGAGTGGGATGGATACTTTAGATTTTCTTGATCAAAAGTGTTGGGTTCATGGGTATGTGTTCTAGTGGTAATGTGTACTGCATCAATTTGGTGAGGAGGGACCATGTTAGAAGACTCCTTGCTTTTAGTGGTCGTGGATGTAGGTGTTAGTTTAGATATAGTGGTCATAGTTGTCTTGTGGGATGATTTGGATTTTTGTAATTATGAGGGGATAAGGCCCTTATTAACAAGATTTTTCATAGCATTCTGGAGGGCTTTACAATATTTTGTATGATGTCCTAGTGTGTGATGATAATCACAAGAGGCTTTAAAGTTATACCAAGAAGGCTTCCACCCTCGAGATCTAGATGGCTTAAGAGGGGGTAATGTTATGATGGATTCTTGAAGCATCCTTTCAAGGAGTAATATATAATGTCCTTTCGAGGAGGAAGTTGAAGGAAGTGATGATTTTTCGATGGTAGGATCATTGGAGGAATGGTTTCATATACAGTATAACTGGATGTTTCGGGAATGATTTTGGATTTTTGATTTTGATTGGTAATTTGGATGATGGATGTGGCCCTAAAATAAAAAAAGGGCTTGGTTTTTGCGTTGAATGGGTGACATGATGATGTGTTATTATTGTTGTATTTTTAGATGAAGGAGGTTGTGGTTGTGTGACATGTTTTGAAAGGTGTGTAGATAATGTTGGGCGGCATGGTCATCATACGAGCTCTTCAAAATTTGTAAGATAGGCTTCTTTTGTAAATCTTGTGAAGAGATTACATGTGTTTTAGATGAGGATGAAGCGACGTTGGATAATAGTGGTTTCTTTTTAATGGTAGGATCTATAGATGTGGCTAGTTTGATGTTGGGTGTTTCTATGGAAGAGATCTGCGATGGATGAATTAGATGTAAATTTTATGACGGGGAGTCGAGGTGATTTTATTTGACTATTGGGTCTAGATGTGATTGGTCTGTGGCTAACTAGTAGACGGGGAGTGATTTGGAAAAGGTTATTTAAATATGTCAAAAAAATTATTTTGAGGCTCATTGGGATTATATAGTTGTAAGTCACCTTTGTAAATTAGATATTGGAGGACATTTCAAAAAAACGACACCTTTTGATGTCGCGGCCTTTGACTGTTATGTGATATTTTCAATAATCATTATCTCTGTACCAAGAGGGTTTAAGATGGATGTATCGATGGGGAAGATAGGAGGAAGAGTGATCGTATTGGCAGTCATGAGTTTATTAAAGACCGAAATATAAGACTCACCAATAGGATTGTAGTTACAACGAGAGCTTTGAACATTCCTTAGGAGCGGTCTTGACAAAACTGTGTTTCGATGAATTAGATTTTTCTTGACTAGAAGATGGTTTGGATGAAATATCGGTTTTTTTTTTCAATCTAAGTTCAACTCTACTATTTTCAAGAGTGCGAAGCTCAAGTTTTCTAGGCATGGTGAAGGATTTGTCAAAATTTTGGAAGGAATAGATTTTTAGTGTATACGAAATGTGTTTGGCATGTGAACAAGAGAATAACTCTATTATCTCGGTTTATGGGAGAGAAACTAATGGTTAGTTAATAACACCTCTATAGCAGAAAAGAAATCAGAAATAGATTCATCTTCAAATTATTTGATTGCATATAATTCGGTGATAGTGATTTTACAGGTGATAATAATTGAGAAATTTTCTAAGAACAACTAAGCAAGTGGGAAAATAAGAAGAGTGAGTATTGTGGGATATTGTTATACCAATCTAAAGCAGGGCCAACTAAGGATATAGGAAATTTCCTCAACATGAGGTCTTGATCATGTGATATGAGGTAACATGCATGTTGGAAGGCCTGGATGTGTTGTTGAGGATATTTTTTTGCTATAAAATTTGAGGAACTTAGGAATTTCCCAATGTGTAGGATACTTGTATAATATGAGATGGATGGATGAGTTTTTACATATTTTTTCATATGATAATATGTTTTTAGGACCCATAGAAGTGACTTCAAGACTAGATATTTTGATCATCAATGCCTGTAGTGGATCATTTTGCGGTTATTGTTGTGTATTCGATGAGGATGAACCAGGTTGATTATATGAGAATTGATTCGGTTGTTGCTATGGTTGTGGGATATTTTTCCGAGTAGGAGTACCCAATGAATTTTATAGATAGGATTTGAAACTAAAGGTTGTGATGGATGGATGTATTGATATTAGAAAGGCGTGGATGTGTTTATAAGAGGTTGTTGTAACTAAGGTATGTGTTGGAAAGGGATCGATGTGTGAATTAATGTTTGGGACTGTTGAGGTACATGTTCGAAAGGAATAGGTGAGTGAATGAGTGGTTGAGATTAGTGAGGTATGTGTTGGAATGGAATAGAGGTATGAATGAGAGATTGATATTGTTGAGGTTTTAATTGAGAGGAGGTAGGTATAGTAGATGATTGTTATGAGGAAGGGTGGACAATAGAAATATAGCTAGTGTTAATGGGTGGTATGGATGTCGCAATAGAAATAACTATGTTTTGGATAGCTTATGTGTGTTGTTGGGATGGGGAGGTTGAGATATACTTGTCGAGATGGATACTAAACTCATAGGCGGAGTTTGGACGCTAGAAGAGACTAAAGGGGTTGATGTGGATGAAGATATATGGTGTTATTTTGAGATGATATGGAACTTGATGATAGATATGCCGATGACGTAGATTATTGATTGGTCATATCTTACGAGGAGACCATATTAAGGTCAAAATCAATAACAGGAGGTGAGGACATTACGTTTGATGTTTCGAGTTACTAGCAGTCAGATAAGGATGCACTTATTGGATGACTAGCTCATGGTTAGGACTCCATGTCGGGATAAGTCATATGAAGTTTTAGATATAGGTGGCCATGATTTAGGTATGAATGGTTGGATATGGACACCTTGAGTGCCTCGAGCAGAAAGATATGTGTTGAGGGAAACGGGGTTTGAGTCTAAGATCTCAAAAAATACCGGATCCCCACTATCCTAGAAACATGGATTGGATGGATTAGGTATCTCATAAGACTTGGATTGAGTCTTTGGGAGAATACAAGGGTTCTTGATCATGTGGTCGAGGTGACAGATATGCTCAATGTTGATCAGCATCCTCATGTGGGTTTAAAGGTTTTCAATAGTTCACTGAATTTTTTTGTCGTATTCTTAGAGTCTTGGAGATAGGATTGTTTTCTAGTGAGAACTATGAAATAAAACAATCACCTAAAATGAAAAATGAATCTAGATTGGTTGATTACAAACAATCAGAAAAGTCACACAACAATTTTTTTAATTATCTTGATTATTAGAAAAAGGATCAAATGTGAAAAATAGCTAACAAGGTCCTAGGAAATGGTCATCTAAGGATGGTTTCAGGTGATATTTAAGGCAGGAGTTGTTGAGTATGGAGTTAAATTACTTCTATTTTAGTATACAATTTGAACTTGTTGGAAATGATAAGAACCGACATTGGTTAGGGTTGGACCGACATCGGTCGAGCAAGTTCGAACTGCGGCGGTTAGGCGGAACCAACGTCGGTTACGTGCAACGAGTTTTTAATTAACTCTTGGGTTTTATATATAATTTTAGCATTAAAATAGATTTATTAATTATAATTGCATGGTTAAGTGCCCTAAGTCTAAAAACAACTATATAAGCATAAAGCTAGGGTTTAGAAGTTGATGATGGATCATAATTACAAGATAATTGTGTGAGAGAGTATTCTTGCTAAAGAAGGCAAAAGCTTTGAAGGAAGAAAGTATCTTGAACATCCGAGAGGTGTGAAAGATTGTAAATATTCATTGTATATCTTGTCAAAGCTTTGGTTAATAGATTGGCTTGTTTCTTGGTGGATGTAGCCCACCTTTGGGTGAACCACGTCAAATATGGTGTTGATTTATTTCTCTTGTTTTGTATATTTCTTTACGGTAGAATATTCACTTTTAGTTGCATTCATGCTTAGATCGATATATTATCCGTACAACCGGTGTGCTAACCTCAACAACAGTATCGAGCTTTGTTTGATGGTTTTTGTGTTGTGATTTACTCATAGAGGGTTTTCGATTGAGTGGGAGCTATAACAATGACATAAGAAAAAAATATAAGGTAGAGAAATTTGACGACCAAAATGATCAATTATGGAAGATGCAGATTGAGGATTATTTGTATAAAAAGATTTGTACTTACCGTTGGATGAGAAGTCTAGACATACGAAGATGACTAATGAAGAATGGAAGATTCTTGTGAGAAAGGCTCTGGGATCTATAAGATTGAGCTGGTAGCATCCGTGGCTTATAATAGTACATGAAGTGACTTCTACGGTAGAGTTAATGAAATATCTTGCTAATTTATATGAAAAACCTAGTGCTTCAAATAAAGTTTATTTGATGAAGAAACCTTTTAGTTCTAAGATGCATGAAGGTGAATCGCATCCATTCATTTAAATGATTTCGGATCTATAGTAAATCGCTTAAAATTGGTTGCAATACTATTTGATGATGAAGTGAAAGAACTTTTATTCTTATGTTCTTTGCCGACAATTAGGATAACTTGGTAATGGTTGTTAGTAATACATCCGCTAATAATGTTTTGAGGTTTGATGATGTGGTTAGTATAATATTGAATGAAGAAATTCACAGGAAGAGTACAAAGGAATCATCATATGGAAATGCTTTGAATGTAGAAAGTAGGGGTAGGTAGAAGGAGAGATCCAAGAGTAAGAGTAATGAGAAATCAAAGTCAAGGGATAATAGATCTAAATCCAGAAGTAAGGGAATTACTTGTTGGAAATGTGGAAAGAAAGGACATGCAAAGAAAGATTATTGGTCAAAGGATAAAGAGAATCAACAACTAGACAAAGGTAAAGAGGTGAATCTTGCTGCATCAGAGGTAATGCAAGATGCTCTTATTCTTTCTTTAGATAATAGAATTGAATCATGGGTTTTAGATTCAGGAGCTTCTTTCCATGCAACCCCTAATAAGGGTTATTTTAGAAATTATGTCCAGGTAATTTTGGGCATGTTTATTTGGGTGATGATGAACCTTACAAAGTATGGTGGTAAAGGGAAGTTCATCTAAAACTACATAATGGAAATAGATGGGTATTGAAAGATGTGAGGCATGTGCCAAGCCTCGGGAGGAATCTTATTTTGCGGGGTAACCACGTGAATCTGGTTCGCATGGTTACTTTTACGGAGACTCTTGGAAAGTCACCAAGGGTGTTTTTTGTGGTAAGAGGTAAGAAGGTAGGAACGTTATATTTATCTACATCTATTACTAATTCCTTTCTCGCATTATCTACTTAGATTCGGATGCGGGTATGTGGCACAACCGGTTGGGCCATATGAGTCAAAAAGGAATGCAGATCTTAAAGGCTAAGGGTAAGTTATCAGATTTGAAAGATTTAGATCTTGATTTCTATGAGCATTGTATCTTTGAAAAGCAAAAGAGAGTGAGATTTCTCAAAGTTGGGGCAACTATGAAGGAGCAGAAATTAGAGCTTGTACACTCAGATGTATGGGGACCAGCTCAGGTAGCTTCTCTTAGATGATCCTAGTATTATGTTACTTTCATTGATGATGCTACGAGAAAGGTATGGGTTTATTGTATTAAACATAAATATGATATTTTTGAAACTTTAAAAGATGGAAATCTCTTGTCGAGAATGAATCAAATTCAAAGTTGAAGTGCATTATATCTGACAATGGTGGTGAATATTGTAGCAAGGATTTCAATGATTATTTTTCAGTGAATGGGATACGTAGAGAAAGGATGGTTCTAAAAACACCACAGGAGAATGGTGTTACAGAAAGAATGAACATGACAATCATGGAACGTGCTAGAAGTATGAGGATACATTCTGGATTGCCCTTATAGTTTTAGGCAGAAGTAGTTGATATAACGGTTTATTTAATTAACTATGGGCCTTCAAGTTCACTAGATGGAGGAATACCAGAGGAAGCTTGGACCGGAAAAGAGGTAGATCTTTCTTTTCTTAAATTTTTTGGTTCAGAAGCTTTTGTGCATGTTGATAAGGAAAATAGAAAAAGTTGGATGCAAAATCCAAGAGATGCACTTTTATTGGTTATGGATCTAGTGATTTCGGATTCCATTTTTGGGATTTAGAGAATTCTAAGATTGTTAGGAGTTGTGATGTTGAATGGAATGAAAATATAATGTACATGGATCAAATTTTGGTACCTAAGGATGAGAAAATTGAGAATTTTATTGATGAAAATGAACTCTCGGGTTTTAAAGAAACACCTACGAAATACACGATGAATCGTGGTCGGTTAGGCCCGGACCGACATCGCGATTCAAAAGAATAGAACCGGCGGTAGTTAGGTGAACCGGCATCGATTAGAGGAGGTGACCGACGTCGGTCATCAGTTAGATTTGGACACAAATGTCCAAGAGGCCCAAATTGAGTCTCCAGTACCCCAAAATGAAAATACAATGTACATGGATCAAATTTTGGTACCCAAGGATAAGAAAATTGAGAATTTTATTGATGAAAATGAACTCTCGGGTTTTAAAGAAACACCTATAGAAATACACAGTAACCGTGGTCGGTTAGGCCCGACCGACATCGGTTACTGAAAAAAGAATGCAACCGACAAGCAGTTAGATGAACCAACATCGGTTAGAGGTGACCGACGTTAGTCTTTGTCAAATTTGGACACAAATGTCTAAAAGGCCCAAATTGAGTCTCGGTGACCCCAAACTTCGTGAGAAGGTACAAAGGGTAAGTAAACCTCCAAAAAGATTTACACCTTCTCTTCTTATTTATTATTGACTGATAATGGTGAACTAGAAATCTTTGAAGAAGTAATGCAGGATGAGACCCACATGCAGTGGGAGCATGGCATGGATGAGGAGATGGACTCCTTGGAACATAACTAAACATGGGATTTGGTTAAGTTGCTTTAGTGGGTAAGAGGACATTGTAGAATAAGTGGGTTTACAGGATCAAGGAATAAGAGGGTGGACAGAAAAGGTACAAGGCAAGGCTTGTAGTAAAGGGATTTGCACAAAAAGCAGGTATTGATTTTGGTGAAATATTTTCTGTTGTTGTTAAGATGACTTCTATTCGTACTGTATTGAGTTTAGTTGCAAAGAGAGGATTTACATTTAGAGAAACTAGATGTGAAGACGACTTTCCTTCATGGTGATTTAGATGAAGAGATTTATATGCAGCAACCATTAGGTTATGAAGTCAAGGGTAAGGAGAAATTAGTGTGCGAGGTTGAAAAAGAGCCTATATGGGCTCAAGCAAGCTCCAAGGCAATGGTACATGAGGTTTGATAGTTTTATGCATGAGCATGGTTATTTGAGATGTGAGTCTGACCATTGTGTTTATTTCAAAAGGCTTGGAAATGGGAGCTATATTATTTTGTTCTTGTATGTGGATGATATGCTTATTACGGGATCTAGTATGCGGGACATTAGTGAGCTTAATGAAAACTAGCTCACACATTTTCAATGAAGGATTTAGGAGCTGCTAAAATAATCCTTGGCGTGCAAATACACAGAGATAGGAAAAATAATAAATTATATTTTTCTTAGGAATCTTATATTAATAAGGTGTTGGAAAGGTTTAATATGCAAAAATCAAAACTTGGTGCACCTATGGTGGACACTTCAAATTGAGTAAAGATTAGTGTCCTTCATCACACGAGGAGGTTGATTACATGGCCCATGTCCCCTATGCTTTAGTAGTAGGAAGTCTTATGTATGCTATGGTTTATACTAGACGGATATTGCACATGCGGTAGGAGTGGTGAGTAGATATATGGTAAATCTAGGAAAAGAGCATTAGAAAGAAAGATCCAATGGATACTTAGGTACTTGAGAGGGACTTCTAGCATACAATTATATTATGGAGGTTTGGATATTTCATTATGTGGCTATGTTGATTCATATATGGTTTGAGATCTAGATGGTAGGAGGAGCACCACCGGATATATTTTCACAGTAGGTGGGACGACAGTTAGTTGGATTTCAAGATTACATAAGGTTGTGGCTTTGTCTACTACAGAGGTAGAGTATGTTGCAGCTACAGAGGCTAGAAAAGAGATGATATGGATGAGTAGGTTCATGGAAGAGTTGGGAAAGGAGCAGGATGATTGCAAATTATTCGATGGTGAGTTAGAGTGCAATTCATTTGGCAAAGAACTCAACGTTTCATTCTAGAACAAAACACATTTAGTTGAGATATCATTTCATACAGTAGGTATTAGAGGATGGATAGTTGAATCTAGAAAAATTCATATGAGTGAGAACCCTATAGACATGCTAACTAAGCCGTTAAGAAAGAAGAAGTTGGAGCTACTCTCCACTTCTATTGGTTTTCGAGTTTGAGACTTGAGGAGGAAGAAACAAAGCTAAGGAGGATCCAAAAATGGTGTTGTACAGGTATAGTGCAGTAATTAATCTCCAAGTGGGAGATTGTTGAGTATGGAGCTAAATTACTTCTATTTTAGTATGTAATTTGAACTTCTTTGAAATGACAAAGAATGGCAGGCATCGGTTAGGGTTAGACTAGCATCGGATCGAGGCAAGTTGGAACCAACAACGATTACAAGGGCGAAACCGACGCGTCGGTTACGTGCGACGAGTTTTTAATTAACTATTGGGTTTTATATCTAATTTTAGCATTAAAATAGATTTATTAATTATAATTGCATGGCTAAGTGCCCTAAGTCTAAAAATGACTATATAGGCATAAAGCTAGGGTTTAGAAGTTGATGATGGATCATAATTACAAGATAATTGTGTGAGAGAGTATTCTTAGTAAAGAAGGAAAAATATTGAAGGAAGAAAGTATTGAACATCTGAGAGGTGTGGAAGATTGTAAATCTTCATTGTATATCTTGTCAAAGCTTTGGATAATAGATTGGCTTGTTTCTTGGTGGACATAGCCCACATTGGGTGAACCATGTTAAATCTGGTGTTGCTTTATTTCTCTTGTTTTTATATTTCTTCTGGTAGAATATCCACTTTTAGTTGCATGTATGCTTAGATCTAATATATTATCTGTACAACCGGTGTGCTAACCTCAACATGAGGTTTATATATACCTAAAGGTATATAAGGCCCGAATCCATGTTGGTGTTGGTAAGGGGGTTGGTATTGGGGCCTACCCCCTCACTTCATGGTCCTATAATGATAAGGGAGTCCGATGCTTAGCCAATATACCGGAAACCAATTATTTATACTCGGCCAGAACATTGAGTCAACTTATCCTCTTGGTGATGAAATCCAAGTAGGTCCACCTCGGTAGGAATGTTTCAGTGCAGTTTATGTTTGATGTGATTTAGTTGTGTGTGGGGGAGATTAAGTGAATGTAATTCATTAACCTCCTAATTAGACTATGTGATCAAGAAGAATGAGAGGGTTTTTTAATACCAAAAATAAATGTGAGTTCGATGAAGGAAGAAGACAAAAATGCAATGTTTAGAAAGAAAAATAAAGAAGAGGGATGCACCAGTAAAACAATTTCTTTTTAAAATTTTAATTTTTTTTTATTTTTTAAAGACAGCTACAACATAACAAGCAAGAAGCTCCCAAAGCAACACCTACAAGGGTTAGATGAAAAATAACAAAAAGAGAAATAAACGTTAGAGGATAGCCACTAAACAATAAAAAATAATGTACAAATATCGTCGGTGATTTACAAGAATTATAGGTGATTCGCCAAAATTGCTAGTGATTTTACCGGATCGTTAGCGATTGAAAAGTAGAGAACCTAATGGTGGAAATTAATTAATTAAAAATGAAGGAAAAGGAAAATATTCCCACCGGGTGTGCGGAGAATGTACTAGAGATTTTTTTCTTTCCAACTTTAACTTAATAAAATGAAATTAAAAAAATAAACTGACCTTAGAAGATGACGAGGTTTACTTGATACTTGCGAAGATGATTGTTGATGCTATTGAATAAAAATCCTCCTTCTTATGCTGACTAAGAAACATGTAGATAAAATAAATCTAAATAGAAAGGATTAGATAAATGAATAAACAAGCTACTCAAATAAATGCCGATTCCAGGGAATCTAAAGGACTTCCTTGGAGGGTGTTAGCTAGCTTTGATACAATTAAGTAGATTGACAAGAATGGTAAAGATATGTAATTGAAAAAGATAGATAGATCATTGATAAGAAGCTTTAGAACTCGAGGTTGAAAGGAAAATCCGGTGCAATTTCAAATGTGTCCCGGTGAGGGGGATACAATCTAGATGGACTCAAAGTAATTATACCAAAATTTGTCTGTTTCTTGTTGGATTTCGTGGAGGAAATCGATCTTATCCTCAATGTCATCGATGTTGGTGGAAAATTGAATTGCACATAGTGTCAAATCGTGAAGGATGTTGTAATGTTCCCAAAATAAGGGCTATTAAACAATGGGAATATCATAGATTTTTATGATAGGATGGGACCGGCCAGGTACTACCATCTAAAGTAAATCAATGATTATAGAGGACAAGTTTAATCCAAAATATTGAAAAAAATTGATGCTAGACCTGATAAATTGATTGAAAGATGTATATTTGATAGGGATTGTTTTTAATTCGGGGGAATCATGGGAGATTGTGCAGAATCGATGGCGATTCAAGAAATCATTTACTATTACTATGAAAATGATAAAATTTGCTAAAAATGATAAACAAAGCTTTTAAAAGATGAAGTCTAATTGTTTTGATGTTTTATGAAATGTAAATGATGAAATAACATAGGGAAATACATATTATTGTGGAAGTTTGATTTAAATATGCCTCTAAATTTCATATGGAGTTGATTGAAATTGATGGCCATTTGTTGAGTTTCTGACGAATGATTGATGAAAAGACTATCAAAATGATGTGTATGTAAGAACTTGAGGTTGATACAAGTCCTTGATGATCTCTAGAGTGACTTAGACTCATTGTTAGGTCAAATACAAAGTGCAAGAGCAAACAAAATATTTCGAAGATCCCTGAGAAAGGAGAAAAAACTCCTATTTATAATAGTTGGCAATTAGGTAGAATCGGTGATCTGGTTTTTTTGGGAAAACATTTAGGAAATGGTGATACCACTTAATAAATAGGGTTTTCAGGTAAATGATGAGGGAAATGGTTAGTAGGAGGTTATGGATGAGTTGGGTAGGTTAGGATGTTAGGATAAAATAGGTTTGAGATGGTTTTGTGGTTTTAAGTGGTTTTTAAAGAGGTTGAGGTAATTTGGGATGGGTAAATAGTAATTTCTGAGGGTGTAAAAATTGATTTTACTAGGTGAGGAGAGGGTGACTTAGGATAATGACATACTAATAGGTTTTAGGTTGAATAATGTGTGTATAAGATGAAGTAGGCGGGTTAATGAAAATCGAGTTATCTACGGGAACCATATAAATACATAGTTATGTGTTCAAAATAAGGGAGAAAACTCTAAGAATTACTACTATCACCTAAGATTGCATTCAAAAGGTACCTAAAGAACTTCAAGGCATCCATCTAGTATCCATTCAAGGGACAAGGACTGCATTTTCTACATACACTACATAGGAAGGGGAAGTCTATTCTATTTCATCCTCACATTTGCATTATCTAGCCAATCCATCCTGTTATCTAGTGCATCTTACACAAGGGCTTCCTAGGGCACCATCCCTACACACATTCACAATAAATACATGGAGTACAAGATGTAGTGAAATGATCCATCGTAAGTTCACTTGGTTGGGTGACTACCGGGTCACTCCGAATCCCCATATTACATATTGATTTTTTGGATTTGATGCGGTTTTGTGGTTTTGTAGGTAAACATCTCTTTTGCAAGTTATAAGTACCCTCGGAGATCAAGGAGTGGTATACAGAGATCAACAGGAAATATTTGTGACACTTGTGCAACATAGTAAAAATAAGGTTATGACCATTTTCACGAGTCATAGGCACCCAATATCGTCTCTAATGCCCAAGTGCCCTTTCTCCGGTCCAGGTGCCCATGTCCGACATCATCTGTGAACTCCAGAATTTATCCTGAGCATTTACGATATTATTCACTTCCTTAGTAGGATTTTTCCGAGTCCAGAGCACCTCCATATCAAGTGTAAATCGACTAAGTTATTATTTCTATATCTCTCTCTTAGATTTTTTGATTTGTATGCTTTACTTCTTGTATCATATTGTATTTAGTAGCTATATATCATAGTTTATGTTCATTTAATTTGTAATTAGGGTTTAATAAATTCTATTTTTGTTAAATCATTTGGTGAACCCATTTGATTGAATACTTTCTTCTTATGCTTGTTTGCCATAATGGGTGATTTGGGTCTTTTGAGCATATTGAGCTTTCTCCATCCTCCCGTAGGGTTTCCAAAACAATGGGTGAATATGATAATCCTTTTTCCAACTCATAGAATGTTCCTCTTGTAAACATTGAAACATATAATAGTGAAAAATCATATGATGAAGATAGTAATGTTGATCAAGCGCAATTAGATAATCTTATTAATTTTCATCAAGCATTGCATACCAACCATACACATATTTTTCATATTCTCAATGATTTACATTCCACCAAATTCTCTTGAGAAGCTACGTTTGTGCCACTTGTAGGCTCTTATTTGGCTGCCATGGCCTCCACCCAACCCATTCACATTCTTATTTCCATTCATACTTGTACCACTCCCTCATTCATCTCAATGATTCTAATACACAACCCGATTCCTCTTCCAACACCCATGACCTATCTTCCTATATCGGGATCTAAATATTAAAATATGAAAACTTCAACAAGCCACTTTACACTCCCCTCCATTTCTTGATTCCTCATTGCTTCTTAATACCCCTTTTGCACCCACCATTTTTTCTTATTCACTTCCTCTTAACTTTTCCACCCGTAAGTTACCCTTAAGAGCATCTCTCCGATATTTTCATGTGGCATGTCTTGATTATGCGGATGATCATATTTTACTCACCAAGCTATTTCCTAGAAGTCTATAAGATTACGCCATGCTTGGTTTTATGATCTAATTGTTCACTTGATAACATCATTTACATACTTATCTAATGCATTTATTTCACATTTCTCAATCAATATCGGTTCTAAAATATCCTCTATGCTCAAATTTCAAAACTCAAACAAGGATATAATGAACATCTAGCAGACTATGTATTGCATTATAAGAACAATGTAGCTAAGATGACCAATGTACTTGTTGATTTTGAATTGCAAGATATTTTGTCCAAAGTCTCTTATCTCCATTGCAAGAGAGTGTTATCTTTGAAACCTCTCCCTCATTTGATCAACTATGCCATACACTTAAGTTATGTGAAAGCAAACTCTTATCTATGGGAAAACTCAAATATCATGATCATGCTTCATCTTCATCTTCTAATCGTTTTAAAGGAAAATATACTTTCAAGCCATCTCTTAAGCCCACTGAAGCAAAATCTATTGTTAACATTATTCTACTCCTGAAAATCTTCAATGACAACCTCCAAAGCATACATTTATGAAATTACCTTATGCTCCTCGTTTCTTATTGCCACAACTTACTAAAAGCAATATTATTATGCTTCCATTGTCACTCAATGTTGATACATCTTGCCCTCATGGCCACAGTTATGACAAAAATGCTAGATGTGACTATCATCAATGTGTTGGGCATTCGACTGATCGTTGTTTCAAGTTTATGCATCTTATTGAAGATCTCATTGACAACAATGAAATTGAGCTCCACGAGCCATCTAATTTTGTGTTGGTCAATGACAACAACAATCTAAAAATATTTAAAGACCCTTTTCCCAAGCATGACAAGCAAGATGATGATTATTATTCTAATCATACATATCACGTTGTGCCTCCTCCTTCATCAGGGGCCTCTTGATTTTCTAGTTGCTACTGCTTATGCATCTCCACCACTCATTACATTTTCAGATCACGATTATCATGATACATTTTCTTCTAATTCATTACACATCAGTGCTTCTATTAGATATAATATTTTCAATAACACGATGATCTATCCATTAGATGCTATCAATGTGTGCTCTATTGCACTCATCTTAGCTATCAAATGTCCACTCTCTAATATTTCATATCCAGTTCCCAAATTTTATGGCTACATCAAAGCTTCTAGTTATAGTTGGGCCTCTCACCATGTTTGTTCCATTCGCTCTAGCACATTCAATCGTAGGTTGTGACATGCTCTTAGGTCTTCCTTAGCTCCACATCGCCCAAGCCATCCCCTCCATGAATCATTTGTGCCTCAATTTTATTCACAATAAACAAGTTGTCACTCTTAAAGGAGTTCCACCATGCACACCATTGCCTCAACCTCCTCTTGAGGATGTCCTTCCACTAGTTGCAACATCTAGGCCCCCGGGCCTCTCAAATCTAAGGCACATTCTACACCTAGCTCTCCTATTCGCACACAACCTACTCATCCTCATCGGTCCACTAGTCCACCTCATCGGTCTAAGTACCCTACTTGGGCAACCCCTTCACATGTAGCATTTACTTTATAGGACCATTTGCTACCATGGTTGACTGATACATTTTCTTGCCACTATTTGCTATTGTATTCCATCATTTGTGGGATATGCCCTATTTCTTGTTTGATCACTTCTTTGTATGCTTTGGCCACTTCGGCCCTCATTTTCTTGTGACATTGTGAGTGATGTCTCATGTTTGAAACCCATTTTTCATGGTCCACTTTGTTTGCACACTTTATTATTACATTGTATTCTATTACATGCTTGTTACTTTTTCTACTAACACATGTTGTTAGCCACTTTGTTTGTATGTGCCTTGGTTTCTATCATTCACATTCCCTCCCCCTACAAGGATATAGTTTTAGATCGACATTGGGTGCTCTCTTTTGGGTCGCACACTCCTACAATCATCACATACACCCTAAATGGGGGCATACATTGGGTGAAAAAATCACCCCCATAACAACTCAAAGCTATAACTCAGATATGCACACTACAAAATAAGTACATGTTATAATTACAAAAACCACTCAAAATTAGACTTGGGTCAAAATCACAAAGACAAACACCAACACCTAGTACTGCACAAGCGCAGCGCATGGGCGCCCCATGTCCTCCCATGGTGCCTATGTCCCTGGGGTCACACACATTCAATTTATTAGATCAACATAGTTCACATAAGCCTTCTGAGAAGTCTTATAGTTACAAGAACATACCTTCGATTCTAACATGCATACAATCTCCTACAATCATTTCAATTGGAGCTAATTAAAAAAAAATCAGACAGAGGAACAAAACAAGGATGTACCATTTGTAGTGGTGCTAATTAGGCAGTAGTCATGGAAGAATAGTAACACTATACCTCTCTCCCTATCACTTTCTCATTGGCGTGAGATCACCCAAAAACTTGCACTTGGCATGAGATCACCCAAACAACCTACTCTTGGCGTGATATCACCCAAAAAACTTTCTCTTCGCAGTATTTTCAGGACATATTTCTATCCTTTTACACTGTTACATATCAGGTGCACACTTTTCTTTTACACACTTTTGCACACTTTACTCAAATTTTTCATATACTCTACTTTGACTACTCTTTCACTCTTCTTTTGTAGGTCCGTCCTTAATACACAACAAGAAACAAACCTATATCAACAATACAAGCACAACGATAAGTACAAACAACACATAAGCTTCACCCATAGGGTCACTTTCCTTTCCTAGTTTCCACACTAATTAACAAAATAAAGGATTCCTAGAGGCCTAAAGGGATATCTAGGGTATTAATGTTAATCTAGTTAGGAGGACTAAAATTTTGTAAATGAATTGAAGTAGTATGAAATAATTGTAAATAAATTATTCTAAATGAAATAAAACCCTAATGGGTGAGAGAAGAGTAAGGAAAAGACTCAGTTAATTAAATATGACTATCGCAGGTTTTCATAGATCCGAAAGTGGAATTTGATAGTGCAAACACACATCTCTCATTGGTCTGCAATATGGGTGCTTGGAATAATGTAAATTCTCAAAACCTCAATCTAGTTTGGTCACTAAATGTCTCTGATTACTTCCTGTCTCTCACCCTAGATTCATCGGATGAACTTGAGAATGACCTCGTAATGCAAGGAGAAGTATCAAACCCTAGAAAAATGAAAGATGCATATGAATGGGTTGGACTAACCTCAACCACCAAACTAGTGGTCTTATTGTTGAGTGTTGTACTACATTTTGGACCTGGATGTAGTTCTGGTATGTGTGTGTATGTCGTGCCCTAGGTTCTCTCGTGTTAGTCACACTTTGTGAAGTAGTGAGAAATAATAACTATAGAAATGTAAGTAGTATGTGTGCATGGAATAGAATGGAATCCCTCCCCCTATGAAGTGTGTGTGATGCAAATATCCTAGCTTGAATGCATGACACTATGTGGATATAAGTGATGCAATGGATGTAACCTAGATGGAGTGATAGTAGTGATAAGATGCAATGATCTAGGACCCTCATTATGGTATTATAGCTTTATATTTATAGGGATCTCAAGTTTAATTTCGTAATTAATCTCGATAAGGCCGACTGAGAAGAAGATAAGGATGGCTATACAGATGAAAATTGACATGTAACCTTCAACCGCACTCAACTACCCAAGGTCATGCCATAGTAGTTGATGTTGAATGTATATGGCTAATTATAGGAGGATCAATGACTAAGATTTGGTAGTGTAATCCTGGTAGCTGAGTTGGCAAAGGGGAGATTTAGAGGCTATGAACGGGTAGCATAAATTCCCTATGGTTTGTTTACTTGGATCTAAGTGTTGATCTAGTTTGAAGTGTCCATGTAAATTGAATGAAGTTAACAATCTAAGCTAATACTTGAAATGAAACTAATCTAAACAAATCACAAAACTAAAATATTACAATCACAAACAACAATTTTCTTCTATTCTAAATGATCAAATCTACTTCTACACTAAAACTAAACAAGCGAGATAACCCGGTGTGGCTATTCACATGTGCTAAGTGTATTGAAACTAAACTAACTTACAACAAGAACTTTTCCAATTAATCTATGATATGTAGACAACCTCCTACATATATTCTCTCCTTCAAACCCACAAGGATAGGAAGAAGAAGATCCGTCACCGGGGGTTTCTATGAAATATTTAAACCCTCTTAGAAATTAACTAATTACTTGTAAATGAAAAATATTTATTTATACTCTATTTGATATGATGTAACAATGACAAGTTTCAAGAATGAAGGAAATCAAACAACTCTAGCCTGGAATTCACAGAACGGAGGTAAATCCAGATGTGTAGTAATTTTTCCCCTTAGTTTGTCTCTTTCTTTCTATGTGTCCATATGAGTCCAAGAAATTGGGAATGTAAGAATAGTGGCAAGAGAATGTGCTTGAGCAATGGAAGATTGAAGGTAGTCTAGTTGTAATGCAAGTAGAAGAGATATAACACAAGAGATCTAAGCTTGGCTATGAAATTCCTAGCAGGATTGTGGTTGCAATACTATGCAAGATACATAAAACTCTCGGGGCCTTTTTCTTGAATACAAGCATGGAATATATAGGAATTGAGGCTAGGAGGTACCTTCATGCACAAGGCAAGAAGAGGCGTTCCAACTAATTAAATCCATTTAAAAATAGGAGGAAGGAGAACCAAGCAATCAAAGCTATTTTTAGACAATTTGGCTCACAGATGCATTATAAAAGTGAGTTTAAGTGAATCATCACATGTTAAAACACGCATGATAGATTTTGCAAAAAGAGGGCAAGGCTGACCACCTGCCCTGCTCGGGTGGCGAGTTTCATAACCACCGCCCAGTAGGAGGTAGCATCCTAACACGAAGGCAAAAACATGCACAAAAAGAGGTGGGGAGCTGGAAAAATGCGTAGAAAGGTTAAGTAAGGATATCTAGGCTACAAATATACACTACGAATGGGTTTTGGAGCTCAAACACCTTCTTGAAAGGAATTTAAATCATCATTGGGGATTCTTGTAACCGTTTTATGATAATGTAGCACATGCAATTTTGGGTGCATACATATTGCCCCCTCGAAGAAGTGTCTTAGCCATGAAAAGTCGTAAAACGTAGAGTCCGAGTATGGCATTCCCGAAATAGGGAGTTAGAAGTTATACCTGACATGCCCATGTGTTGAAACGTCATTGTCCAAACTCTCACTACCTACAAGAAGAAGAAGACTCAAGTGTAGATAGATAAAATATCAAAAATAAATGCTAAATCAAAATGACAAGAGGACTTACCATTTGTGCGGGGATGTAGAGATATACCTACGCTAATGCTCACGGGTCCTGTAATCACATACACTCAAAATGAGGTCAAAATTACATAATATATATATATATATATATATATATATATATATATATCAAAACAACTCATTTTCCAATTCCTTTGTGCTATTCAATTAGGTGAATTTGGAGTAATAGGCCCACGTTGACCATTTTTTTTTTAGTATGGCTGAATTGGAATGGATTTGGGAATGGTATTATGCATTAGGCTTGGCCCTTTCTATTTGACTATTTTTGAGAACAACTCCTAAGAAATTCGTAACTATAGTGGTCATAAGGGGCCTCAAAGAGGCGGATAGATAGAGTACCTTTATTGTTTAGTCTCCATTTTATGAGGCATATATGATGTTTTGGTACTTCATGCTCATTGCGAGCGTTTTGACTGCACCTAGTGTGTGATGGCATTCAACAAAACTATGACACACCATGATATGTAAATACATCTATTTTTGGCTTGGTAATCCTCCCTTGTATAGAGTTGACTTCCATTTATGATTTTATTCATGTGTTTAGTCTTAGTGTTTATAATTTCTATTTTTCTATGCTTTTCAGAATGTATGCAGTGGGTATGAATGATAATAGAATGATTTCTTTTTTTGTATTTTATAATGCTGATATATGATGATGCAAACACAATGTGATGTTGAACTTTAGTTTCTTTAAGAAATCTTTGGTACTTCATGTTGTCTTGGAAAAATGTGGTGATACAATGATATGATAAGTAAATGTACTTTCCCACTCCTAACTCCACGCAACTAGTAAGATGCAAGGGCTCAACACCAAGAGCCAGAAAGGGCACAAGTTATGAAAATTTGTTGAATGATAGTGATGAGAGAAAGACAAAGGTTTGGAAGAACCAAATTGAGACGCTACAACCTTACCCTACTAAGTTATTTCATATTTTAGAATGTGAATTACTTTCTAGTTTATCTAGACTTGGATCCACAGATAGCCACTTGGTTGACAAAATCTGGTTTTGGGGTTTCAAACTCTTTTGCAATTTTGGACATCTAACTCACTTTTTTTGACTTATGGTTTTGAAATATTTGACTGGATTGTTTCTAACTTTCAATTTTATCAAAGAGACCTCCTACACCTTGCCCCATGCTACCAGTAGGAAGTATGGGCTCATCACCATGGACAAGGCATAGGAAATTAAAGGTATTTCTCTCATTTCGCAACCCTACATCACCAGTAAGAGATGCAAGCTTGCCATCGAAGGTTAGTAGAGCAAAGAAATGTGTAAAATAAAATTTTTCTACAAATGCGTTTGCATTTGACTTACTTATTTGGGAAAAATGTTTAGAATGTTCTTATTTCCAAAGAGATGTATATGGGATAGATGTGACACCATGAAGCTTCTAGAATAGAACATGGGAAAAGACACCTAATCTAGAAGGAGACCAAAAGTAGAGCCAAGTATACAAGCCCTTGTATGGTTACTATCAAAGCTTGTCTTATCTTATTTGGATTGATGAAATGATTTAGAAATAATTGATGATACCGTGAAGATTTGAAGAGACATGATTTGAATGTTTTTCCAATGTTCTCAAAAGTTTTTAGTAATTGCTATAAGAATAAGTCCTTTGATCAAAAATTTTATGAAATGACCCGGTATATGAAAATGTAATGCAGATGCAGTAATGTACATATGGAAATGCAGGTGATACTATATGTCATGATAGATAAGGTGAAGAAAATTGATGAATATTGAATTCTTCACCCCTAAGAGTACACAACATAGAACCATGATCCTCAAAATTTCTGTTCTCTTGACAAGGGCCTACCACTCGGGTTTTAACTTACCACCCTTGTATATGTCCAATCATTAAAGTCATTTGTCTGAAAGAGGCATTCATGAACCTCCTTCTCACGTTCTTGAGACATGGTGTGTGGGTAAGCATGACTATGTTGTTCAGCCTCATTTCCCATGTAGAGCATTGTGTTTACTTATGACACTTGGTGAGTGATAAGGCCTTGCCCCATGGATATGGAAAGCTTAGTCTCATACGCACATTGGTTGAAATGAGGGTTTAGAATAGAACAACCCTCGAGATGGTTTTTATGGGCATCGTTTCAATCTCAAATTGCACTTCTTCATTTGTTAATTATATCATGTTTACACCTAGACCTAGGTCATCGAAGGGAAGAGATGCTAAATTGTGAAGGCTACCCATCCCCGTGGTTCAAACGAGAGGAAGATTGGATCGTCACACTCTAAGAGTTTCATAATTTCCGCCGTGGTTTTAGTGGACACTATTTCCTGATATTGAATTACCCTTATCTTTTTTTCCACCTCGAATGTCTTTAGGTCAACAACTTCAACCTTCGGCATGCCCGAGGTGATTGGGACTAACCCTTTTGAGCTGGAGTGGTTTGTTTAATTGATTTTCAAGAAGTTCATACTCCGTATGGACCCCTTTCTTCTTCTTGAGGTTTTCTAAGTGCATATCGAAGGGCTTAGGATCCCCTTGAGCGATGAAGACCTTCCCCAAATGGAGGAATCTAATCTCTTAGAACATGGTAGAAGGGATAGCCTTCATTTGATGAATCTAGGGTCCCCAAGGATCATGTTATAACTCGATTCCCCATTGATAATGTAAAACTCTATCAAGATGGTTTTTGGACCAAGCATGACTAGAAGAACTATGGTTCCAATCGAGGTCGCTTTAAGAATGTCTATGATTATTTGTCATCACCAATCCTTTAGTTTGGTGGCACTATGATAATTATTCACCGGGAACTCCTCATGCTATGATTATTTACTAATGCACAGCCTTTAGTTTGGTGGACATAATCCATGAGATACTTCAACAAGACTATGGGAGAAACTTTACAATTACACCTCTTGATGGCTTCTTCAACACACCTTTAACTGATGGCTTCCTTTGCACACTTCCTACAATATTTCTCACTACTTCTTTCTATGCTAAATGAGGGGGGTAGCCTCTCTATTTATAGAACTTCCAGGCTTATCCATCTTATCTCTAAGATAGGATAAGAAATCCACTCTGACGAATCATATTCCATACCTTAACTCTTATCTGTACATGTAGGCTTATCTATTAAGATAAGATAAACCTTATCATTTTACATGGGTTCCACATTTTTAGACTTTTTACAAATAAAATACACAAAATATTTATGACCTCACTCCTTGTCCTTATTACCAATATAATATTTCTAATTCCTAATCATGTAGACCCTACTTCTCTAATTACCCAAACTTTGACATTTTAACATTACCGGACCACTTACGACAAATATTTACTTTTACAACATTCCTATTGTACTTTTGACTGTTACCGTACTCCACATTATTGGCGGCACTGCATCGACAAATGGCACTCGTTATCTTCTATCGACGCTACTACTAATTACACTTAACAACATCCTATTCCTAATACATACATTAATAGAAATTTTGGAGGAAAATTTTAGTGTCGACATCTTCCCCTTCCTAGCTTCTACTCCACCCCGGAGTAGACTATTCTGGTGCTTGGAAAATCTTCAACTTGTCGTGGTTGACCCATTTCGTAATGGGAGTGCCATCCAATTCCTCCAGTCGGTACGTACCATTTTCATGCATAGCTACTATTTTGTAGGGCCCCATCCATTTTGGAAGAAATTTTTCTGTCTTCTTTTTTTGTATCTGGAATCATATACTAGGACCAAGTCATTCACATGAAATGGAGACCATCGGATCTTTTGATCAAAGTATTCCTTCTACTTCATTTTCTTCTTATGGCTTGTATCCTTTGCTATTTCCCTCATTTCCTCTAGCAAATGAAGATGTACCAACCTTTCTTTTACTGAATCACTTTCATCCATCCTTTCATTTTTCATAACTCTCACAGTGGGAATATCAAACTCAATAGGAAGAACTGGATCAATGCCATAGGCCAACTGAAATGGGGAGTATCCTGTTGCTGACTTTGATGTTGCCCTATATGCCCACAATGTTGCATGAATCCTTTTATCCCATTTATGTACCTGCAATTTGCATCTTTGCTAGAATTTGACACAACACAAAATTTGTTCATTCCACCCCGTCCATTTGTGCTTGGCTTGTATGTTGTTGCCTTCCGTGCTTGATAGAAAACTTATTGACTAGGGCTTCTACCACCTCATTAATGAAGTGGCTTCCTTGATCATTACAATTTCTAATGGACAACCAAATCTGGTGACAATGCGTTCATATATGAACCTTGCCACTTCATCCATGGAAGCTGTTTTCAATGGCCTAGCTTCAACCCACTTGGTTAAATAATTTGTGGCAACTACAATATACTTATTTTGGCGTGATGTAGTTGGAAGTGGACCTACAATGTCTATTCCCCACTTTTCAAAGGGACCAAGGGAAGAATAGGACATAATGGAGTCGATGAAGTCTTACGGTTACCATGTGTTTGACAAATATCACATGTCTTACAATAATTATAACAATCTTTAAAAAGAGTGGGCCAGTGATAACCTGCATCCAAGATCCTTCTTCACGTAAGTTGTCCAGAGAAGTGCCCTCCACATGTACCATTGTGGAATTCTTCTAGCAGCTCCTTTGCTTGATCACGTCCAATCGCCCTCAGATCGCTCCATCGTGTCCTATTCAAAATAATACTCCATGCGAATAGAATATGGACGATCAAGCTTGAGTAATCTTTCTCTTAGTCTTTGCATTGGCACCATCAGAAACTTGAATTCATTTAGATAATTCCAAATATCTATGTATTCACTAGGGATTGTGTCAAGGAGAACAATGCTTTGCATCGGAAAATCATCATCATCACAAGATGATCCTAAACCATCATAGGCTCGAGAGAGTGCATCCGCATTGACATGCTTCTTTCCCGGGCTATCTATAATATCAAATTCAAATTCTTGTAGCAAAATTATCCATCTTGCTATCCTCCCTTATGGGTTAGGCTTATTAACAATATATTTGAGCCCGATGGCTACAACTATAAATTTTACCCTAGCAAGTAATTTCTAAATTCTTTACAAAGAAAATGATAGCCAGAGCCTCTTTTCATCAGCTCTACAGATAGTTTACCTCAAGATCGCTCATTTGTCTGCTCCCAAAGTAAATTGGATGTTCATTCCCATTTTCATCCTTTTGGCTCAAAGTACTACCTAGTGCTGCATCTGAGGCATCAGTGTACACAATGAATGGCTTACTCCAATCTGGATTCTTCAAAACAGGTGAAGACACTAGGGCTTCCTTCAGTTGTCCAAAAGCTTCATGCGCCTTGTTTCCTAGTTCATAAGCAACACCCTTCTTCAAGAACTGGGTTAGTGGCTGTGCAATCTTTGAGAAATTCTTGATGAACCTTCTATAGTAACCCACATGGCCTAAAAATGATCTCAACTTACTTCTATTCATAGGAAATGGTAAATCTTTGATTTTTGAAACTTTATCAGGATCAGTACCAATACCATCTCTGGATACAACATGCCCTAACAAAACGCCTTTAGAACATCCAAAGACACACTTTGTAGGTTTAGTGAGGCTTGTGCTTCATCTAACCTTTGAAATGCTGTCTCCATCGGTGCGTGCAGTGGTCCAACTTGCTCCCATAGATGCAAAAATCATCCGTAAATACTCGATGAAGGTCCCAATGTAGGGTTCGAACACCCTATTCATCAAACACCTGGAATGTTGCTTTGGAGCATTACACAACCTAAAAGGCATAACTTTATAAGAAAACGTTCCCAAGGAGTGGTGAACGTGGTCTTCACCTGATCTTTCTCTCGCTATACGAACTTGGTTGTAGCCACTATATCCATTAGCAAAACTATAGCACTCTGGCCGCCTACTTGGCCCAAGATCTGATCTGAAAATGGAAGAGGGTAATGATCCTTCTTTGTTGCCTTATTGAGCTTCCCGTAATCAACACAAATGTAGCTTCCCATTCTTTTTTATTGAGATCACAATGGGAGAAACCCATTCGAATTCTCCACAAGAAATATGAATCCCGCATCAAGCAACTTATCTATTTCTTCTTTTACAGTCTTGGAAAAATTAGGATTCATTCTATATGGAATTTTCTTTATAGGCTTAGCACCATCTACCAGCTCAATACAATGTTCTACCCAACTTACTTGACGGAGTTCCTTGTAATCAAAAGTGAATAGGTGTATGTACCTTCGAAAGAGCTGGAGGTAGGATTCCTTCTCACTTTCCATCACAGCATCACCAATCTTTATTTGTTGGAGATGATCATCAACTTCTTCTTCAGATAATTTTATGGGGTCATGAGTTGGTGTGACTGGAAGGATATCCATGACTGAAACATCCACCTCGCTTTCTTCATCTTCAGTGTCCACTTCACTAGTACTAGAGTAATCAGAGGATGTCCAATCATCAGTTTCATCACTTGAATCCACAGGTTCTACTTTATGATGTCGAGGGATCACATTTATCTTCACCCTCTCTCTACCACGTCCAAGTGTCATGAAACCTTCATTCCAGTAGTTTCTTGCATGAACTCTCCTTAGCCATGGTCTTCCCAGCAGCATTGGGTACGCAACAGTACCATTTTTCATCACCTGAAAGTCTACCACACATACAACACCCATAACAGATATTGCCACATTTGAAACTACACCTTTTGGTTTAGTTTTTCCTTATTTAATGACCTTAACATAAGTGTTCAAGGGCGATCCATTTTTAAACCCAACATATTCATTACGGACTGGTCATTACATTAATCGCAGCACCTCCATCAACTAAGACATCATGAATTGAAATACCATTACATAATACCTCACTTGTGGAGCATAGGGATCCGCCTCGCCTCCAAAACATGGACCTCAACCTCCTTCCTTCTTCGAGCATTGAGTCCACCTCGCAACTCCCGCCTCTTCTCGAAGACATAGCCAAGAGTTGACCATATGTAATATTTGCAGCCTTTTGGACAGATCTTCCAAGATGGAGTATGGTCCTTGCCCCGTGAAATCGAAAATCCCGCACACCCAACTTTCTTCTCCTATGTTTCTTACTAGTTTCTTCTTTCATCTTCTTAGGATCATTTCCATCTTGATTATCTTTTTCTTTCTTTCTTTTGTTACAAACACATCTACTTCATTATTTCGCTCTTATCTACTACATCAAAAGAATTCACAGTGTTATTTTCCTTTATCATTATCTCCTTACCGGATGTAGAAGCTCTATCTCGGACAATTATACTTATAATGACCCTTTTTATAACAGCCATAACAAACAACTTCAGAAATATTTCTCTTTGGACCTCTATCTCCTCCCTGAGAACTAAATTCCTTTCCTTGAAGAAGATTAATAGTTAACTGACCCATCTTTTTGAGCAGATCTTCATACTCAGTAGATGTATTAGGAGAAATATTTGTGCTCACCGGGAGTGGTTGTGGATTCAAGACCAAAGGTTTGGTGTAGGCTCTACTTTAGCAACAATTTCTTTGGGCTCCTCTTCCATGCTTTCTTCTTGCCTTCTTGCAATCTCCTTTGCTTGTTCAATGGTAGCTGGGCGGTCATACTTCACTCGTTGTCTGATCTCCGGCTTCATCCCAAGAATGAAGTGCTTACAGAGGAGATTATCCATGCCATTCATCAACCCATCCGCTAGTCCTTCCTTCCGGATCGGGCATCGAGCTTTCTCCTTAGCTCTAGAACACGAGCATGATAATCCCTTATCTTCTCCTTCTCTCCTTGGGATAGCTTTGTGATCTCGATCATGAGATCTCGCATATTTTGTTGTTCACCAAATTCTTCAAGAAAACTTTCGGTTAATAAATCCCATGAATTTTTCACATTATCACCTAGTGTTTCAAACCACCTAAGTCTTGAACCATCCAAAAAGGTAGGAAAATTCAGTCCATTGTTCCCTTCTTATAAGGCCATTACAAATACAAGATCGTTTAAATTCTTGAATGAAAGAAGAAGCATCTTCATTAGATTGAGCTGAAAAACAGAATCTTTCCCATTTTCAAAAGTAACCACCGTGAAATACCAACCCACAAGTACAATTAACAAGACTTATGTGCACAAATAATTGGAATTACTATAGAAATGACCACGGTAAACTATGGTAAAACTTGACTTACTGTGGTAAAAAACTGATTTTACTTGTGGTAAACACTATTCACGGTAAAAAGTGAAGTTATGCGGTAAATACTATTCACAAGAAGTGAAGTGACTTTACTATTGCGGTAATTACTATTCCCAAAGAAAAAGACTTTACCAGGGTAACTACTATTCATGGCAAAAATGACTTTAACATGGTAACTACTATTCATGGTAAAAATGACTTTACCATGGTAACTACTATACTACGCAGTAAAAACAAGGTTACCCTCCAATTGATTTTTGACCAAGTGGGAATATCTCTCCGTAAAATCCACCAACGAGGAATGGTCCCAGAACGGAACCAAAATGTCATCACCAATCCGACACTATGATAATTCTTCACGGGAACTCCTCATGATATGATTATTTACTAATGCATGCCTTTAGTTTGGTGGACATAATCTGGAAACAAAACAACAACCGAACACTTTAGTTTGGTGGACATAATCCATGAGATACTTCAACAAGACTATGGGAGAAACTTTACAATTACACCTCTTGATGGCTTCTTCAACACACCTTTAGCGATGGCTTCCTTTGCACACTTCCTACAATATTTCTCACTACTTCTTTCTATGCTAAATGAGGGGGGTAGCCTCTCTATTTATAGAACTTCCAGGCTTATCCATCTTATCTCTAAGATAGGATAAGAAATCCACTCTGACGAATCATATTCCATACCTTAACTCTTATCTCGTACATGTAGGCTTATCGTTAAGATAAGATAAACCTTATCATTTTACATGGGTTCCACATTTTTAGACTTTTTACAAATAAAATACACAAAATATTTATGACCTCACTCCTTGTCCTTATTACCAATATAATATTTCTAATTCCTAATCATGTAGACCCTACTTCTCTAATTACCCAAACTTTGACATTTTAACATTACCGGACCACTTACGACAAATATTTACTTTTTACAACATTCCTATTGTACTTTGACTGTTACCGTACTCCACATTATTGGCGGCACCGTATTGACGGCGCCGTTATCTTCTATCAGACGCTACTACTAATTACACTTAACAACATCCTATTCCTAATACATACATTAATAGAAATTTTGGAGGAAAATTTTAGTGTCGACAAGTTTCTTCCCATAACGTGTTTCTTGTAGAGGAACAATTTGTCTCTCCATATCCCAACTTCGCAAGAAAGATAAGGGAACCACATTTACTGAGAGCCTCGTCATCAATCATGTCTCTCTTAATGCAATTGTTATAATCCTAGAATTGTAAAAATAAGGCAGGATCACCTCTTAGGGCAATTTCAGCGTCAGATGGCATCTTGTCTATATTGAAAACAAACCCAGTATCCCTATCATTCTATCTTGGAGGATGTATGTCAAAGTTAATATGATTTATTTGAGAGCTAAGAGGTGGTGTAACATGGATTAAATGACCAAGAACTAGTGCATTGAGAAATGTAGAGTGATGCGCAGGTGAATTCTTCAACAAATCTAGGAATGAAATGTGAGAAAAGGTCTTGTTCAAATCTGATATTAAATCACAGACTCCTACTAGTTTAGTGATTGTAGGAATGTCATCCTATGGGAAGGAAATATTTGGTAAGAGTTGTGAAACATAATCCTTCGTCCGAGTTGTTGCATTAATTTCTGGCTCAAACTCTATCTTGACTAACCCTAAGATTTTTGTATTATCGTTTGAACCAATGTTAGGAGAAACTCGAGATTTATCAGAGGTTGAGGCTTCAAAGTCATTGTTTCCTATATGAATTACCTTGTTTATATTATGAGGATACACTTGGGAATCCCTAGGATGTTTAGGGTTTGTATTTTGAGGTATGATAGGTCCAAGATGACTAGGAAACGATTTTGTTTCAGGATTTGCTAGGAACATGTCTACAAAGAGGTGCCTTTGGGTTTTGGGAAGTCTTTGCAGAAACTTGTTACAATCATGGAAATTCCTATCACCATGAACTCATACCTTATGGAAACCACAATATAGATCAGGGTCATAATATCTTGGCCTTTGATAAATGTCTTGTTGTTGTTGATTATAACCTCGGTTATAGTTTTGAAATTGATTGTTATAACCATGAATCATTTCCCCTTGGACTGAGTTTTGATATTGGTTTGGGCCTTGGGTTTAATTTTACTTTTGTGGTGGATAATTTACATCAGCTATGTTGATAAATGACACATTTTTAGGGCCTCTTTGATTACATGAGTTATTGTTATTTTTATTGTTGTTGTTGTTTGGGAAACCAACATTCTTGACTTGATTAGTGGCACTATTCGTGGTAGCACCATGATTACAATTCACACCCTTAGGTCCTTTGTTGTTGGCACCATTGTTTTGATAACTTGCAATATTTTTGTTTGGGGATACCAATTTCGTATTAGAACCGTAAGTCTTATGCCCACTATCAATAACATCTTGGTCAATCCAAAGCGCACCTTCCAATACTTCCTCATAACTATGAAAAGGAAACTTTTGGACTTCCTCCCTAGTCTCTTAATTGAGCAAGTGAAGGAAAAGGTCACAAAGTTCCATTTGGTCCATGTTGGGCACACTTATAGAGGAATAGAGAACTTGGCGCCATCTCTGGATGAAATGGGCGAAGATTCATTTTCTCTTGTCTAATATGTAAGAACTCCTTAATCCTTGTACACAACAACTTGTTCATGTCAAATGCTTTGATGAACTCAGAAACAAGTTGTTTTAAGTAATGTATAGAAGCTTATGGAATATGGTAATACCAATCCAATGTGATTCCTTTGAGAATATTTGGAATATCTTAGCCATTACAACATCCCAAGGAAGTAACTCCTTGATAGCAGTAGATAGGCCTTGATATGAGCATTCGGTCCTGTTCTCCCTTAAATTTTGGAAGATCTAGAAATAGGCATGGAAGAATGACACCACGTATGGTAAAGTAAAGAGGCTCCTTTAAGTAATCAGCATATGTACCCATTGCATAATATTCCACCATTAAAGATCCTTGATGAGAAGGTGGACGAGGAGGATTTGGATAAGTTGCATTATAAGCATTGATGGGAACATATGAGGTTACTTGATATGGCATGTAGGGAGCGAGAAAGGTGTATGGGTACATCGGGGAGCTTTTGAATACATGTGTATGTAAGGTGGGCAACACCATGATATGGACTAGCGGGTGTAAAACCAGGGAACGTTGCATTGCCTATTGTGGCAAGCATTTAAGAATGCACTTCCGATCAGCCCTTGCGTAGGATAAGCTTGAGAAGGATGAGGACCCATCCCTAGTGTGTCTAACCCTGTGAGAAGATCACCTAGATTTGAATGAACTGGATAACCTTGTTGTACATGATATTGCATTGGTTTCTCATTGGAAGGGATGTATCCTTTGTTGTTAACAAGATACCCCGTGTTCTTCCCTACTACATGTGTTGGTTGTGAAGTTTGGGCACTTTCTAGCTCTCTAATCCTCCCTACTAAAGTAGAAATGAGATCATTGGGAGAGGATTGAGTCCCTTGTTGGGGTTCTTGTGGCATAGGGTTTGATTGAGTAGGCTCATGATACCTTGTTATGAATTGTTCAGTGTTATAATTCTTGTCTTCCTCAGAAGTAAGAATATTAGGATAGGCATTCAAAATCTTAGAGGTTGTAGCCTTCATTCTATCCAAATACTCATCTATCTGATGAAGAGGATTAGCTATTTGTGCAAAAGAGATCATATTTTGTTGATTACATGGCAATGTGAGGTCTTGACAAGACTCTATGGTAAGAACTTGTTCCATTTGTGATAACAATGTGGTTTGCATTGGCTTGATCGTGTTGCATGTTTAACAGTTGATCAACCTCCTCCATCCTTATATAGTTAATGGGGTTTGAAACGTAACTAGGGGAGGTTTGGACGTTGCTTGTGTAATTATCTTCCCAGCTTGAAAGAGAAGGGGTGTGTTGTGGCTGAATGGTTGAGTAATACCTATCAGAGCCAAATGGCCCACCAAACTCTCTTCTAGACATATTTTAGAAAGTATAAAATACCTACCAAAATAGGGGAAGAAATGGAGAAGTGAGGCAATAATAATGAAAGAAAAGGAAACAAGAAGGAATTAATCCTTCACGTCAAGTTCACCAATTTTTAAAGATGAAAATTGACATGTAACCTTCAACCGCACTCGACTCCCTGAGGTCATGTCAGAGCAGCCGATGTTGAATGTATACGACTAACTATAAGAGGATCAATGACTAAGATCTGGTAGTGTGATCTCCTGGTAGTTGAGTTGGTAAAGGGGAGATTTAGAGGCTATGAATGGGCATCATAAATTCCCTATGGTTTGTTTACCTAATTTGTATCTAAGTGTTGATCTAGTTTGAAGTGTCCATGTAAACTAAATGAAGTTAACAATCTAAGCTAATACTTGAAAGGAAAATAATCTAAACAAATAAAAAAATTGAAATATTACAATCACAAACAACAATTTGCTTCTATTCTAAATGATCAAATCTAATTCTATAATAAAACTAAACAAGCGAGATAACTTAGTGTGGCTATTCACCGTGCTTTGAGTGTATTGAAACTAAACTAACTTACAACAAGAAGATTTGCAATTAATCTATGATATGTAGACAACCTCCTACTAGATATTCTCTCCTTCAAACCCATAGGGATAGGAAGAAGAAGATCCATCACCGGGGTTGCTATGAAAGATTTAAATCCTCTTGGAAATTAACTAATTACTTGTAAATGAAAGAAGATTGATTTCTACTCTATTTGATATGATGTAATAATGATAAGTTGCAAGAATGAAGAAAATCAAACAACAACTCTAACCTGGAATTCACAGAACGGAGGTAAATCCAGCTGTGTAGTAATTTTTCCCCTCATTTTGTCTCTTTCTTTCTCTGTGTGTCCATATGAGTCCAAGGAATTGGGAATGCAAGAACAACGAAAAGAGAAGGTGCTTGAGAAATGGAATACTGAAGGAAGTTTGGTTGCAATGCAAGTAGAAGAGAGATAACACAAGAGATCTTATCTTGGCTATGTAATTCCTAGCGGATTGTGGCAACAATACTATGCAAGATACACAAAATTCTCTCGGGAATTTTACTTGAATACAAGCATGGAATATATAGGAATTGATGCTAGGAGGTACCTTCATGCACAAGGTAAGAAGAGGCAGTTCAACTAATTAAATCCATTTAAAAATAGGAGGAAGGAGAACCAAGCAATCAAATCTATTTTTAGACAATTTTGCTCACAAATACATCGTAAAAGTGAAGTTAAGTGAATCATCACATGTTACAACATGCATGACAGATTCTGGAAAAAGTGGGAAAGACTACCACCATGTGCGTGGTGGCGCCAGGACTACCGCCCTACCCGGGTGGCGCTTCAGAATTTTCGCCAGGCGGGGCAAAGGTCCTGCACCGAAGGCCAAAACATGCACAGAAAGAGGCAGGGGGCTCGAAAAATGAGTAGAAAGGTTAAGTAAGGATATCTACGCTACAAATATACACTGGGAATGGGTTTTGGAGCTTGAACACCTTCTTAAAAGGACTTTGAATCATCATTGGGGATTCTTGTAACCATTTTTCGACAATGTAGCACATGCAATTTTGGGTGTGTACAATGACCAACAACTAAAAGTAACCCAGAAAGAAGCGAGAATGGGTTTTTCATAGACCGAGGCACCTGAATGGGACCGGGGCACCTTGGGTAACCCAAGATAGGCTTGGGCACCCGATTTCATGCTAGAATGTCAAAAAGGTCTTGAAATGGGTTGATAGGTATCAAGAAATACACAGAAAGAAAAAAATAAATTATAAGAAAAAGGTGTCCAAAAGGTGGGATTAATTATACTTTATACATTAGAGAACCTTCTAAATAGTAGTATAAGACTGGGCTAAATATTGTCTAATGTGTAATATGTGTGTCTACACACACTTTATTTTACAATGATTTCATGCTTCAATTGTTTCTTTGGCATGTTATTTCCATCACACTCTACGATAAAAAAGTATGCATCTTCTAACTACTTTATGTTATCAAGGATTCCTCAACAACATAAATTGGGGAAAATGTAGACATAAAATCACGCACTTGGGTAAATTTCTAGGTCCTAAACACATACTGGCATTCATATGATTCCTAAGCAAGAAAACTAGTAATTGACAATTGTCTTTGGCCTCTTTTTTGTGTTTGTGGTTTTCTATTTGGTCTTACACACCCTACATCCTAGTCGGTATTTTACTTTTTTATCTTTTATGGATTAGACACACGATTGCAGCTAGGACAGAAAGCACCCAAGCACTCTTATCCCTCCGGGAACCCCTAACCTTTTTATATCTTACTCACTTCTTTTAGGTCTCTTTTATCTTTTGGGCATCTTTTCTACTTATGGGTCATCCTTCCAGTTGTCAATTACAAAATTAAAACAAGGGAATCATATAAATACATAGTTATGTGTTCAAAATAAGGGACCAAGCTCTAAGAATTACTACTATCACCTAAGCTTGCATTCAAAAGGCACCTAAAGCACTTCAAGGCATATATCTAGCAGCCATTCAAGGGACAAGGGACTGCATTTTTTGCATACACTTCATAGGAAGGGGAAGTATATTCTATTTCATCCACACATTTACGTTATCTAGGAAATATAGTCTACTATCTGGTGCATTTTGTACAAGGGCTTCCTAGGGAACCATCCTTACACAAACTCACGAGAACTACATAGATTTTGAGATGTAGTGTAACGCTCAGTCGTAAGTTCACTCTATCGGGTGATCGTGGTCGATCGACTCCCATATCGTGCATCTTTATTTTTTGGATTTGATGCAGTTTTGTGGGTTTTGTAGGTGAACATATCCTTTACAGGTTACAAGTAGCCTTGATGATCAAGGAGTGACATACATGCGATCAATAAGGAATATTTATGACACTTGTGCAACATAGTAAAAATAAGGTTTTTACCATTTTCACAGTCATGAGCGCCTAGTAGTAGTCTCTGGCACCCTTTCCCCAGTCCAGGCACCCATGTCCTACATCATTCTTGAACTCTAGAATTTATCCCAAAGCATTCATAACATTGTTCACTTCATGATCACCATTTTTTCCAGTCCGAGCACCTCCAAATCAAGCGTAAATCAGCTAAGTTATTTTTTCTATATCTCTTGCTTAGGGTTTTCACTTTGTATTCTTTATTTTTGTCATATTGTATTTAGTGTTATATATCACAGTTTACATTTAGTTATTTTGTAATTAGGGTTTAATAAATTCTATTTTTGTTAAATCAATTTAGTGGATCCTTTACCCCTTTAAAATTTTGTACTCTCTCTTCCCCCACTTTATATCTTGATCCTTTTTCAACATACTTGTAATAGGAAAAGTAATTTTAGAAAAGTTTGATACAAACCTTGTAAAAAATTGATTTGACCAAAATAGATTAAATACCTTTCTTGGATTGGGGGATAGGCACCTTATCAATAGCTTCAAATTATTCTAGATATATCATTACTCCTTCATGAGACATAATGTGTCCCAAAACTTGGCATTCTATACACCAAAGTGACATTTCCGGGATTCAAAGTGATGCCAAACTCCCAGGACATTATAAATATTTTCCAAAGATGCTCCAAATGATCACTCCTTTTCTTGGAGTAAACTATAATGTCATCCTGATAAACCAAAATAAAATAATTAATCAACCCAACAAATGCAACATCCATGGCCCTTGAAAACTAGCACTGACTTTCACCAATCCAAAGGGCATTCTTACATAAACATATGTTCCGCAAGGAGTGGTGTAAATAGTTTTATATTGTTTAGAGTTCTTGACCTACCTTATTATACCTTGAGAAACCATCTAAAGTAGAAATCATTTCAAACATGGTTACCCTTTGTAATAAATTATCCATGCTAGGCAAAGGCTAATTATCCTTTAAAGAGTCTTTATTCAAATTCTTGAAGTCAACAAAGAGTCTAATGTCACCATTATTTTTACTAACCGAGACCAAATTAGCAACCCAAGATGAATATTTTGTTAGTTGAATGATTCCCCCATCCTTAATATTTAAGTTCATCTTTCATATTTGTGGCGAGGATGGGGTTTATTGGTATTTAATTCTACCTAAAAGGCTTGCTATCGGGCACCAATAAAATGACATGTTGGAAAAGGTCTTCTCTATATACTTTTAGTTCGAGAATAAGACTGAGCCAAGTCTTGTAGCTCAAAATTACACCCTACGATTGATCATGGCAGAATCCAGTTCAAGAATTCTATACAACATTGGATGATCTCAAAAATGTGGGACTTGCAAAGTGAGATCAAACTCTATAGAATTTTGGTTCCTCTACTTCCAATGCTAACACTAAAACTATATATAAGCTAAGCCTACTATAGCACATCCTAGTAATCAAAGAGAGAGAGGGGAGGAGGGAACATAAATAAACTAAGCTAAAAACATAAGTGATAACACCAAGAAAGGTTTGATCACTCTCTCTTGAATTCTCGGGGGAAGAAAATAGATTCAAAATAAGGTTAGAGGGGAAAATGCTTGCCACTTTCAACTCGCAACTTAAATAAGCTCAAAAACACATTTAATTTGACACAAATGGCATGAAACTCTGCAAAACATAATTAATACATAATAAAAAATAAAAGATCATAAGGAAAGAAGAAAATAATTAAAAGCAAGGGGTGGATTCAAGCCACATTTGACATTATATTATTGTTTTAATATTCACAAATTGCTACATCCATTCAAAGGGTTAAAAATATATCATTAAACACATACCATGGGAATGTAACTCCTTAGTTGTGTCAAAATTTTGGCATAATAACATTACCAAGAAAGAGAGGATCATTTCAATGAAGAAACATGTTACATTTATAGAAAGGAGGAGAGGAGAGGGGATAAAAAGATGTTGGAAAGATGCTCAAACTCCTAAACCTTGCTAAAACCTTCTAAACTACCTCCAACAGGTAATCTCCTTACCTTATGATGGATCATGCTTTTGGAGCTTCATTTACATGTAATAAAACTCTAGATATTTCCTTGTGGATGACCACAACTTATAGATCAATGGATGCCAAAGAAATGTGGGAAATGGAGGAATGCGACGTTATCAAATGTCCAATTATTGTTACACTGATCACCACTATTCATCATTTCATTTAGGAATAGATGGATATACTCTTTTGGAATCATTTGAAGGGTCCCATGGTAAAGGAGGATCAACCAAGCATCTCAAAACCGAAAATGGCATCTTCCAACTTCTGAAAGTGATGTGAAATGTCCCCAAAATCCATAAATTTAATTTTCCAAAATACGCAATCATTATTTGTAAAGTTTCTTTCTTTTAAAAGGCCTCTCCAAGAAGTTTCTAATGGATCAAATCTGAGGTGAAATGGATCTCACCAATGAAATATATCACCAAAATACCAAATCGACTTCCGTGAAAAAGTCACTTTTTTCGCATATTCCAAAGTGTTTTTAATGCTTCACAAGAAGTTTTCCTTGTAATGTAGATTGTAAAAACTTTTGTGACCTAGAAATTCCCCACATATTATGCAATTCTATTTCTTTGTCATGTGGATTTCCAAGACTTAATACTAAGTTCCTTTGTTTTGCTAATTATAGAGTGTTTTGAATGCTTCGCAAGGATTTTTCCTTCGCCGTGGAGGTCTTTTCCTTCACTACGCAAATTTTAGACTTTGAGAACATTATTTATTTGTTTCATAGCTTTTTAAATCCAAGGAACACTAATCCTTAAGAATCCCTTAGAACACTAGGATAGTGTTCTATAGATTTTGAACTTAGCCGCGTTTAAACTTGTTTATTTGTTCCGCAGTTAGGAGAACCCATGGAACACTATATGCACTCTCCATATTAACTATGTTTGAACTTTTTTCTTATTCCAAAGGTTAGGAGAACCCACAGTAACACTATATTCCACTTTTTCCTTGTGCCTTTTCAAACACACGAGCAAGCTTCTTTATTCCTCGAATTTGGAGAATCCGCAAAACATTATTTTCCCCGACTTCAAGCAATACTATAATTCAATGTCCCACGGTCTTCCCTTCCAAATTTCCACCTAACTCCTAGGTTAAAACTTATTTGTTCCATGGGTAAGGAGAACCTATGGAATGTATACGCCTAAATTTTCACTTTTCGGCTTTCATAATCGCTACTAACAATTTCTTTCGTGTAAATAAGGGTCACCGATGCATCTATTTCTTGAGCAAGTGACATAAGGGGCCTACCATGAATGGGAAATTATTATTCATGTAATCATTATAGGTTAGAGACACTACATAGATATATTATCGCTATTTGGTCCCACCCTTAGTTTCCCTTGTATTAGTTATCCTTATCCTTTTATGTCGCATACACATTACACACCCAAAATCTTACATGCATCTCAACATTTGGTACCTTGTCTATCCATTTCCATTATCTACAACACTCATTTTCACTTTTCATGACACATTACTTCACATTATCATCCTTGGAAAAATCCATCACTCATGGGCGATGGTGTCGGTGTTAGTTTTTCCTTAACCAATTCCATCACCCATGGGTGATGACATCGTATATATGCCTATCACACTTTGACATTCATGAAGGAAGGATGGCCAAATCTTAGAAACTTCCATATGATCTACTCTTTTGTGCCAAATTTTCATTTGATTACTTTGATTTTGGTTCATCTTGCACTTGGCTTGGATTGGATTGGACACTCTTCTTCTTGGTTAGATTGTTTGCACTATTAGGTCATCTATAGTGAGTCTAGGACAAGAATTGTGTTCCCCCTCTCCACCTAATAAATATCCTCTCTCTCGGTGTGCTTCTTCTCTAGAGATATAGATGCGTCAGTGACCACCCTACAAGTACATGTGAGTTCTCTAAATATCTTTGTAATTTTGCATAGATTAGTGTTTTAACCTTCCCCATTTCTTTATATTAGCTTAGTGTTACATGTACATTGATGCTAGTTAGCAAACTTATCTTATTTGATCATCTCCTTAGCTTCTCTTTAATTTCATTTTAGTTACATTATGCATGCTTTCCTTATCCATCATAGATCCATTCCTCTTCTCACCCATCTATTGAATCTTAGTAGGGTACTATCCTCCATCTTCACCGCTGGGCCTTGGAAACCCTAGGTTGACCTAGTGTAGGGATTACTTCCCTTTAGATATGTGATCCTAGCTCTTGTTGGAGAGCCTTTAAATCTATCCATTGTATGATGGTTCATGTGTTTCTCCTACTCATTTCCCTGATACTCTTGTAGATAAGAATACTTTGGAGTGAAAGTTATTGAGATAAATTCTTGGCCCGCTATACATTTCTAGTGAACTTGACATGAATCCTACAAACCTCCCGATCAAACACAACTTATTAAAAGCATCCATATTTAATCTTAACCTCATCCAAACATCCAAAAATCCAAAAACCTCAAAATCCTACCTACACAAACACAATTTCCTAGGGATGATCATGTTTTTTCTAGTCCACTCATTTTCAAATGACATTATCTCATGTACAAAACTCGGTTACATGGCCAATCCTTCCACTTTCCCAAATCTACCGCGACGCCATCGACCCTTATGTAAACTTTTCTCGCACATCTAATTGTGTATATAGCCTTTAGTTTTGGACATTTTCTTATCCATATCATCACTCCATCATGGAGTATGGGGCCTGTGTTCCTCTCGATTATGTTGTGAAAAAAATTCCTAAAGCCTATCATCCTGAAGCATAATTTCCCTTTTATATAGACTGTTATGTCATAGAAGCACCTAGAAAGAAGACTTCTACCTACCATAATGGCTCACCTAAGGATGATGAAGAATAAAAATAGAATGATGATACCTTTGATTATCCTCTTGATATTTAAAAGTTCCTCTCTTAGTTTCCCCAATACAAAAATAAATCAGAAAAAATAATTGGAAAACGTCTTCTTGAATTTGTTTCCAAACAACTTGATAATAGGGTAGAAAAATGGAAAGGTCCTAAAGTAGGTTCTACTAAAAATGATTCCAATTATGACCCTACTAATCTCATTCTCCAACTTATTAATAGGATGAGCCAACAATAATTTTCTACAACAGATCAATTCCTTCAAATGCAAGCCAACATGGACCAATTGGTCAAACGCCCTACAATGAGATCTTGGGGAACCATGCCCCCTCATTTTCTAAATGGGCCTAATGGGGTGACCATCACTTAACTCATATAAAAAAAAAAAGTCTTAAAAGTATTCCAACAAGATCTTTTAGCACCTTACATTGCCAGCATGAACATTGGTGGCATTTATCCTTCTATCTCTTATGATGGGTCTATTGATCCCACCCTTCATATCAAAGTATTTAGAAATATTTACAAACAATGGATCGAACCAGTTCATATCCTACCACCAAACTCTTGGCTAAGACTCTTGTAGGACATGCTTTTGATTATTAGCACACTTTACCTTCTAATTCCATAGTTGAGTTGTAGTCCTTAGTGACAACCCTAGTGAACAAATTTCAATATCATGATCTACCTGAGAATAATATAAATACTTTCATAAATTTCCAACAATCTGAATAAGAATCGTGTAATCTTTCATCAAGTGTTGTAATACCCTATCTACGTGAGTATCACATAACATGCCCAATGATAGCCTCTTTCAAATTTTCTTACGAGCTCTTGAACCTCACCTTCAATACAAGGTGAGGTCCTTTTCTCCCACTTCCCTAGAATAATATTTTTGAACAAGACAAAATGAAAGATTATCTCATGAGGGAATTCGAGAAATCTCCTCCTAAGACACAAACCAACAAGCAAGTCCAAATCCTCTAACACTCTAAAAAAGAATGCGATAGAGACAGATTCTCCAATACTCTTCCTCTTATCACTTCTTCAAATAGGACTATTTTTAACATTGATCAAAAACCTAACTATCATCAACCATTGAGTAAGGAAAATTTGAAACATTGCTTACCTAAGATTTCCATGTGACTTTGAATTTTTCTTGACCTATTCCTCATCGGCATGATAAAAGTAAGATATATTGGTTTCATGTTAATTGAGGTCACTCCCATAAAAACCGTCTTACACTACAAATGGTTGCCATCAACTTCTTCCTAGGTCCCTAATTCAACTATGAGGCCATCAATCAAGAGTGTTTAACCAAAGCGGTCAAATCTCATGATGTAGATCAACAAAAAGATTATCATGAAGCTATCAACCAAGCTAATGAGAAGCTAAATATATTATCTAATCTTATGCATAATCATGATGTTGCTGAAATTTCTAAGAAACAAGAAAATGATACAACCAAAGCATAGTTGACATAGATTACCCTCCTTAAAATATGGTTACAATTAACGATGTAAAGCATATAATAGATTTTATATAACCTAAATATCCTATAGCATTCCAACCTCAGACTCACATGGTTATATATCCCTCGTACATCAAAACCAATACGCTCAAGGTAAAAATATGCCTACTCCAAATGCCATCGGCCCATGTGGAAATTATTCTATAGGGTCGATGGTTTCTGGGTATATTTCTCTGGCCACAGACACCATCGGCCCCCAGGTATAAAAAAATTGTAGGGCTGATGTCATAAGAACTAAGCAAAAAAACTTTATACAACTTTCCTTAATCACTCCTACTTTTGGCTCTATTTTTAGGATTCCCAAAACTCTCATCCTACTACATTTTCTAGTCATGATGAGAGGGATCCTTTGAATCACTAGCCAAACTTCCTAGCCAATTCCCTTTCTTAGAACTCATGCTTACATCACCTCACCACCATGAGCATATCATGACAACATTATTTGATATGAACATTCCCTTTCCTCCCTCTTTTGAGGTAGACCCACATGTTTCATGGATTAGAAGAAAATATCCATCAATTACATGAGGAGATCTCTATTCATATTGATATTACCATGGATGCTCAGTATTACATTCATTTTCCTATAGGTTATATGATCTTGGATGATCTCTTGCTTCGCGCATACGATCTTCCTCTCTTCATTTTAGTTCAGTCGGTCACACTACGGTCAAGCATGCTCTCATTGTTAAAGGATCATGCATGTATGTGGCCTCATTAGACTTCATTAAATCTCTTTGTTATTCTATCGATAACCTAAAACCCTCACAAACCACTTGTCAAGGATATGACCACCAAAAGATACCTCCTATTGGGTGTATTTGGTTACCCTTCACCATTCCCCTAGGATTGTCCACGTCAAATTCATGATCTTCAATTTTACTCTATCTTATAACATTCTCTAAGGGCCACCTTGGACTCATCGTATGCACGCCATTACTTTTTTAACGTGTCAGTGTGTGAATTTCATTCACCAAAGATCTATTTATAAGATTCAAGTGCACAATAATACTTAAAATTATGATACACTCCAACAAAAAGGGACATACAATCTCCCAACATTGGACCAATTATACCCTATCCCCTTCTAGGAATATCAACGTTTCAACTATCCTATAGATACTCTTTTCGGAAATTCCAATCATCCTAAATTAATCAAGTGCATGCCTACCAATATCTTAGATTTGGATGATGATGAGCCCGATGAGGTCACACTTAGAATCAACACATTCGATCTTCCTGAGCTTATCATAACCCAAATACCTCCTTCCTTTTGTCCTTGCAAGAAGGAGCCTTTGATTCCCCTAGTCATCTCAAGTATAACTTAACCCGCACTTGAACATGTCATCTAACTAGAGACCATAGTTTATTCTTGTGTTATTCATGCTTCCACATTTGTTTATGATGACGATTACACTTTAGATGACCCTCACGTAGATAGTTATGTGCATACTTGTGATCAGGAAGTATTGTGTTACCAAGAGACCCTTCACACCAAATTATCTTAGGTTGTGAACATCATCCTCATATAGGAGGAATATTCAATTATAATTTCTATTTATTCCCAACCAATGCTTGAACCTCTGATTGCTCAACTAAATACACTTCCACACAATACCATTGACCTACCCAACCCATTTTCCCTTACATAATGGATGATCATGTCACTAGTTTTGATTATGAAGACAATGATATCATGGGTGATGATCCTATCTATTGTGCCTCAATGACTAAGTGACTTGTTGCTCCATCAACACCATATTCACCCATTACATTAGTTCCCTCCTCAAACATTCTCGCTATCCCTCTCGTATCCTATCAAAATCCTCTCCCTACCTCTTTCCATTAGGGATCCTCAGTCCTCTACAACCGATCCATATTGCACATGACATGAGGATCTAATGATTGTAGATTCTATCAATGTCATATGAAGAAGCTCAAGCTAAGGTTATACATGACCAAACCAAACATGATACAAAACCTTTCACTTCACTTCTCAGCCCTTATTTTTTTCTCATCATGGGTATTACGTGCATACCGACACCGAATGTTGGGTTATATGTAGTAGGTGTCCCATTATTGATACTTCTTCCCGTAATAAAAAGCATGGGGTCGATTCTATTAGAACCAACCACCTTCCCCATGACCAACTAAACCACAACCTACTTATGGACCACAACCTCACCCTACTCCTCGTCCCACTATGGATGTTATTCGGCGTGATATTCTCACCCGACTATAGGATCGATAGACGGCACCTTATTTTCCACGTGGTCTAAAATTCATCGACAAGTCTTTATTATATAACATGCCATCAAGAACGCTCACGACTCATTCTCAAAGCAAAATCTTGAATAATGTTGATCGATATCATCATTGATACATTGTAATATTTTTCCCCTCATGGCTAGTTATCTACAATACCTTGATTGCATTTCTCTTTATTCATTTGGCCCGAACCCTCACCTTCACTTGGGCTCTCATCCCCCACTTGGGTTTTACAAAATACCTTCTTCCTTCACTTGGGATCTCGATCCCCCTTTGGCTTTTCCACACTATCTCAAATATCTCATTACATCCTTTCTTAGTATGTTCACTATGCTAGGATTTATCATCATATACACCTCAATCTCTCCTACCATTAGAATGCCTTGGTCCCAACTCCACACAATTTGGCCCCAATTCACCACGATCTTTCCTACTGAATTTTTGTGGTATTTTTTGCATCCTTGATTAGGCCTATGGCCTTTCTTGGATTTATATACCCAATCACACCCTGATATCCTACCATTTGATGTCTTAGATTTATTTTTCCTCTTAGATTATCCACATCACATGGGTTGGGATATCCTATAAATCCCCTTCATGCTAGATATACCTATGTATCCACATTATCATTTTTATGAAGTACCATAAGTATTATCAAATACATACATGCGAAAGCAAGAAAATAATAATAAAATCAACATATATACAACAAACACCCAAATATCCTCAATAATATATATATATATATATATATATATATATATATATATATATACATCGACATAACTATACAAAATGGCTCAGCCCCATCTAGGAGATGACTCAAGCACCGTCACCCCATGTGGGGGGTATCTAGATGCTTTAGGCTGATGGGGCCATGCTAATAACTCGGGCATGTGCAAACTAGGGACATTTCCTTAGATTTGGCTCATGAGGCCTCTTCTTACACCCTCACCAGCTTGTGTATCTAAAGAATTAATCTTTTCTACAACACTCTCAACATCTTATAGGTGAGTTGCCTACTTCTAAAATAGGGCCTCCTATGCCTACAATAGACTATGTAACATCACATATATACTATTAGTAGTTGTCAATCCATGTGCATCCCGATATCTCTTTAGTGTCCTGGATTCCTCTCAAACCATATGGAACAAACTCTCTAAATTTCTTGTCTATGGTATTGATGGATTCACCATCATTACAATATTCTAGAAATATAGCACTAGATCTAGGATCTCATGGTGGGCACTCTCTATAAGGGAGTGCCACTCCTCCACCATATACTCTATAAAATAGATAGTGAAACATGTTATTCCTAATATCAACATGGTAAGAACCCATTTTCACAAAAATCATCTAAAGAACATAATGACACATCTACCTGGTTGCTAAATCTTTCCACGATTGTATCATCATCTCCACTGCCTATCCAATACCTCCTCCTCCTCGTCATCATGACAAGGTCTTGCTCCTACATATTGTGTGCACATGTTCTAGGGAACTAATATCATATCCCCTCTATGATGTGGCATGGGCCTTTATCTCATATGCATGACCATCTGAACCTTGATCAACCTCAAAACCCTCCTCCGGCCATTGCATCTTATGCTCCCCGAGCCATGTTGTTGGATTTCTTGCTACTCCCCTTTTGGTACTAGGACATGCTTTGTTTGCACCCCTGTTCTATGAATCCTGTTCAAGGATCCTCATTCGAGATCCATCCTCCAAACCACTCACTAGTATAACTTGTGGTGGAACCGAGCATCTCTACCATGCCGACACTTCCTCCGACCATGTGCACTGTCACTCGTATCCTACAAGTTCATAATGTAGGTACCCTCACCTCTTCTTTACAAAACCTCTCGGCATGAAAATGCTAGTAGGGTGGCAATGGTGGTGTCACCACAAGTGTTGGTCACCCAAAATTCTTTGGGACCCTACACATCACATGGGTCTCCACCTAATAAACATAATGCCATATCACCTCGGTGATGGCCTTTAATAACTTTTTTCCGGGCCAAATGGGCCACTAATCCAAATTCCCTATGTAGGGCTTCCATATAACATCATCTGAACCCACCTGTGCTAGTGGTCACAATGCTCTAAGTGCTCTCACTTTTGGTCCATGTGCCCACTGAAGCACTCTCGGGGCATCTACCACTACTATATGTGGTGTCCATGTTAGCATGTACATCAAAACCTCTTATATATTCAAGCAATCATTAATATGATGATTCCCACAACCCTCTCGACATTTGCGCCTAACCCTATAAATATCGTGGCACCAACCGCACCTATGGTGGTGCCCCAACTAAAAACAACACCTTGAGGAATAACATCTCTACATACTGCAATTAGAAACAATGGGATGGATCCATCTACCTTATGGCACACTATTTGTACCAAAAACATCCCCATAACTACCTTCCAGATATCTAGAATCCCTGCAACCTACAATGTGTTGAGTTAGACACATATCATACTCTCATCGTATGTCCCAATCTTAGTAGCCCATATGGCTAAGGCTCTTTGCTCTGCAACATCTTAAATCAAATCACAATACATACAGATTCCTCCAATAGGTAAACCTAGAATACCATGAACATCCTCCAAATCAATACCATCTCCACGGTCTCCTATCATTTCCACCATGGAAAGGTGTTGGACATGGTCTCCCATACAGCTAAAACCATTTGTAATAATTCTAGATCCAATGTTATCTTGAGAATTTACATGATGCCCTAAAACCCCAACCCCGTGATGGGTCACATCTTCCTAACTCACCCAAAACCATAACAATGAGCCATGATATATCTACACTCTGCTATAAGTGGATCCTATGCTCTACCCGCATCCACAAAATGTAAATGAACAAGTATTAGAATTCTAAAAAATCAATTTGAAGCAAAATTCACAATTTATAACCTACACCTACAAAAACCCCTACGCCATCGCCCCTAGTAAAAATTCCTAACAATCTCTATGCCATCGGCCTACTCGACAATAGTTTTTCCCATCATGACTCCATTCACCCTCCTATTGCAAAGGGGTCGATGGTGTTTGATGAAAAAAGTGACCGCAAATTTAAAATTTTGACTCGTGAAAATTTACAAAACGACAAAAATGAAAATCAAATCCCTCCCAAACCCACTTATATTTTGTCCTAGCCTATATGATGATGCAATTTTGGAAAATAATGATGCGCTAACAACTCGAAAAGCAAAAATACCAAATAACACCTAATAACCCAATAAAATTAAATTGAATGACTTAACCATAGTTGCACCTCATCACATGCACTACCATGTCATCCTCTATTTTCACCTCGTACTCGTGTCATGACATCAAAACATACCCAAATTTAGAATTCTAGATCTCAATTCTTTCAATTCCAAAAAAAAACATAAGCAAATGAAAATAAAAATCACCATATAAAACTAAATTTTCTATTCAAATTCATCTATGATTATCTTAAATCTTCAAATGACTATCATTTTTTATCCCAAACTCGCAACATGTGCCATTTTTTTCATTTTTATCATATTCTTAACCCATTCATTTCGACCTATTATATGCATACTTTCGATGATCTTCAATTTTTACCTATTTTTTACACCATATCACCACATGATATTTATGACATCTTCGCACTATGCCACGAAATTTATCCCATGGGCCCCTAACTATTTGATTTATGTCTTATTTTATTGATGATCTTCTAGTCTTTTTTTTAATTTTTTTCTTCTCTGTGGTTCTTGCAGCAGCACACGGCAAGATGAGCGACAATATCAAGTACGCATTGGTGGGTATATTTCATTTTAGCTATTCCTTTTCTACTTTTAGTATGTAATTTCGATATCGGTGTTACATATTATTTCTTTTCATTCACCACATCATGTTTCATTATTGTGACATGCAATGATTAATGAATGGAGCATATTTATAGACCCAATTATTTACTTTTCATCTTTCATACATGTTACTAACAATTTACTTTGTGCAGATAAGGGTCATTGATGCATCTACTTCTTGAGCAGGTACCTTAAGTGGTCTTCCAAGAATGGGGAATGATCATTCATGTAATCATTATGGGTTAGAGATAGTACACACAAAGAGTATTGCTATTTGGTCCCATCCTTATTTATCCCTTGCATTAGTTATCCTTGTTCCTTTATGTCTCATACACATTGCACACATGACATATTGCTTGAATCTCACCATTTGACACCTTTTTAATCCATTTCCATGATCTATGACACTCATTTTTTATTTACATGACATATTATTTCACATTATCATATCTTAGCCAACACCATCACACTGTGGGCGATGGTGTCGGTGTTCGTTTTCCTTAGCCGATACCATCACCCATGAGCGATGGAATCTTATAAATGCCTATCACACTTTGAAATTCATGAAAGAAGGAAGCCATAATCTTAATAACTTCCATCTTCTCTACTCTCTTGTGCCAAATTTGTATTCACTTGCTTTTCTTTTGGTTCATCTTACACTTGGCTTGGATTGGATTGGAAACTCTTCTTCTTGGTTGTATTTCTTGCACTATTGGGTCATCTATAGTGAGTCTAGGACAAGAATGATGTTCTCCTTATCCACCTAATAATGATTATCTCTCGGTGTGCTACTTCTCTAGAGAGATAGATGAATCGTGACCATTATACATGTACAAGTGAGTGCTCTAACTATCTTTGTCATTTTTCATACTTTAGTTCATTTCCTTCCCCATTACTCTATGTTTAGTGTTATATGTACATTGATGTTAGTTAGCATAGTGATCTTATTTGATCAGCTCCTTAGCTTCTCTTTACTTTCATTTCAGTTACATTGTGCATGCTTTCCTTATCTATCATTGATCCATACCTCTTCTCACCCATCTACCGATATCTTAGTAGGGTAATCTCCTCTATCTTGATTGTGGGCCTTGGAAACCCTAGGTTGACCTAGTGTAGGGATTACTTCCCTCTATATATGTGACCCTAGCTCTCGTTGTATCCCCTCTACATCTATCCACCGTATTCAAGTTCATGTGTGTCTCCTATTTGTTTCCTTGATACCCTTGTAGAATGGAAGTCTTAGGATTGCAAGTTATTCAGATACATTCTTGGCTCGTCACACACAGAACAATAAGTTCCACCAAAATATTCCTAAGTCTAGACTAACACTCCCTTTATTCTACGGGTTATGATAACCTGTGTAACATTGTGTTCCTTAATTCCACATAACACCGAGATGCAATGTTTTGTGGATTTTCTCATAAAAAAATCATATCTATAAAATAAATTTACAAGTTGTCAAAATATCCCAGGGGGGGTTATTTTGGAAAACAATTATGGTAACCTCTGGGATATATACCTACTAGATGATGAAGAATAGTGGCCTTTTGAGCATCCATTAGGCATGTACTCAAGCCTAAAATATTTAAAAATTGATTTTAAAACTTGAAATTATTACCCAGGGATCTATATAGGTTTAGATCTAACACTAATCTGTTTACTCTCACTCTTGAAAGCCGATTTCTTGGGATTTTTGATCAAAATTGCAACTATCCTAAAAACACTAATTTTTTGCTAAGGAAGGAGTATGAAGAATTTTGATTTGAATATGATCTTAGGGGCTAAGAGAAAATACTTTAGAAATCCTACAAAACACCTTATTTCCACCATGAAACCCTCTCTAAACTGAACTACACATACCCATAAGAAAGGTACCACTAAAACTATGTACAAAAGGAAAATCATACATCCTCTAAGTGGAAACATGTAGAATGTGCCCAAACACTTGTTTGCAAGAAGAAACCACTATATACAAGGTGACACCTTACCTCAATAACATATCTTGAGGTACATCCCATTGAATGGGATAGGAAGTTCATCTCCATTCATCCTTGATAATTGGAATGCATTATTTGATTTGTAGCTAGATATTATATAAGGGCCACTCCAAATGGCGTCAAATTTGTGTGCCTTCCTGGATGAGCTATATATTTATCCCATTTAAGGATAATGTCTCCTTCCTTGAAGGTTTTTTTATTTTCTTTCTTATCAAATAATTTTTTCACTTGGGCTTGCTACCTTTCCATTATATTCATGGCCTTGTCTCTTAGCTCTTATATATTCATAAAATTTTCATACCTAACCTCCATTTCCTCTTCCTCAAACATATAAAACTAGTTTATGAGTTCCAAGGCTGGAAGCTCAAGGAGATTGGAAATATTTCCTCTTTTACATAAACAAGTTTGAATAATGAGCTTCCATTTGACCTCTTAGGAGTGATCTTGTTAGACCACAAGACTTATTTTAGTTTGGTATGCCATGTTCTTTGATTATCCTCCAAGGTTATTCTAATCATCCTTAGAATATTATTGTTTATTGATTCAACAAGCCCATTTCCTTGGGGTTAATATTTCAAGGATGTGCTTAGATGAATTCCATTTCTCAAAAGCCATCCAATTATTTTAGTTCCTAAGAATGCCAAGGCATTATCTGATATGATTGTGGAAGGGAATCTAAATCTAGTTACAATTCCCTCATAGAATTATAGGATACTAAATTCATTTACTTCCTTCAAAGAAAAGTATTCAGTCCATTTGGTAAAAAAATAAGCTATAGTTAGTATACATTTATGCCTCAATCTTGAATGTGGGTTAATCACTCCTATAAAATCCAACCCCATTGCATAAATGGTTTCTCAATTGAAATGGGGTGGAGGATAAAGGTCAAAAGTTTTTATTTTCCCATAAAGAAAGCACACTTCCTATATTTTTTGATCCATGCATGGCAATGCTTGAAGTTTTTGTTGAAGGAAAATCATAGCACTTCGAATGTCTGCAACACGATGGGTTGAGACTCTCAGTGCGATTGCATAACATGGAGCTTTTCCCAAGTGTGGGACCTTGCGAAAATGGAAAAGCTCTCCGGATGAAGGCCGGTTCCTATTCCTCTATTTAGATGCACACGTAAAAATGTAGAGGGTTTACTCAAAACCTAAACTAACTTGCCAAGGAGACAGGGTAAGAAGATGCATAAAATAAAACCTAAACTACAAAGGTGATGCACCGAGGAATGAAGAACACCTGTCTTGCCAATAAACACAAACCATAAAAATGCAATGCAAGATCATGCACAGATAACCAGATTTGTAGTGAAAGATCAAGAGGATGCAAATGAACACAGAGGGTTGAGAATCATCCACATACATGCATTATTTGCTCCAAAGATTGATACAACACACTACAAAATGCCAAGAGGCAAAGTTACATTACAATTTTTAATGGGAGGTTTGAACTCCAATAATTCACCTGCCAAAGAGAAGAAGGGAGGGGCAAAACAAGAATGTCCAACCTTTAGAAAGAAGCCCCTCCTTACAATTTATAGGAAGAATGAGAGAGAAAAGAGAGAGGAAATCCAAAACTACCCCAACCACCTCTAGGTTGCATTTAATTCATCTCATTATGGTGGTAGGTGAGAACCCTAGCGACCCCAAAAAGTGGCAAACTGCATTTTGCATTTTTAATAATTTTTCTCACCCAATTAAAGATACCCAGTTGTAGTTGGATAGAGGACCTCGTAATCTTTCCGAAAATTCCAACCTTGTGTTAATCCGAGCTCCCTGTGAAAAGTTATGGCCATCTGAATATCTAGGTCAGGGTCTGCTTCCTGTCAATGCTCAAAATGTTACGCCTCCTGAAGGTGCGCCTTGGCGCATCCATCCTTATGTCGACATACCCTTACGTGCACCAAGGCAAAACTTTTTCCATGTCGACACTCTCGCTACCGTGTGCCTCTTACCTGCGCCAAGGGCACATCCATTTTCGTGTCGACACCTTCTGTCGTGCGCCTCTTACCTACGCCAAGGGCGCATCCATTTTCGTGTCGACACCTTCTGTCGTGTGCCTCTTACCTGCGCCAAGGGCGCATCCATTTTTGTGTCGACACCTTCTATCGTGCACCTCTTACCTATGCCAAGGGTGCATCCATTTTCGTGTCGACACCTTCTGTCATGCGCCTCTTACACGTCGCCAAGGGCTACGGTGACGCAATAAATATCGGGCTCGAGTTTCTTTGATTTCCATATTCTTCTGTTTGTCTATATCTACCAGTGGGGAGAGATATATACAACAATTTGGTGACTCAACGGGATCACCTACCTGCTAGGTAGAAGATTAGTGGCCTTTTAGCAATCCATTGGGCATGGAGTCATAAGCAATAACTTGAAACCAACCTGATATCTGATCCCGAGCCTGATACCGCAACTTCTTCTCTCGAAAGTACTTTGAACTATAGAAATTCAACCTGAGAGCAACAAAACCTGTGCCAGAGCACTTAGGGAAATTGAAACCTAACTACAACAAGACGATGTGCATACGCACTTAGAGGAATTTGAAATCTAGGCTAATATTTACAAGGGTCAACCTTTTCCTTTTAGTAGCAATGTTTAAGATAGATTCCGTTAACCGGAATCGGGAGTTCTTCTCCATCCAATGTAGACAATTGGAAGGCATTACTACTTTTGCATTCCATGACCATATAGGGGCCACTCCAAATGGCATCAAACTTGGAATGCTTTCCTGGTTTTTCCCGATCTGCATCCCATTTCAGGACTAGGTCCCCTTCCTGGAAGGTCCTTGCTCTTGCCTTCTTATCAAACCATCTTTTTACTAAGGCCTGATCCTTCTCAATCATCTGAACTGCATGCTCTCTGATTTCCTCCAATTCCATCAACTCTGCATACCTGGCCTCCATTGGTTTGAACTCAGACAACTCCAACTGCTTCATGAGCTCCAATGCTGGCAATTCTAATGATATAGGCAATACTACCTCTTTCCCATAGACCAACTTGTAGGGAGAATTACCAGTAGACCTCTTTGGTGTTATTCTGTCAGCCCACAATGCTGATCTTAGCTTGGTATGCCATGTCCTTTGGTTTTCATCCAGAGTCCTTCTGATGATCCTTAGCAAATTCTTGTTCGTGGACTCTACCTATCCATTACCCTGTGGGTAATAATTTGAAGAGGTGCTCAAATAGATTCCATTCTTGACAGCCCATTCTGTAATCTTGGAACCTATGAATGCTAATGCATTGTCTGATATGATAGTGGCCAGCACACCGAACTTGGTCACTATTCCTTCATAAAATTCTAGTATGTTAGACTCATTTGCTTCTTTGAGCGCTACTACTTCGGTCCACTTGGTGAAATAGTCCGTTGCCGTGAGAATCCACTTGTGGCCTTGGCTTGAGTTAGGATTTATGACCCCAATGAAGTCCAATCCCCATTACATAAATGGTTGGTCAACCAAAATTGGGTGCAATGGAAGTGCTACTAGTCTTTCTTTTCCCGTGAAGAGTGCACATTTCTTGCACTTTCTTATCCATGTATAGCAATCACTGAACACTGTCGGCCAATAATATCCTGCTTTCATTATCTTGAGAGTCATTACTGTGGGGCGAAATGTCCTCTGGAATCTCCATCATGAAAATATTGTAACACCCTCTCAATTTGACCTATCCCAATGCACCTCAATAGAACTCCATTGATGTCTTTTTTAAACAAAACACCATCAACAAGCACATATGGAATGGCTTGTAATCTAAAGTATCTCCTTTTTGCTTTGCTCAATTCTAGAGGGCATAGGCCTACCTGTAGGAAGTGTATCATATTTTGAGTCCAACAAGGAGTGGGCACATCATCATTTTCTTGTTCTTGACCATCCTGTAGTACCAAGACAGTCTCTTTTTCATCACCTACTTCAACTTTCCGACTCAAAGCTAGTTGTTCACATAGTCCTTTTCCACGTACTAGTTTTTTGACCTTGATCTCGATGTCATATTCCATGACACGGGTTATCCATCTTGCACATTTCTCATTCAGATCCTTGTTTAGAAGGAAGTCCTTAACTCTCGCATGAGAGACCAACAATTGGATCTTTTTTGAGACTAGGTGCTTGAATTTCTTTAAGCTCCTGATCACTGCAAGGACATGCTTTTCAATGAAAGAGTACCTTGTTTCATATTCCTCTAGGCCTTGACTGAAGAAAGCAACTGGTTGTTCTAATCCTTCTTTGTTTTGCTGAACCAGGATTGCAGAAATTGTGTCTCCACCACCGAAGGCATATAACATGAAATCCTTGGAGAAGTCTGGATTGACGAGAGTCAGAGCTTGAGATATAGCCTCTTTTATTGCCTCAAAACTTGCCTTGCCTTCAGATGTCCACTTAAATGCCATGCTCTTCTTCAACATCAGTGTTATTGGATTTACAAGAGCTGCAAAGTTTGGAACAAACCTGCGGACAAAATTGATCCTTCCCAAGAAGCTTTGAAGAGCCTTCTTGTGATTTGGCAATGGCAACGCTCGAATTGCTTCAACTCTTTTTGGGTCAATCATCAATCCCTCCTTTGAAACAATATGGCCTAGAATTTTTCCTTCGTGAGCCAGGAATATGCATTTTTTGGGATTCAATGATACCCAAAATCTTCTACACCTCTGAAATACCTGCCTCAAATGAAAGAGGTGATCTCACTGCATTTTTGGAGAATACCATGATGTCATCAAGATATATCAAAACTATTTTATTGATCAACCCTTGAATGCCATATCCATTGCCCTTTGGAAAGTGGCTCCAAAGATTTGATAGCCCAAATGGCATCTTCAGAGTAGGCATAAGTGCCCCATTTGGTGGTGAAAGCCTTCTTGAACTGGTCATCTTCTTTCACCATTACCTGATTATACCCTGAGTAGCCATCTAGGAGGGAGAATCTCTCCGAACCGGATACCACTTGCAATATTTTTTCCATTAAAGGAAGTGGGTAATGGTCTTTGAGAGATGCCCTGTTAAGGTCTCTAAGTCCACACACAACCCGATTTCTCCACTCTTCTTTCCGACGGAATCAAGTTTGCAACCCACTTGAATGCTTGATCGGAAATATAATTCTCACCTCTATTAGCTTGCTTAACTCTTTCTTCATTAGAGGATCAATGTGAGGGTTGACTGGTCTCTGCTTCTGCCTGATGGGTTTAGCATTTGGATCCAATTCTATGGTATGTTGTGCCAACTTTGGATTGAATCCTCTCAAGTCTTCATAGCTCCAAGCGAAGACATCCGGAAATTCTGGCAAAGCCGTATGAAATTTGATTTCTCCCGCTTAGTGGCCACTTTTCCAATTTGAAGTGTTTTGCCTTCCCCAACCGGAATTGGCTCGTAATCCTCCCTCTTGACTCGTATGTTAACCTTTTCCTTACGAAACTGGTCGTTAGGGTTGAAGATAGAATCCAATGTTATTAAACCCTTGGGAAGCTTGTTTGTCTGCAACTGCACTACTTGATCCCCATATTGCTGCTCTAATCTGTCTTGATTCCTAGCTGAGAATTCAACCTCTTCTTGTAAGAAATTGACGATCTGTTGATCGTTCTCAAACACCTACCAACTTGTGTTATTATCTGGAACTGCTGGCCTCACAATCACATGGATATGTGGCTGTGTTTTTTCCCTTTTGATGTTGTCAACCACATCAAACATTGCTCCAACAGCTGCGAGCCTATCCACGGCTTCATTTTTCTTCCTAGGTATGGACATGATGTTGAAAGCTTCGAAATCCTCAATGAGGTCCCATACCCTGTTCTTGTAGTTCTTTAGTAGTTCATTCTTTGTAGCATGTTGTCCCCTAACTTGATTGACGATCAGCTTGCTATCCCCGAACACCTGCAAGTTCTTTATGCCCTTTTTCCTAGCCCAATGAAGTCCATGAATCAAGGCCTCATATTCAGCTGTGTTGTTTGAACAAGAAAATTGGAAATGAAAAGCTAAATAATATTTGATGCCTTGAGGTGAAACAAGCATAGCTCCTCCTCCTGCACCTTGCCTACTCCTTGATCCATCGAAAAATAATTTCCATACCTCATTGTCATCCTTATGGTTTTGTTTGGTGATGCTAGGAATAGGATGGTTTTCTTCATGTATGCAATAGAATCCTAGCTCGATTCTTCTACTTATTGGTAGGGATCAAAAGCATGTACCTTACTTTCCCATTCATCAAGAGTCAACTGGGACGCTTCCAACTTTGGTGTCACCTTCATCTCGTGCTTGGATAATCTTCTTGATCAAATTATGAACAGTTGGCATTGACTTGGCTTGGAGTATGAGGCTCAATGTGAAATTTTGCAATTGGTTCAAATCTGATTGTGACCTTAGTACCATATCTTGTTCTGAACAACATGTGTGACCAATCAGCAGATAAGTAGCCTCCAATTTTGGCTATGAAATCCCTTGATAAGCATAGGGCAAAGAGTGGTGGAAAATCTATCACTGACACATCTTGTAAAACGATAACGTTGGGGCATGTATGCAAGGTAAGATTCAAACCTTTAATTACTCCCACGGTTTCTTCTGTGTCCCATCCACCGCACTACCCTCTTTGATATGACTTCATATTGGAGACCCAGCTAATCAGCTATTTGCTTGGGCATGACATAACTACTTGCCCTAATCAATCATGCAATTGTGTACTAATTTATCCCCGATGATTAATGAAACATAGAATGGAGGGGGTTTCAAAACTTTACCTTGTTGTCCTCCATGATTCCCTTCAGGCTGAGCAGCATTTGTGAGGACCTTCTCTTGCATATGGGCCTGCTGGTTCAAAGTTGACCAATTCTTCATGGCAGCTTGTAGAAGATCTCTTTGGCCTGGGATGGATAAAGATTCCCACATCGATATATTCACATTCATCTTCTTCATTTGATCAATGATGCTAAATGGGGACGAAAGATCTCTTTGTTGTCCTTTAGCCTACACATTCCTTTCTTGTGCATGGGCAACAACAACTAGCATTTGAGTTGGTTTAGAAGGTGGTTTGGGCTGTCCTTGCATGTTTGGAGCTGCATTTTGCTTACCGACAACTTGTGGAGTGATGGAAGGTTGTAGATCACTTGGAGCCAATGACTGCCCTTCACCAATATTCCTCTTCTTTGATCTTGTGTTAGCTGCTACACTCTGAGAAATTGTTTGATTCATGCCACAAAAATCCTCAGCTTGCCAATTCGCAAGTGCGGTATCATTTGTAGCTGTGTTTTGCTGAGATGTCCCTTGTTGCTGATTTGTTTCTTGACTCACTTCACCCTCAACGCCAGTATTTGTCACCATCAAGGCTTGGTTCAAAGCACCATTAAAGCACATAGATTGGTTGTGAGGTTCATTGCATGGGAAACACCAATCATACTCTTGAGCTATGTTGTTTTGGACTGGCACTAATGCTTTAGAAGCAGATGCAACATTGGGGTTATAGGGCTGAAATGGTCTATTAGCGGGAGGCCTTACTTGGCTTTGATTTTGATTTGCAGCCTGAGCTGGTGACCTATTTTGTTGGTATGGGGGCCTAGCTTGTATTGCGCTTGAGGCTGATACTGGTCTAGCACTTTGAGCTTGCTATCTTTTGATAGTCACCAGCTCATTTCCAAGGTTCTGCAATTGTTTCATAACCTCCTGGAGTTCATTTGAAGCACTAGAGGATGAAGTAGAAGTTTCATTTGAACTTTGATTTCTAGGAGTGGGAATAGGAGCCAAAGTGGGTGCTTGACTAGTGCTTGGATTTTCTAAGTTTGGATACAAGGGCATGGGAGGCCTAGGAGCCAACTTACCAGCTTGAATAAGACAGTTTTCAGCCCTAATGGCAATGCTATAAGTAAGTAGCAGTAAGGTTGTTCCTCCCATAGATTGAATTAACATAGAAATATCAGAATTTAAAGCCTTAAGATAGTATAGAAAAGCACCTTCATTGTTGTCCGACGGCCACTAGAATTCTATCCCAAGACCTTTGAAATCTGAAGTTGAATTCAGCCAACTGCTCATTGGGAGCTCTCTTGATAGTTGTCAATTGTTCAAGTAGAGACAAATTGTCTCCCTTCTCTCCAAACTGCTCATGGAGAACTATGCATAATTGATTCCAATTTGTGATAGAACCAGCTCCAAGGCTCCTAAACCATTGCAATGCCTTCCCTTTGAATGAAGATGCTAGCAATTTGACAGCCACATCCATTTCATTTATCTCATGGATTGCACAGACGTTAGCAATGTCTTTGACATGATCACCAGGAGTGGTATGATTTTCTCCAGTAAAAAATGGAATGTTCTTCAATGTTGCAATTGGAACTGGATTCTGTGCATTGAGGGCAAGTGGGCTGCTGCCAGTGAAATTGACAAATGGATTCAGTGGTAGATGTGCCATTATGATTGGCCCGAGAACTCTGGTTGATGCAAGAAAAGGTCTACCAGGTGGAGGTGTAGACAAAGTCCCGTTAGCTGGAGATGGTGATCTTTGTGGTCTTCTTCCTCTCCTTCCTTTGCTCGGTAATAGTTGCAAGTGGACAAACAGCCCCTCTTCTTGAGTATCAGACCTAGTTCAAATTCTTCTCATATGCCTGGGCAACTTTTGCTGCTATACCACTGAATTATATCCCCTTCGGAGTCGCCAGATGTGTTATAGAATGAGCCTCAAAAGGCTGGATTTTGCCAAGTTACACACCAAACTTGACAATATTTAAACTCAAAATTTTAAAATACCTATATTTTTGAGAATTTAGGGTTTGGAATTTGATTTGGAATGACAGTCCCGAAAACCCAAAAATGTCAAATTTCTAAAAATCAAATCCAAAATTCAAAAACCATGAAAGTTTGAAAGTCAAAATCTCAAAAAATCTAAGAATACCCTTTTTAAGATTATCCCCCGATCTATCAACTGGTGAAATTTTGACTTGTTTCGAGCAAGTTAAGTCCTTAAAAATCAATTTCAAAGTTCAACCTGGAAGGTGAAAAATCTGAAATTGTAAAACCTACAATTTCTTAAGTCCGAATTTCTTGAAAATTCCTTCAAATCTTGTGGAATGACCTCTTGGTCCCACGGTGTGCCAAAACTATTGAAGGTGAATCATAGCACCCTTGAATGTCTGCAACACGATGGGTTGAGACTCTCAGTGTGATTGCATAACATGGAGCTTTTCCCAAGTGTGGGACCTTGCAAAAATGAAAAAGCTCTCCGGATGAAGGCCGGTTCCTATTCCCTTTGTTCGATGCACACGTAAAAATGTAGAGGGTTTACTCAAAACCTAAACTAACTTTCCAAGGAGACAGGGTAAGAAGATGCATAAAATAAAACCTAAACTACAAAGGTGATGCACCGAGGAATGAAGAACACCTGTCTTGCCAATAAACACAAACCATAAAAATGCAATGCAAGATCATGCACAGATAACTGATTTGTAGTGAAAGATCAAGAGGATGCAAATGAACACAGAGAGGGTTGAGAATCATCCACAGACATGCATTATTTGCTCCAAAGATTGATACAACACACTACAAAATGCCAAGAGGCAAAGTTGCATTACAATTTTTAATGGGAGGTTTGAACTCCACAAATTCACCTGCCAAAGAGAAGAAGGGAGGGGCAAAACAAGAATTTCCAACCTTTAGAAAGAAGCCCCTCCTTAAAATTTATAGGAAGAATGAGAGAGAAAAGAGAGAGGAAATCCAAAACTACCCCAACCACCTCTAGGTTGCATTTAATTCATCTCATTATGGTGGTAGGTGAGAACCCTAGCGACCCCAAAAAGTGGCAAACTGTATTTTGCATTTTTAAGAATTTTTTCTCACCCAATTAAAGATATCTAGTCGTAGTTGGATAGAGGACCTCGTAAGATTTCCGAAAAGTCCAACCTTGCGTTAATCCGAGCTCCCTGTGAAAAGTTATGGCTATCTGAATATCTCGGGTCGTGGTCACTTCTGTCAACGCTCAAAATGTTGCGCCTCCTGAAGGTGTGCCTTGGTGCATCCATCCTTATGTTGACATACCCTTACGTGCGCCAAGGCACAAATTTTTCCATTTCGACACTCTACTACCGTGTGCCTCTTACTCCGCGCCAAGGGCGCATCCATTTTCATGTCGACACCTTCTCGCGCGTGCACCTCTTACTCCGTGCAAGCAAGGACGCATCCATTTTCGTGTCAACACCTTCCGTCGTGTACCTCTTACCGCACCAAGGGTGCATCCATTTTTGTGTTGACACCTTACGTAATGCGCCTCTTACCGTGCCAAGGGTGCATCCATTTTCGTGTCGACACCTTCTGTCGTGCGCCTCTTACTCGCGCTAAGGGCTGTTGGTGACGCAATAAATATCAGGCTCTAAGTTTCTTTGATTTCCATATTCTTATGTTTGTCTATATCTACCCAGGGGGGAGATATATATACAACAATTTCTAGGCCTATAGTAACCACCCTTCATGATCTTGAGTATTGTGTCACTTGGGGTAAAGTTTCCTCCCGCGGGTCCATCATGGAACTCTTGGAAAACCTTTTCTATCTAATTGACATCAATGCACCTTAGAAGAACACCATTGATTTGCTTTGTAAATAATATGCCATCTATGAACACATAAGGAATAGATTGAAATATGAAGTATCTTATTTTTTCTTTATTCAAACCTTGAGGATAACCACCTATTTTTAAAAATGTCATCATATCTTGATACCAACTATCAAGAACATGGGGAGTGTTATTATTGTAATATGCACACCTCCTTATCAACTCTTAAATCTGTTACAAGATGTTCACATAACCCTTTTCCTCTCATAAGCTTGGTGACCTTGATATGAACATCATACTCCATGACCTTGGTGATCCACCCAACTCTCTTCTCATTCACATCCTTATTCAAGAAGAAGTCTTTCATGCTTGGATGAGACACCATCAATTGAATCTTATTATTTGAAAGCATGTGTCTAAATTTTTAAGTGGACGGATGACAACAAAGAATTTTTTATCAGCAAAACAACACCTAAGCTCATAATATTTGAGTAGTTAAATGAAAAAATCTAAAGGTTACTCCAATAAGTCACTATTCGCTAAACCAAAATGGTAGAAATTAAATCTCTTCCTCCAAATGCATAAAAATAAAATCTTTAGCATAATCGAGTTAATGAGAGCAGGGGGCCGAGAAATGGATTTCTTTATATTTTCAAAAATATCTTACCTTCATTTGACCAACTAAAGACAACATTCTTCTTGAGCATAGAGGTAAGAGGTTTAGCTAAAGTAGAAAATTTAGGAATAAACATTCTTACAAAATTTATTGTTCCTAGGAAGCTTTGCAAACCTTTCTTGTGCCTAGGGAGAGAGAGGGACAAAATTTCATCCACTCTATCTAGATATATGGTAAGACCATCCTTTGACACCACATGTCCCAAAATCTTTCCTTCATAAACAAAAACACACACTTCTTAGGATTCAAGCAAATACCAAACTTTCTACATTTATCAAATACCTTCCTCAAATGATCCAAGTGTTCACTTGTGTGCTTTGAGTAGACAATTATATCATCCAAATATACCAAGATAATGTCACCAACAAGTCCTTTAAAGTCCATATCCATTACCCTTTTGAAGGTTGCACCAACATTTTTAATCCAAAAGGCATCTTCTTATAAGCATAAGTACCCCACTTAGTGGTGAAGGATGTCTTGAACTGATAATATTCTTACACAAGCACTTGGTTGTACTCGAATAACCATCTAAGAGATAAAATCTCTCTAATCGAACCACTATTTAAAGTATATGTTCCATGGATTGAAGAGGATAATGGTCCTTTAGAGATGCTTTGTTTAAGTCCCTAAATTCTACACGCAATCTAATCTCCCCATCCTTTTTCCTAACTAGGCCCAAGTTTTCTACCCAAGAAGAATTCTTGATTGGTAAATTGATATTTGCCTCCATGAGCTTAGTGAATTATTTTCTCATCAATGGATCTACCTTTCGATTGATAGGTCTCTATTTTTTCCTAAAAGGTTTTGTGTTGAGATCCAAATCAATGGTATGTTTGCAAGGTTTGGATAAAAACCTTTAAGATCCTCATAACTCCAAGAAAAACATCATCATACTCTTTACAAAGGTCAACAAGAGATTACTTTTCAGAACTACTACATACCTTTCCAAACTTTAAATAATTATCCCTTAAAATGGCCACTTACTCATAGATTTCCTTCTTAATAGTTATGTTCAATTTCTCCCTTTGATCATCATGGTTAAAAATTCTTTCTAATGTGATTAATCCCTTAGGCAGTTTATTGGTTTTGAGTGATTTCCAACAAAGAAATTTGCGTCATATTGTAAAAATTTATGATTTCCTTATTGTTTAGAAATATTTCTACCCTTCAACTTGAATTACCTAAGCAAGAAAATATAAATATATCGGCCTCAGAAGACGCGGGGTTTAGTGATACCCATAGATGTTGATTGATGATGTTTGATGTTGCACTCCATGAAAGATGTGTACAAGATCCTTTCCTATAAAGAAACTTGCGCTCAAAGACACTAAGAAAAATATGGGATTAGATAGATATATGGTGGATTTCCTAGCAAAGGCTAGTCCCCTAAGTCAATGGACTTCCTTACAAGGATGTCAATCCGTGTTCAAGAAATTAATCTGATAATGATAAAGTAAAATGATAACAGATGATATAACCAATAATGCAAAGGAAAAGGCACTAATGCGGTCCGAGGCTATGTGTTGATCTTATGGTTATTCCTGATCCAAAATGAGTTGAGGAATTGTAGTATGGCTCAAAGGAGAAATGATGTAGATGGATATGCACTCACAAAGGCAAGCGAGATAATGTGTTTGATCTAGATAAATGATAAAACGTTGTAAATGGCTCAGAGGAGCTTGATGGGACTTTATGGACACTTGTAAAGGTAGAGTAATGGTCAGGATTGAGCTCTGGATATTAGTAATATAATTTGTTGTGATAAATGACCAATGATAGGGATCATCGGTGGTTAGAGGAATAGTCAAAGATTAAGGCCAATCATCGCGATTGGAGGAATCATCGGCGATTACTACAGAATATGTACAGTTTGATAAAGGGCTAAGACATGATTGATAAAAGTTGTTAAATGATAAATGATTAAGACAATGATGTAAATGAAATGTACTTACCTGATTCCAATTGATGAATAATAATGAAAGGATGATGTTACCAAATAGAAGAAGGTTGTGGATGCCCAAAGGTTGTGCTTGATTTTTAGATGTTTAGATGCAATTAGAAGGGGAAAATATTGGTGTTGAATCAACTCCTGGATGTGTGTGTTAGTGTAGATTCACAACACCCCCAAATGGCCTCTTGGATCTGTAAATGAAGATTGGGTCATTTGGTGTGAATGCCCAACATGGAGTTTTCCCAAAGTGTGGGACTTTGTAAATGGGGAAAACTGTCCAAATTGAGGTTGGTTCCTACTCCTCTATTCAGTGCATACATGAAACTTGCAGAGGATCAATTCAAAATCCTATTCTAGTTGCAAGGAGACAGAGTTAAAGGATGCAAAAGAAACAAAACTAAGCTACAAGGTGATACACCAAAGGAGTGATGAATAATTTGTTTCTTTGGTAGAAAAAAACATGAAATTGTAACACAATGAGCATGCACAAATAACCAGATCTATAATTAAGGATCGAAGACAAAAATGAACACGTAAAGGGATAAAACCATCCACATAACATGTATTATTACTCTCACATCCTTATACGATGCATTACAATAGAAACAAGGAAAAAAATTGTATTGTAATCTACACAGAGGTCTGGAAACTCCAAAAATTCCTTTGCAAGCAATATGAGAAGGGAGAGCACAAGGCAAAATTTCCAACCCTTCAAAATGAGCCAAACCGGCATTTATCCAAAAACAAAGCACGCAGAGAAAGGGAAAAAGGGAAATTTGATTTGAAAGATCAACCACCGACAAGATCCATTCAATTGGCCTACAAAATGATGGACTTCATGAAAAGTCCCATACTTTTATGTACATTTCTTCCTGAGTGAGAAGGAGACCCATACTTCATCAATTTTGGTGGTTGGGGGTCATTTTTGCATTTTTTCCCATTCCAATGACATTCTTCCATTTTTATCTCATCAAACTCCATAAAAATTCTAAATTTAAGCATCCACCGGGTAGAGGATGTCAACAACTTTCCAATTATACCAAAATTGAGGAAATATGAGCTCTGGTTCGAAAGATATGCCCTTTTGAAGATTTAGGGAAAACGGGCAAAATCGGTTTCAGACATGAAATCTACCTTTTCCCCTTTTTGGAAAAAATTACAAAAATCTCACATTCCTTCATTGGCCCCACTTTGTGGAGTTTTCCCAAAGTGTAGGAATTTGCAAATGGGGAAAACTCCCAGATTGAGGTTGGTTCCTACTCCTCTGCTCAAGTGGATACATGAAACTTGCAGAGGATCAATTCAAAATCCTATTCTAGTTACTAAGGAGACAGAGTTAAAGGATGCAAAAGAAACAAAACTAAGCTACAAGGTGATACACCAAAGGAGTGATGAAAAATTGTTTTGCTAGTAGACACAAGCCATGAAATTTTAACAAAATGAGCATGCACAAATAACTAGAGCTTTAATGAAGGATCAAAGACAACAATGAACACAGAAAGGGATAAAACCCATCCACATAACATGTATTATTGCTCTCACGGCCTAATACGATGCATTACAATAGTGACAAGGAAAAAATTGCATTACAATCTGCATGGGAGGTCTTGAAACTCCACAAATTCCCTTTCAAGCAAGAGGAGAAGGGAGAGCACAAGGAAAAATGTCCAACCCTTCAAAATGAGCCAAAATCGACATTTATCCAAAAACAAAGCACGTAGAGAAAGGGAAACGCAGGAAATTTGATTTGAAAGATCAACCACCCAACAATATCCATTCAATTGGCCTAAAAAATTATGGACTTCATGAAAAGGCCCTTACTTCCATGTACATTTCTTCGCAGAGCGAGAAGGAGACCCATACTTCATCAATTTTGGTGGTTGGGGATCTATTTTGCATTTTTTCCCGTGCTAGTGACATTCTTCCATTTTTATCTCATCAAACTCCATTAAAATTTGAAATTTAAGCATCCATCATGTAGAGGATGTCAACAACTTTCCAATGGTACCAAAATTAAGGAAATCCGAGCGGGTTCAAAATATATACCTTTCGAATATTTAGGGCAAAACAAGGAAAAATTAGGTCTAAGGACCTAAAATTTACCTTTTCCCTTTTTGGCAAAATTTGCAAAAATCTCACAATCCTCCATGGCCCCGCATTACTCCGCCTTGACACGTGGCACCTTTGATTGGCCGACGGGTCAAAAAATAACATTTTTCCCTTTTAGCTCAAAAGTGTAAATTTTTCCAGGGGTGGTTCCTCGCTAGACCGACCTCCGCCGCCGACATGGCTTTGAAAAGACATGTGGCATCATCTCGATTGGTGAGGGGATGCGGCCCAACTTCACCTTTTGTGCTCCTTTGCCGATTTGGAAAAAATCTAAGGTCTTCCCGACGGCCCAACCTCCGCCGATGGTCTTAACACGTGGCACCACCTCGAGTGGTTGCAAGGTTGCGGCTCCATTTTAGAACCTTAACCCTTTTCAACAAAAGCCCAAAAAACTTGAAGTTCCTCCATCACTGAATTTTTCCGATGATGTGTCTACACCACATTTGACCACGTGGTTCCATTTGATTGGTCGATGGAGGTGTGGCCCGATTTCATGCTTCAAACCTCTTTTTGACAAAAAGCCAAAAACCTAAGTTTCCTCTCGAAGCTCGCCTTCCCACCAATGACGTGTCATCCTCTCGATTGGCTGCGGGGATGTGGTTCAATTCATGTCGTTAAACCTTTTAGACAAAAGGGGTGAAATTTCTTAAGTTCCTCTCGCACCCTCTCCTTCCCACCGATGACGTGGTACTCTTTGATTTACCGCAAGCCTTAAAATTCCCTTTTCCCTTCATCCTTTGTGGGCTCGCAGCACGAAATCTTCCTTATGCCTTTTAACCCAAAAGGGCTAAGTGCCAAATTGTCCTCTTCCTCTTTGCCAACCCGCCTTCATCCTTGGGAAAAATTTGCCTCCAAGGCCCTGGGCAGCCCATAACTTTCAAAATACTTGGAGTTAGAAGGACTTCTTTACCTTTTTGGAAAGGGGAAGAAAAATCCTATCTGGATGAAGCTATCTCTAGGAAACTTTAGGTTCCTGAAAGTGTAAAATTTGGGACTGAAGCACAAGGAAGGAGAAAATAGAGGCAAGTTAACCAGAAATAAGTAGGGCTTATTTTGGATAACAATGTGATCAATCTCCAAAGACTCGAGGAAAGGATTCTTGATGTTTGGGATGTGTTAATGGCCTCCAAGTGATAGATAAGTAATACGGTGATGAAAAGAGAAATAAAATAATGATATTTCCTTAAGGATGTGTTGAAGAATGTCCTGTCAAAGGGTAAGTCTAGTTGACTATCAACTAACTTCGATTCAAGGCACGAAATACATGGACCGAATTTGAGGATCCCTATGAGAAGATGGAAAACTTTCTTATATAATCAATGGCAATTATCTAAATCACCAATGATTTTGGTTTGTTTGAGTTTATTTTGGAAAATAGTTGAAATGGCTTCTAAAACAAGGCTATTTGGTTTGGGTTTCAGGGTGCTAATTTGTTAGACTATTGGGGACGTGTTGAGTTTGTTGAGGGAGTGAAAAAATAGGCTATATTTGACTTGATTTTATTTATGTTTGGATTTAGGAAGATGCATAGGTGGTTGAGTGATATTTAACAATTGTGAGAAAGGAGTTACGCAAGATAAATATGATTCTAAGTGTATGGCTTAGGATTATGGAGTGGGTTTAATGTTTTTAATTAATTAATTGAATAAGGATGGGGGATTTGATGATTTTGTTTTGGATTTTAATTATTTAGGTTTTCATAGATGGTTTTGATATTTGGGTGGATATTTCACTTGGTCATATAGTGATATACCCAGAGTATATCCTAACATTTTCGTACACAATATATTGTCATATATCCAAATTCTAAGCATGTTAAACAAAAACTCCGCAAGAATGTTGAATTAAGATCCACGCGTTTTAGGTCACTGTTGAAACCTCCGCTATCGCTTTGTTGTCCATGGTGTTAGCTCGGATGCCAGACCCCTCTAGTCCGGATCAGGGGTCCCTCTCTCCAAAGCCGCCTGATGCTTGGAATAAAATAGTGGAGGGTTCCACATCCACTCCTAGCTCGGAAAAGCTATCCCCTTCGCTGTCAGATGGGTCCTTCTCTCTGCGCATCCCCTCTCACATCACGGAGGCTGCTGCTGCTTCTCGTGATCTGTCCTTGGTGGGTACACTGATGGGCCCTAGACCCCCATTGGAAGATATAAAAAAATGGGCTCGGTTAAAATGGCAACCATGTGGAGCGCTTGAAATAGCGGCTATGCCTAATGGTTTCATATTATTCTCCTTCAGCATGAAAGAAGATTTCGCTAGAGCTCTATTAGGTGGTCTGTGGTTTTTTGGCAGGTGGGGATTCTACCTCAGGAAATGGTCTCCTGGTTTCAACCCTCACACAGAATCCATGACCCAAGCCCCAATTTGGGTTCACCTCCCAGGGCTCCCTCTGGAGTTCTGACATCTAGCGGTTATTGAAGGTATTGCTCTCTCAATAGGATCTTTAATTGCTATAGATCAAGTAACAAAAGCTAAAACTAGATTCATCCATGCTCGATTCTGTGTAAATGCTGATGTCAGTTGTCCCCTCCCAAAAGAGATAGAGCTTCTATCGGACTTGGGGAACTGGAAACAACCCATTGACTATGAATATATTCCACAAGCATGCTCCTTCTGCAAAAACATTGGTCATCGGGCCTCTAGTTGCCCCTCTAAACCTCAGCCAAAACCCAAGACCCAAATCCTCTCCCCAAAAATCAAAAAAAGCTTTATTCCTAAAACGTCTTCTATTGAGATCCCGATCATCCCCACATCAAATTCCTTTGCTCTCCTAGAAGATGGAGAAATCAACACTTCTTCTGATCCTGTTTCGAGGTCGTCCCCCCCTCCATGGCCATTCAATCTCTCATCACCCCTCTGTCTCCCTCGGCTCTCCCCACCTCTTCCTCTAAAGGAGTTAACCTCTCCTTGGCTGCCTCTTCCCTCCCCCTTCTCCACTGTCTTCTCCTCTTCCCTTCCCACCCCTTCCCTCGGATCCCTCTTCCTTGACTCTTTCCCCCCTGCCTCCCCTCTTTCCCCCTGTTTTAGACTTTGTTTCCTCCCCCTCGGGTCATTCTTCTGATGATAGCTTCAACCACCATTTACTAGACGTAGCAGCAAGAAACCCGATATAGGCACCAAAAAGTTTGGGGGAGGATTCCGAGCAATATCAAACTCCAGCAAGAAGCAGCTCTTAATGTCGCACAAGGAACCCAAAGCACAATCCCCATGGTGGTGGGGAGCAATCCAAACCAAAGAAATGAAGATCATTTCTTGGAATATAAGAGGGCTCAACTCTCTTCAAAAACAAAGAGTTATCAAAGACATCAAATTCCAGAACTCTCCTGATATCATAATGCTGCAGGAAACTAAACTAAAAAAGAGGATCGTCTCCTAAAAATCTGGCCTGTGGCCTCTTTTGAATCTCAACCATCAACAGGAACTCAGGGGGTCTTTGTACCTTTTGGGATCCCAGAAGTCTCAAAGGGGATTGTCTGTTCAAGCATCCCAAATTTTTATGCATGCTCTTCCAAGAGATTGGAGCAGACTCCACTTGGATTGCTATCAATGTTTATGCCCCCAACTTGGAGACTCATCATGGTAAATTATGGAAAGATATCACTAACTTCATCATCACTTGTGGTAAAATTCCCATTCTAATAATGGGAGATTTTAATTGTCCACTTTATCCTTCAGAAAAACAGGGAGGTATTCCTGCCATGACCGCCAGCATGGAGGCTCTGGCTGACTTCATCAAGGAGAATTCACTTCTGGATATGGATCTCCACGGCTCATCTTATACATGGTCAAACCGCAGATTGGGCAGGAACCATATTCAAAGCAGATTGGATAGATCTCTAGGCTCTCTGGACTGGATTTCTCTCTTTCCTGACTTCTACCTCAACTCCCTCCCCCGGGCTGCCTCTGACCACAACCCTCTTCTGTTGAGTGCAAATCACAAGCTGAATACCAAGAATCCTCCCTTCAGGTTTGAGCTTGCTTGGCTTGAAAACAACCACCTGAACCCCCTTGTTGCTAATTGGTGGAATATCAATATTGAGGGCTCTAGTATGTTTAGATTTTCCAGCAAGCTCAAAGAAATTAAAAAACAACTCAAGATATGGAAGTCGATGGTCTTTGGCAACATCAAGCTCTGCAAACAGGAGCTAATTCAGAGTTTGGCTAAAGTCTCTGCACAAATAGAGATTGATGGAAGATTGGATCATCTTCACCAACATGAAACCTCCCTCCTCAGTGATTATCACAATACACTTCAAGAAGAGGAGACCTATTGGAGGCAACGCTCTCGAGCCCTTTGGCTCGAGAAAGGGGATCGTAACACCAAATTCTTTCACATCACTGCTTGCAAGCATAAAGCTAGAGATAAGATCCGAGAGCTGGTGTCGTCCTCGGGTACCTTGTTAACAGCTGAGGCTGATATCTCCAATGAGCTTGTCTCCTTCTATTCAAACCTTCTCCAGGCTGACCTGCCCCCTCCGGAGCAATCAATGACTGCCATGCTCCAACATATTCCGCATCTGGTGTCACCTGAGATGAACAACAATCTGACCAAGCCTTTTGCTATGGAGGAAATTCACAAAGCAGTCTTTGCAATGAAGAGGGACAAAGCTCCGGGCCCGGATGGCTTTCCTGCTGCTTTCTTCCAGGTGTTCTGGGAAGTCATCAAGCAGGATCTCTTCAAAGTAAATGAGTTTCAGGTTAATAAAAATATACTAAAGGAATGGAATACCACCTTCATTGCCCTTGCCCCAAAAGTGCATAGTTCTAAAGATGTCTCCAATTTTAGGCCAATCAGTTTATGCAACACGGCTTATAAGATTATCACTAAGATGTTGGCCTCCAGACTAAAACCTCTAATGAAGGATCTCATCTCGCAAAATCAGAACGGCTTCATAAAAGGACGGCTCATCCAAGGTGGTATCATTACAGTTCATGAAGCCATTCACTCAGCCTATCACTCGAAGTCCCCAGGAATGATCTTAAAACTGGATATGCAAAAAGCATTTGACAGAGTCAGCTGGCCTTTCTTAATTAGGGTCCTGGAAAAATTTGGTTTCGACAAAAAATGGTGTAGTTGGGTCTTCTCTTATATCGCAACCCCTTGCTTCTCTATTCTTATCAATGGAATTTCAATAGGTTTATTCAAAAGCAGCAGAGGTATCAGGCAAGGTGACCCCCTGTCACCCTTCCTTTTTGTCCTTATGGCGGACTCCCTTAGCAGAGCTCTGGAAGTGGCTAAAAGTCAATCTATCATTTCTAGTCTGAAAATCACCTCAAGCTGCCCTTCTGCCACACATAGCCAGTTTGCTGATGACACTATGCTACTAAGTTTAGCCTCTGTGATTGAGGCCTGGGCTATAATGGATATCCTTTCTCTTTACCAATCAGCTTCTCAGCAAACTGTCAATTTCAACAAGAGTAGCATCTCCTTCATCAACACTGCCCCTAGGACTCAGAGAAAGATTGCTGATATCTTTGGTTGCAATATTGTGGATCTCCCCACCTCTTATCTTGGCATCCCCCTCTTCCATGGTAAGCAATCTAAAATTATATGGAATCCTGTCATTGAAAGGTATCAAAAAAAGTTGGCCGCCTGGAAAGGGGTTCTGCTCAGTCAGGCTGGCAAGCTCCAACTAGTTAAAGCCACCCTTCAAAGCCTTCCTACTTACTTCATGTCCCTTCTCAAAGTCCCCAATTCGGTGAGGGAGGTTGTGGAAAAAATCCAAAGGAACTTTCTATGGTCTGGGACTGATGTAAGGAAGAGGATCCATCTTGTGTCATGGAAGGAAGTGTGTAAGCCAACTTCTCATGGAGGGCTTGGTCTTCGAAAAATGGCTGACACGAATGGGGCCCTCCTGGCCAAACTTGCATGGGAAGTGGCTAAAGGTGACTCTCTTTGGGCTCAACTACTCAGAGCTAAGTATCTGGAAAATAACAAAGATCTTCTCACTTCCAATCCAATTAGAGGTTCTGCCATCTGGAATTCTGTTATTAGCTCCCTCCCCATTATCCGAGCTGGCACTAAATGGAGATTTGGGAATGGTCGTCTTATTGACTTCTGGAGGGATTTTTGGATAGGGGACGAGCCTCTTGATCACAATCCTGCTTGGGACCCTGTGAAAAGAAGCATCATTAATAAGCAAGGAAGATTAGCTTCGGGCTATTGGACGATTGTGAATTCCATTCCCTCCTGGGATATTAAGGTCTGGGATGATATCAGCGATCTGCAGAGTAGGCTCCTGACTTCACTCAGAGTTGTGCTCGCTTCCATATACATCCCATTCTCCCAAAACGAGGACGAGCTAATTTGGCCCCTCTCCCCATCTGGTTCTTTCTCGGTTAAGGCTGCTTATCTTTCGATGCATAGTGCTGACTCTGGTCCCCCCCTTTCCAAATTCTGGCCAAATGAGATCATTCCCAAAATTGGCTTTTTCTCCTGGCTCTCTTCTAAGAATGCTTTCCTATCTGGGGAAAATCTGAAAAGGAGGGGTTTCTCTCTCCCCACTAGATGTGTGCTATGTACTAAGGAGGTGGAATCCTCTGCCCATCTTTTGATCCACTGTTCTTTTTCGCAAGTTATCTGGCATTGGATTTTATCGAGGATGGGAGTGCTTTGGACCTTCCCTGAGTCCATTCAGGACACCCTCTCTCAATGGAGCTCTCCATTCACTCATCCGAATCTGATTTTGGCTTGGAAACTCCTCCTCCCACACAGAATATGGGGCATCTGGAAAGAAAGGAACAGAAGAATCTTCAAAGAAAAAAGTCTTGAACCTGATCAGGTGGCTACAGATTGCTCTTGCTTTCCAAGAAAATCTCAACTCGCTCCCTGTGGACCAAATATCAAAAAAAATCCAAATCAGTAACTCCCTGGGAGTGGCGAGAGGTTGTTGGCCATTCAAAGTAAAGGCACTTCCACTGCTCATGATTTAGTTCGTTGGCTTCCCCCTCCCAGGGGCTGGAAAAAACTTAACACGGATGGGGCCTCAAAAGGCAATCCTGGTAATTCTGGTGGAGGAGCCATTCTTCGATGCTCATCGGGCTATATAGTTGCTGCTTCTGCTCATAACCTTAACTATGGTACCAACCATCATGCGGAAGCCTTGGCCATCCTCAAAGGCCTTGAGCTGGCTATCAAATTTGGTGATGATCCCCTCCAAGTTGAAAGTGACTCCCTCAACATCATCAAGCTCCTGCAGTCTAATGATTCTGGTCAATGGTCGATACAGAATATCATTGCTGATATCAGAATTATTCAAAGATCTTTCCAGCAAATCCAGTTCCAGCATGTCCTCCGGGAGGGAAACAAAGTGGCTGACCACCTTGCTAACATTGGTGTTCTCCTTGAGAATCAGCAAAGCTGGACAGACAACTTCCCGGATGATCTCTTCCAAATTACTCAAAATGATATATCCCAATGCTGACTGGTGGAATGGAGGGCTGATTTGGGTTTCGGAAAATTCTTTATGGCCCTCTCAAAGGGCGGCGGCATTCATGTTGGATTTAATTGATTTGACACTTGGCAAAGAGCCTTTTGATGACGGTGATGTGTAATGATGCGGAGGATCTCCGCATGCATGGGACAAATCCTCACATTAATCATTTGATGATCTGGCGGGAGGGCAATGATAACGTGGCCGACGGCTCCCCACCCTGACTGGGTTGTTAAATGACCCTTATTGCTCTCACTTCTACATTTTTTCAAAAATTCATACTATGGGGGGTCAGTTGAAGCGTCTTGAGCCTGATAACTGTGATTCGGTTAAAAATGATGGGGAGGTTTGGAACATAATGCTGGAGAATGGAATTGCTACCTTCCTGGAGAGAATGGCGGGTTACTCGGCTCTTGTTTTGTATGCGGTTACGACTTCCTGGTCGAAGGGTCGGGTTCAGATTGGCAACACTCGCTTTACCATCTCCACCAATGCTATCGCTGATGCCACTGGTCTTCCTGCCGCCGGAGACATCTACTTCAAGCGCTCGCTGCATGTGGAAATGCAGGATTTTAATGCTCCTGGGGACAGACCGGTTAAATACCTCTCTGGTTACACTCGGGACTCCCTGCCTCCTCCATGGGATAGAGTCACGGAGGTCATAATGCGTTATTTTACCATTGACGGTAGATATCGGCTTGTTTACGGCCCTCACTTTTTCATCCTCTCTCATCTACGATGGGGGAAGAAAATTAATCTGGTGGCTTTCCTTTTTCAGTCCTTAGAGCACTCTGTCCAGTTGGCTCGTGATGGGGAAGGTGCCATTCTCCACCAAGGTTTGTTGTACCTGCTCTTCTCTGTTGCTTCTTCACATTCTGACATTCGCTTCCCCCCCAAAACTAGTCGTCGCCGCCGCTCTCCCTTGCCTTCCCCTCACCCCTCCTCCACCTCCCTCCGCTCTTCTCGACACCGACGCGTCATCTCGCACCTTTCATCGATTCCGACTCCGATGTGGCCATTCTTATCCCTCCTCCTCACTGCCTCTCAACCCCTTGCCACCCCCACTTTCCCCACACCCTTTTTTTGCTTGTTTTAGAAGGCACTGATGCCAGCTTTCAAGCTGCCTCTCTAGTCTCTAGCCCTAATTCCTCTCTGGCTGCTGACATTCTGGGCCTCGCTAAGCTCTACCCTGACTCCCCGGACTCGGAGCAGTTGGAGAAAAACCAACCGGTGGATGATCCCATCACTCAGTCTGCTGGAAACAATACTCTCTTCGATGACAAAGTTCCTCCTGCTGACACTTTACAATCCTCGCCGATTCTGAATTCAACCCCCGCTGCACCTGAGTCTGCTGACACTCAAAGGGATGATTGCAGAGTCGACATGGTTTCTTCTATTTTAAACAAGCTTCAGCGTGCCTTCAAGGCTTTGAAAGCATGGGAGGCTTTCACTGATTCTACCAAGACTGCCATTGCCAATGATTGCTCGGAGCTCATCAATCTTGCCGAACAACTTGCAAATGACTCAGGTTCTCCTAGAGCTAGAACTGTTGTCTCTGAGCTAAAAAAGCTCTTATGATGTTTTCTTCTTTCCTTCTGTTGTCCTTTTCGACCTCCTTTTTTGGAATCTTCATGGGTACTTTTTTCTTTGCTACATTTATTGCTAAATCTGGCCTGATGGGCTCTATTGTATAAGGTTGTGGGACCTTCTAAAACCCTCCTTTTACCCTATATATTCCAAAAATATGTGGGTGAATGATAATGATAAGTTTTTTTGTTGAGGTAAGGGAGTTAGAAATAGGTTAAAAATGGTTTTAGATGGATTTTAGGAAATAAATAAATAGATTTAGGTTGATTTGGGTGGTTTAGAAAATGGTTAAGTTAATCTAGGTGGTTAGGTCTTATTTAGGATAGGATTTTACATGTGTAAAAGTGATGTGATAAGGGATTTACATGAAGGTAAAATATCATGGAATATTAGACTTAGGATAAATGATTTTGATAAATAATGTGGTGTGATTAAATGGTGTGTATGATTTTTTAAGAATGATGTGGTGAGTGTATGGATTTATGTAAGAAATAATAGTATAGTGAAGAAATGAGTGTGCAAATTTTGAGTGTCTACACTTATCACTATCAAAAACTTGCTAACAAGGTGCATTATCTAGTATGGTGAGTCTTACCATGAACTTGGCATGCCGTTCTAAACCTTTCTTGATGTCTTGGGAATGTCATATTGGGGTCTAACTGCTGCAAGTCTATAAGCACCTTTATTGTGTACTCTTCGTATAACTTAAATGTGAAAGCATTAAAACCTTAAATTGTGTCACATGCCCTATGTTTATAGGGTTTTAGCAAGCTATTTTTAGATACGCATTGAGCTTTGACATGATGTATGACCAGTTCATTATCCCCAAATACCCGCAACAACTTGATTCCATACTTTTTCACCAATTGGAGACCTTGGATCAATGCCTTGTGCTCCACCACATTGTTGGTGTAAATGAACTAAATTCTAAATACAAATAAATGTTTCTTCTTATTAGGATAAATCAACGTAACCACTGGTAGAAACACCATTCTTAATTCTCAATCCATCAAAACATAACCACCACATGCCATCTTGATTTTCTTGTGACTTCATAATGTTAGGTATAAGGGAATTATCCTAATGTATACAATAATTCCCTAACCTTGTTTCTTCCATGTGATCATAAGGATCAAACTCAAGTGTTATTTTACCCAATTGTCAAGTAGAATTCCAGGAACATCCTCTACAAATGTGGAAACCTCATAAAGACCATCACTCTCCTCTTGATCATGCATAACAAAATTCATATTCATAGGCACATGTGTATAAGGCTCAATGTGGTTATGGGAAATATGCTCAAATTTAACAATCACTCTAGTTCTATATCTCATTATGAGAAGCATATGTGACCAAACAATAGATAAGTATCCCCTACCTTCATATTAAAATATATAGAAAGACATATGGAAAAGAAGGGACAGAGGTCAACGACTTAAATGTATTGCAATATTGAAATACTTTGACATGCATGCAAAGTAATATTCAAATATTTTATGATACCAATTGTGTTAATAGAAGAGCTTGTAGTAGTAGGGTATTATGTGTTTAAGGGCATGGGGTAACCTTTTTAACCTTTTCCTTAGGCATGATCTTAATAGGGATGCTTATTAGGTTGATATTCTTGATTGAGGGGTTGGTAAGGTCTGCTTTGTTGGGATACTTGCCTCTTTATGGTCACCATTTCATTTCCAATATTTTACAACATAGTTATAACTCCATGTAACTCATTGGGAGGAGGAAAGTAGGAGGGATTGGTTGATTGATTGCTCTAGGAATGGGTGCCAAAATAGGTTGCATTGGGAGGGGTTATAGAAATAGAGGCATTGGTGGCCTAGGGGCTATCTTCCTAGCTTGGACTAAACAATTTTCAGCCCTGATTACTATGTCATAAGAATATGATAAGATATTCCTCCCATGGATTGAATCATAACAGCCATATCACTATTCAAGGCTCTCAAGAAATATAGAAATGCATTGCTTAGAGATGTTTTAAATAGAGGAGGAATTCTATCCCATGTCTTTTGAAATGTGGTAATTAAATTCAGCATAACTTCATGAGGGGATCTCTTGATGGTAGTCAGCTACTCAATGAGGGATAAGTGGTCACTTTTATCCTCAAAATACTTGTAGAGTTTCTCTCTAAGCTCATCCCATGTATGAATAGAAGCTGGTTGCATAATTCTATACCATTACAACACCCTTACATTGGGGTTAATCACACCAGTTGTATAGATATATATCAGATCTAAGAATACAAGCAATAAATATGGAAATAAACCAAAAGAAATAATACACAAGATATAACGTGGTTCACCCAGTGTGGGCTACATCCACCAAGAAACAACCAATATATTATTCAAAGCTTCACATAGGATATACAATGAAGATTTGCAATCTTCCACACCTCTCCCGGATGTACAATACTTTCTTCCTCACAATCTTCTCTTTTTCTCTCTCCAAAACTCCTTATAATTCTTCTAATTGTCTCTCTTCTAACCCTATATTTCTAGCTTATATAAGCATATAAAAACTTAGGGAACTTTAGCTATGTAATTACAACCATTAGATCACCTTTATATCAAATGTTATATCTAATTCTTGTGACTTAAATAAAAGCAATCACGCATAGGTAACCGATATCGGTTCCTACTTGCTTGATCGATGCCGGTCCCAGGTGATCGATAAAGGTTACCCAATTGACACCGGTTGTGTATTCCAACAAGTTAATAAAGCATGCTATTTGTGAAGCAATTGAGCTTCATAGCTCAACAATCTCCCACTTAGAGATAAATTATTGCATTGTACCATATAGCTCTATTATTGGATCCTTTCCTTAGCATGTTTCTTCCTCTTCAAGTCTCAAACTCGAAGACCAACAGAAGTAGAGTGAAGCTCCAACTTCTCCTTTGCTAAAAACTTCATTAGCATATCCGCAGGGTTCTTATTTATATGAATTTTCTCCAGTTTCAGCTACCCATCCTCCAACACTTGTCATATGAAGTGATATCTCAATTGAATGTGTTTCGTTCTTGAATGAAACGCTGAGTTCTTTTCCAGATGAATCACACTTTGACTATCACTGTACAATCTACAATCCTCTTTCTCCTTTCCCAACTCTTCCATGAACTTGCTCATTCATATCATCTCTTTGCTAGCCTCTGTAGCTGCAACATATTCAGCCTTTGTAGTAGACAAGGCCACAACCTTCTGCAATCTAGAAATCTAGCTAACTATCATCCCACCTACTGTGAATACATATATAGTGGTGCTTCTCCTACCATCCAAATCTCCAGCCATATCTAAATCAACATAGCCGCATAAAGAAGTATATGGCACTCCATAAAGCATAACCGCATGTTGGAGGTCCCTCTCAAATACCTAAAATTTCATTGGACTACATTCTAATGCTCTTTACTCCTGGATTAGCCATAAATATGCTCACAACTCCCTTCGCTTGTGTGTTAGTGTAGGTTATTATTTATCATTTTATTTATTTATTAGGATAATTCTTAAACTTGTGTTAGCCCTACACTTGTTGGGTTAGCTTGCATAGGTGTACTAGTTGTGTGGAGTTAGCTTACTAGTTGTGTTGAGCTAGCTTCTCAGTTATGTGGAGTTAGCTTACTAGTATTCTAGAGTTAACTTAACTACCAATATCAGTTAGTGGGAGTTCTTCACCAATGATTTAGGTAGTAGTTACACTTCCCTCCTCCTATATGTACATATTTATTATTGAGTAATTAAAGTCATTATATTGTAATGTATTGAACATTATGGATTATGATGGATTTCCATATATGGTATTTTAGCTCTTTTGTTTTGCAAATCTAATGTGGTGTGCTATTATCATATGAGATTGTATCTTGGAACAATCTTGTTATTGTTCCTTTCATGGTATGAGAGCGATAGATGATGTAGACATCTATCTGTAAGTTTTTCTTTGCAAGCAAGGGTTTATTATTTTCATGTATTCACAATTTGTTAGCACTTTTCTACAGCATGCATTTTTATTTTAAAAAAGTGTGACATTTGATTTGGAAGTTCCAAAATCCTAGAATCAACTATAAACTCAACCATATTTTGAGACAATCAAATATGAACGCAGATTTGTACACTGGGTGCATTCTTTTATCCATTGGATATAATAATGTACCTTCCGGATGTATTCTTGTACCCTCTTTATATTTTTGTTTTGGATGTAATATTTTATCCACTGGACGTAGATATGTACCCTGTGGGTGCATTCTTTTATCCATTAGATATAAGTGTACCTTCCAAATGCATTCTTTTACCCTCTGGATATTTCTGTTTTGGATGTAGTCTTTTATCCACTAGACGTAGATCTATACCCTCTCGGTGCATTCTTTTATCTATTAGATATAAGTGTGTACCTTCCGGATGCATTCTTTTACCCTCTGGATATTTTTGTTTTGGATGCAATATTTTATCCACTAAAAACAAATCTGTACCCTCTCAGTGCATTCTTTTATCCATTAGATATAAGTGTGTACCTTTTAAATACATTCTTTTACCCTCTGGATATTTTTGTTTTGGATGCATTCTTTTATCCACTGGACGCAGATTTGTACCCTCTAGGTGCATTCTTTTATCCATTGGATATAGACGTGTACCCTCCGGATGCAATGATTTACCCTTTGGACATTTAGGTTTTGGGCGCAGGCTTTTATCCTTTAGTCGCAAGTCTATATCATTTGGATGCACTCTTTTACCCTTTGGACATTTGGGTGTCACGTGTACCTTTAAAAGACATCAGCATTAAAATATTATTTTAATAAAAAACCTTCTAAAGCTCATAACTCTTGATCCATAGCTCAGATTAAGGTGATCATTTTTTTGAAATTGTGTATTTTTTTAGATCTACACATTAGTGAAATTTTTATACACATATTTCAAATGTTAAAGTTACTTTTACTCATTGTAATATTTACATTCACTCAATTATAAAGTGTCAAATTTGGGAGGGTGTTGTAATCACTTGTGGACGCAATTTCGGTTGAGCCTGACATCCTACACTTTTGGGTGTTGCATTCTTGTATCTATGGGTGTATACATTTATATCTCTCTTATTTGTTGAGATATTTTAGATCTATATTTTTTGACACTTTTTTTTGCATCTTGATGCCGACAATATCTCTTGTGGGAGCTATTCTGGTGAAGCACAAAGTGTTAGTTTGTCAGTGTTCAAGTAGTTGATTTTGGCAACTCATACAGATCTATGGTGTCACTCTACCCATTTAGCAATATAAGAGGGTGTGGTGTTGATACTGATTCTTTGGGTTTCGTGTCCTTTCCTTATTACGTGTTGATACTACTTCGGGTTTCGTGTCCTTGCCTTGTTACCTTGGATTTTCTTGGATTGTGGCACTCCTATTTATTTGGATCTCGTGTCCTTGATTTTTTGTCTTGGTTATTGTTCTTGTATCATGACACACCTACTTGTAGATTGATCTTGTTTCTTTAGATTTTCTGTCCTTGCCTTGTTACCTTTTCCTTTTCTTGGATTATGACACTCATATTTATTTAAATCCTTTGTCCTTGACTTATTTCCTTGGTTGTTCTTGGATCGTGGCACACCTATTTGTAGTATTTGATCAAATTATGTTTGGTTTTTTTGTACTTTCGACATCACTCCATTGATAGTCTCCTTGCATGGAGCTATTCTAGTGAAGCCCAGTGTTAGTTTTTTTTTAGTTCTATGATCGAGCAGTGGATTCAGACCATAGTGTGCACCAAAATTCTTCAACATTGTATGAGTTTTTAGATCCGAGATTCTTAGGATATCTTGCAGCGGGATTTTTCTCTCTACTTTTTTATTATTGGTTTTGGGTACCTTGTCATGTCCAATTTTTCCAGTTATTGTACATGGGTACCTCATTAGGACATTTTTCCAGGACCTACCTTATTTTTTTCCCACCTAAGCTATGCTTTACGAGAGGGTTCTAGTGTAGGTAATTATTTATCATTTTATTTATTTATCAGGATAATTCTTACACTTGTGTTAGCCCTACACTTTTGGGTTAGCTTGCTTAGGTGTACTAGTTGTGTGGAGTTATCTTACTAGTTGTGTTGAGTTAGCTTCTCAGTTATGTGGAGTTAGTTTACTAGTCTCCTGGAGTTAACTTACCTACTAGTATCCGTTAGTCAAAGTTCTTCACCACTCGATTTAGATAGTAGTTACACTCCCCTCCTCCTATATGTACATCTTTCTTATTGAGTAATTCAAGTCATTGTATTATAATGTATTGAGAATTATGGATTATGATGGATTTCCATATATGGTATTTTAGCTCTTTTTTTGTAAATATAATGTGGTGTGCTATTATCATCTAAGATCATGGCTTGGAACAATCTTCTTATCATTCCTTTCATTGGCAATGTCTGGTCTGGTACAAACCATAACATACATAAGACTTCCAATTGCTGAAGCATATGGAACTCGTGTCATGTACTCAACCTCCTCATGTGATGTAGGACACTGATCTTTGCTTAATTTAAAGTTTCCAGCCATAGGTGTACTTACAGGTTTTGAATTTTACATATTAAACCTTTCCAACACCTTATTGATATAATGTTCCTGAGACAAATACAATTTCCTATTCTTCCTATCTCTAATAATTTACATGCCAAGGATTTTCTTTATAACTCCCAAATCCTTCATTACAAATGTATGAGCTAACTTTTATTTAATCTCACCAATGTCCTACATACTAGATCCTACAATAAGTATATCATCCACATACAATAACAAAATAATATAGCTTATTGAAATAAACACAATGGTTTAATTCACATCTCATATAACCGTGCTCATGCATGACACTATAAAACCTTATATACCATTGCCTTAGGGCTTTCTTGAGACCATGCAAGCTCTTTTTCAACCTACACACAAGTTTCTCCTTACCCTTAACTTTAGAACTAAGCGGTTGATGCATATAAATATCTTCCTCTAAATCACCACGAAGAAAATATGTCTTGACATCAAGTTGCTCTAAATGAAAATATTCTAATGTAATTAAACTCAATATAGTATGTATGAAATTCATTTTTACTACATGAGAAAATATTTCACTAAAATCAATACCTGGTTTTTGTTATAATCATTTTTATCACAAGTCTTGTCTTGTATTTTTTACGTCCACCCTCTTCTTCCTTGATCTTGTAAACCCATTTGTTCTCCAATGTTCTTTTACTTTCGACAACTTAACCAAATTCCATGTCTAGTTTTATTCCAAGGAGTCCATCTCCTCATCCATGGTATGCTCCCACTTCACGTGGATATCTTGTTGCATTACTTCTTCAAAATATCTAGTTCACCATTATCTCATCAATAATAAATAAGATAAGGAATGTGTAAATATTTTTATAGGTCTACTTACCTTTTGTGACCTTTTAATTGAGATTTGGGGTGCTGGAGGCTCAATATGTATGTCTTTTACATTTGTATCCACATGTGACAATGACCGATGTTGGTCACCTATATCCGACATCACCCCGGTAACCGACATCGGTTCTGATCTTCTATAGCCAACGTTGGTCCCTGGTAACCGATGACGGTTCGTTGCTCAATCGAGCATCGGTACTGTAGATGTCTTTTCTAAATCCGAGAATGAGTTTTCTTCCACAAAATTTCCAACTGGTTCATATTTGGGTACCAAAACTTGATCCTTGTACATTCTCTTTTCATTCCATTCAATGTCACAACTCCTAACAATCTTATAATCTTCTAAATCCCAAAAATGGAATCGAAATCACCAAAGCCATAACCAATAAAAGTACATCTCTTGGATTTAGCATCCAACTTCTTTCTATTTTCTTTATCAACATGCACAAAATATTATGAACCAAATACTCTAAGAAAAGAAATATCTAACTCTTTTCTAGTCCAATATTCTTTTATTATTCCACCATCTAGTGCACTTGAAGGCCCGTGGTTAATTAAATAAACTGTCATGTCTATTACTTCTGCCCAAAACTACAAGGGTAATCCAACATGTATCCTCATGCTTCTTGCATGTTCCATGATTGTCATGTTCATTCTTTCAGCAACACCATTCTCATGTGGTGTTCTAGGAACCATTCTTTCTCTGCGTATTTTATTCAAAGTGAAATATAATCATGAAAGCCTTGCTACACAAAGATTACTCACCACCATTGTTAGATTTAAGGCATTTTAAATTTGAATTTGATTCATTTTCCACTAGGTATTTCCATCTTTTAAAAGTCTCAAAAACATCAAATTTACGTTTAATATAATAAACCCATACCTTTCTTGTGGCATCATCAATGAAAGTCACATAATATTGGGATCCTCCATGAGAAGCTACTCATTTGGTCACCACACATCTAAGTGCACAAGCTCTAATTGTTTCTCCTTTGTTGACCCAATTTTGAGAAATTTCACTCTCTTTTTCTTTCCAAATATACAATTCTCACATAAATCAAGATATACATCTTTCAAGTCTAATAACTTACCCTTAGCCTTTAAGATTTGCATTCCTTTTTGACTCATATGGCCCAACCGATTATGCCACATGCTTGTATTTGAATATGAAGTAGATAGCATAGAAAAGGAATCAATAATATAGGTAGAAAAATACAATGTTCCTACCTTCTTTCCTCTTGCTACAACAAAATATCCCTTGGTAACCTTCCAAGAGTCAGCTATGAATGTAACCATGTAACTAGATTCACCTAGTTGTCCTGCAAAAATTAGATTTATCCTGAGGCTTGGCACATGCCTCACATATTTCAATATCCATATATTTCCATTCTATAATTTTAGATGAACTTCTCCTTTACCAATAATATTGCATGGTTCATCATCTCCTAAATAAACATGCCCAAAATTACCCTGGACATAATTTCTAAAATAACCCTTATTAGGGGTAGCATGGAAAGAAGCTCATGAATATAAAACCCATGATTTAATTTTACTATCCAAGGAGAGAATAATGGCATCTTGCATTACCTCAAAAGATGCAACATTTTCCTCTTTACCTTTCTTTGGTAAATTCTCTTTGTTTTCCTTGAACCAACAATCCTTCTTTGCATGTCCTTTCTTTCCACAATTCCAACAAGTTATTCCTTTACCTCTAGATTTAGATCTTTCATTCTTAGACTTTGATTTCCCATTATTCTTACTCTTAGATCTATCCTTCTGTATTCCCCTACTTTCTACATTCAAAGCATTACCAGATGATAATTCTCATGTACTTTTCTTGTGTATTTCTTCATTCAGATTATACTAACCACATCATCAAAATTTAAAATATTAGTAGCAGAAGTTGTATTACTAACAGCCATTACCAAGTTATCCCAACTATCTGGCAAAGAGCATAAGAATAAAAATTCTTTCACTTCATCATCAAACGAGAATATTAACCGATTTTAATTGATTTACAATAGAACGGAAATCATTCAAATGACTTGATGCAAATTCACCTTCTTGTATCTTTGAATTAAATAATTTCTTCATCAAATAAAATTTATTTGAAGCACTAGGTTTTTCATATAAATTAGCTAAAGATTTCATCAACTCTATCGTGGTTGTTGCTTCGGTAATATTTGAAGCCACAGATGTTGTCAGGCTCAATCTTATAGATCCCAAAACCTTCTCACAAGAATTTTCCATTATTAATTAGTCATCTTTGTAGGTCTTTCCTTCTCATCCAATAGTAAGTATAGATATTTCTGATACAGATAATCTTCCACCTGCATCTTCCATAATTGATAATTACAGATTTCTCAACTCGTATTTTCCATATTCGTCATTCATTGTAGCTCCCAATCAATCAGAAATCCCTTTGTGAGTAAATTTGTCAACACACAAAACCCTTAAACAAAAATATTTGATACCATTTGTTGGGGTTAATCACACCACATGCATGAGATATATATCAAATCTAAGCATACAAGCAATAAATACGAAAATAAACTAGAAGAAATAATACATAAGATATAATGTGGTTCACCTAGTGTGGGCTATGTCCACCAAGAAACAACCAATTCAAAGCTTCACAGAGGATATACAATGAAGATCTACAATCTTCCACACCTCTCTCGGATGTATAGTACTTTCTTCCTCTCAAGCTTCTCTTTTTCTCTCTCCAAGAATTTCTTCTTACAATTCTTCTAATTCTCTCTTCTAACCCTAGCTTTCTAGCTTATATAAGCATATAAAAACTTAGGGAACTTTAAATATGTAATTACAACCATTATATCACCTTTATATCAAAGGTTAGATCTAATTATCATGACTTAAATAAAAGAAATCACGCACAGGTAACCGATATCTCCAAGATAAGTAAACTCTAACACATCCAAGTAATCAAGGAGAGAGTGGGGAGGATGGAACATAAAAAACTAAGCTAAAAATAGTGGTGATAATACTAAAAAGGATTGATGACTCTCTCTTGAAGTCTTAAGGAAGAAAACATATGCAATGCAAGGTTAGAGGGGAAAATACTTTCCACTTTCAATTCTCGCAGCTTAAATCAGCTCAAAAACCTATTTAATTTGACACAAATGGAATGAAACTCTACAAAACATAATGAATACAAAATCTCAAATGAAATATCAAAAGGAAAAAGACAATAATGCAAAAAGCAAGGGGTAGATTCATGCCACATTTGACATTATATTATTGTTATAAGTATGCATAGACTACTACAAGAATTTAGAGGGTAAAAATGTATCACAAAACACATGTCATGGGCCTGCAACTCCTTATCTCTGTCGAATTTTTTTGCATAATAAAATTACTAAGAAATAGAGGATGGTTTCAATGAAGAAGCAATTTACATTTATAAAAGGGAAGAGAGGAAAGGGGTTCAAAATATACATGAGAGATGATTGACCTGCTAAACATTGTTAAAACCTTCTAAAATGCCTTCAACACGTAATCTCCTCACCTTATGATGGCTCATGTTTTTGGAATTACCTTTGCATGAAAAAAACTCTATATATTTCCTTTTGGATGAGCATAACTGCAAATCAATGGATGTCCACGAAATCTCAAAGATGGAGGAATGTAATTTTTCCAAGTGTTCAATTATTGTCACAAAGATCACCATTCTTCATCATTTTAGTTAGGAATGGAATAATATGCTCTTTGGAAGCATCTTAAGGGTTCCATGGTGAAGGAGGATCAAACAAGAATCTTATAACCAAAATGGCATGTTCCGAATTCTGAAAGTGATGTGAAACGTCCCCAAAATTTATAACTTTGATTTTCCAAAATACTCAAGCATTCTTTGTAAAGTTTATTTCTTTTGAAAGTATTATCCAAGACATTGCTAATTGATCAAATCTGAGGTGAAATGGAGCTCTGCAATGAAAGATATCACCAAAATACCAAATCCAACTTCCCATGCTAAAGTCCTTTTTCCACAGATTCTAGAGTGTTTTGAATGCTTGGTGGGAATTTTTCCTTGTAATGCAAATTTCAAGACTTTCATGGCCTTACACCTTCCCTACATGTTGCGCAATAATATGTCTTTGTTATGCAACTTTCCAAGACTTGAGACCAATTTCCTTTGTTCCCTCAATTCCAAAGTGTTTTGAATGCTTCTGGGAAGTTTTTCTTCACCATTGAGGTATTTTCCTTCACGACGCAACTTCTACACTTGGTGAATATTTTTATTTATTCCATAACTTTCAAATTTTATAGAACACTAATCCTTAAGAAGCCCACATAACACTAGGTGGATTTTAACTTAGCCACATTTAAACTTGTTTTCTTGTTCGCGGGTTAGGATAACTTCATAAACACTATATTTTGCTCTCCACCTTAACCACATTTAAACTTGTTTTCTTGTTTCACGGGTTAGAATAACTGATGAAACACTATATTTTTCTCTCCACCTTACAAATTTTCAAACCCATGAGAAAGTTTCTTTGTTCCATGGATTTGGAGAATCCTTAGAATACTATTTTCTCTTACTTTAGGAAATACTATAATTCAATGTCCCACGTCCCTCCCTTAAAAAAATTCCTAACTCCTAGGTTCAAACTTCTTTGTTCCATGGGTAAGGAGAACTCGTGGAACACTAAGTTCCACCAAAATATCCTAAGTGTATATCGACACTCCCTTTGTTCCATGGGTTAAGAGAACCCCATGAGAACATTGTTTTCCTCAATACCGCGTAGCATCGAGATGTAGTGTTCCACATATTTTCTCATCAAACAATTGCCTATGTCCAAAATCAAATATTCAAGTTATCATAATATCATGGGGGCTATTTTAGGAAACACCAAGAAGTCTTGGTCCGTCTTTAAAAGCTTGGTATACGTTCGTTTTTCGTATTCACTCAAATTTCTACCTAACCAAATGTTCTTGGGATTTTTGTTAGTACACAAGTTACATTCAATCACATGTCTTATCTCAGGGCTAGATTTATTCATTACTATGTTAGCACTATCAAAATAATCCTCAAGGCTAACTAATCCTCTTGGAATGGTACTTTTAACTAAATTATTTCCTTTACAAATAGGGTTTCCTTTCCCTCAAAATTTTCCACCATGGGTTCCAAATAAATCAAATTATTAGAGAACTAAGCTTCATAATTCAATAACCTCTTGATATGTGTAGTACCCTCCCACTAATGATTTTTCAACCTGCTATTATGAGCAATACGGGCAATAATTTGGGTGACATTTGTTTTTCATCCAGGTGTTGAACTTGGTTTTCATGTTGATCCCGGAATAATATCACATCACTTACATATTTAGAAAGAACCTCCATGTTGCATTCAATATGATAAGGAACTAACATAAATTACTAAATTCATTTTTGATGTGTAATGATAATAAAAATGATAATTATGTTGTGGTGTATTCTTACAATGGCAACCATGGTGGTAATGGGGTGTGTTCTCTTTTATTCTTGACATTAAATTTGATGACCATTTGACGCCACGCGATGATTCATCCATAAATTTTAATTTCATGAGATTTTGAGACAATTGTTATATGTTTTTATATATATTATCATATATATATATATATATATATATAATCAAGTATCTTTAAAAGAAGATAAAATAAATAAATAAACATATTTATGCACATTTGTCTTCACCTACGGTAGAAATTTTAAATGATAAATAAAAATTATAAAATAATGGGATAAAGACAAAATCCCTAAGGGACGGCTTAGGGAAAATAATGTTTTGTTTTGTCTTGTTTTTTTTTCTAAGTTTTCCTCTTATATTGGTTAAGTGTTGCCTCCATGGAAAATGGGTTTGTTGAAAATTCCAAATGGAGGATTTAACGACCAAATCTATATATCTACTAACCTCCCTAGCATTAACAAATATGGATTGGAACAGGTATGGACATCCATTTTGGCCTGAAAATAGGTGATGTGGCTCCCTTGTTTGATGAGTTAAGATATGAGTCTACAACCCCACCACACCCTCTCTAGCTCGTGTCAACATGGGAGCTTAGAAATAAACTTCTATGGCATGCGCATGCGCCTATATTGTGCCAAGGAATTTAAATATTGTCCATATTTTCCTCTATCACCTCCTCTTCAATCCTAAATAAATTTCCCAAAGATATGTAAAATAAATATTAAAAATTATCTACTCTCTTGGTGTGAGGATTATCTTCTTGTTCGGGCGCATGGTTTATATGTCTAAATGTCTCTAAAAATGTAGCCTCCAGACTTGGATGCCTCCTCACATCTCTTGATTTGGATATAGTAAAAAAGAATAATAGTTAAAAAGAAAGGAATGTAGTTTCAAAAATTGTAGTCTTGGGAGGTCAAAGAGTTACTCCTTGTATTTGGCTTTGGGAGTTGCATAGTCTATGTGGATGCATGGGTAAGGTACATGAGTTATTGACAACATGCCCATAAGATATGGGGATGTGTGGACAAATGATGAGAGATAAATTTGCACAAAATGGGTTTTTTTAAAATTTATTTGAAGCTATCAAACAAATGCAATTGACAAGAGTAAATTCAGACTTCACAACATTTGCCAATGCCTTCACTATATGTACTAAGATGGGATATGTGGAATATGTTATGATATAAAACAAGAATAAAACTTAAGTGGGTTCAATCATATGTATTTGTGGTGAAAACCCTAGTAAATTATATGCAAAATGTGGAAGTGCAATTTTGTTTTCCCAAACAAATCAAAGAGAATTGGTCTTAGGGGACGCCACCAAACCATGCAAGTTTAATTTTTTTATTATTATTGTTTGGCATCCAATTGTGTGGATAATCTAAAGTGTATTGTGTTATTTCCTTGGATTGGGAGCCTCAAAAACAGCACAAGTAAATATTGTACATATCTTAGTTGACCTTTTTGACTGTGGCTTTGGATTTCTCAAGGAAATCGTAGAATTTGTTTTTCTCTTCCAGTTGCTATTAAAACTTTTGGAGACTATGTATATGTGTTTGATTAGTGCTCGAGGAGCACCAAACAATATGAATGTGTTATTCAAACTGGGTTGGATGAATAGACCTTGAAACCCCCGTAAGTGAATATGTATGGCATGTGTTATGTCATCTTCGCATCTCTCTTGTTCGCGAGATCTAGAGAACACCCTTCACTTCCATTTCACCCTCACAGGCATGGTTTTCTCTTTACTTCTAGCATGTTTTTTCTTTAATAGTTTTTGCATTTCTCTTTAGTTGGAAATTAATACAAAAAATTAGTTGTGGTATAAAATTGGAAATTTGTTGTAGCTCAAAAACATTAAATTTACCTTATGGTTGTACATTTGAAGGAATTACTTTGAGTGTTAGTCTTGTTTGGAATCACTCCCTATAACTATTTAAACATAGATGATGGGTTACGATAATGAACATTATCCAATGAAAAAATAATAATCTTGAGACTTCATAATATTTTTATGCTTGTACTCTTACAAAATTTAATAAAACACAAATTTTACTAGATGTGAAAAAACACTCCACCAAATCTCATGGCAGGAAATGATGCCTTGAATATGTTAACTAGTAATGTGGGATGCCACATCAACCCCTAGAATTATTATAGATAGTCATTTGACAAATTTTTGTCACACATCTAGGAGTTTTTTGGTCAATATCACAACATTAGACAACCGCTGTGAGTTAAGAATTCATTTGGGCTTGTCTTGACAATTTTGGCACCGCTTTGAGAAAAAAAGTTTCCATCACCTCATACCTCTAGTATTTATGGAGGAAAATCATAGTCAAAATTTAGTTTTGATAAAATCACCTTGGAAGCTTGTGTTTTGAGGGGTTTTGTAGGCCTCTAGTTGTTGGTGAAAAGATGAACCGATTTGATCATGACAAGTAAATCCAGATAAGTGATCACCATTTAAACCTTGGTCGCTAGATCTAAGTTTTGTCAACTTCTTGGACCTCCCTATAGATAATAGAATAAATGAAACTTTACTCATGGTGTGTTTAAGTTCGGAAAAATGGTTTTTGGAACCCATTTTCTAGGCCACTTTGGCTAAATTAGATGTTCATATAAACTTGTTGCAATATTTTAAAATTGTCACATAACTTTCTCTTATTTAAATAACCACTAGAAAGTATATCAAAACTATCAAACAACACTATATAACTCTTTTATGTATCTTCTTTGGTCAAAATAGCTTGTGGGAAATATGGTGTTTCTCTCTCCTCCTCTCCCTTTATCTCTCTCTAGTTGGATAACGAAAGGAAATTACATCTATGATTTTTATTGTCTTTTTTTTGTACAATTGTTGTAATTTCTTGTATACATATGGTAAAATTTAATCATTATGAAAAAAATTATTCGTATGGGAAAGCATGCCAAGAAGTGTCTTGTTTGTTTACCATGTTTACACTAACACTACAGCAGTCGCGTAGAGCATAAGCAAGATTAAAATGGATGATTGAAATCTAAATTTAATGTTTATTTCTGAAAACATGTATTTAGGATGGGAATGGAAATTTATCTTATTTGAACAATAATATTTGTTGTATTATTAGAGAGAAGAAATCCTCTCATTGTGTAAGTGTGTTAAATAAAGAAATGGTGAAATTTCATTTTGTAACATTGTAATTCAACGGTATTATAGAATAGTTTAAATTAGTAAATTGTGGTAAATTCTTATAATTTTGTATGTTTTTATGGAAGTGAGCTAAAACTTGAAAAGTATTAGTTTCGTAAAAAGGTAAAGAAAAAGGTTGTTGTTGATAGCGTGACTTGTGTGATCATTGAAAATGTTTTTACACCTCTATTTGCCTTGTTAAAGAAATCATATGATTCCAAGATAATGTAGTTAGTCCACCTTATCATCTTGCATTGTATTTGTATTAATAAATTGAAAATGGGAACGTGAATATTTAATTGATATGTGTTGTTATGGCACTATAGTTTTAGTTTATCAAGGTTTCCTTGTGTTTCCCTTAAATAATTTTTCCTTGATATAATAGCCATGGAAAAATCTTCTCTTCGACAGGTAAAATATAATGTCTCAAGTTATGGAGTAGATTCGGTGGGCATATCATCCTCTACGATATCCTTAGTGGTCTCATCCTTTCATGACTCTTCTTGGGTGTCAAACTATTAATAACTTACGGGTAGTCTTATAATCGAGATAGTCATCCAACTCAAGACATGGTAGATTATTCATGACGGTTGTAAAACGAGGTTCCATCATGATTGAGAGAAAATAACATGCCAATTTTGGGTAACGAAAAGAAAAGAAGAAGATATTACATAGTATTGAAGGACTATTGTTATATTATTTAATGATATGTGTAAGGATGATATACCTTTAAATCAAAGGAAATTGTAAGTTCAAAACTAAGATTTGTCTTGATTGTGGTTAATTCACGCGTTAACATGTATCTATAAACATTTTAGATTATGTATAATGTGAAAGGAAGGATAAGAATATTGTTCCAAGCCGCGATCTTAGATGATAAATTTGTAAAATAGAAGAGCTAAAATACCATATATAGAAATCCATCATAAGCCATAATGTTCAATTCATTACAATACAACGAATTGAATTATTCAATAAGAAAGATGTACATATAGGAGGAGGGAAGTGTAACTACTACCTAAATCAGTGGTGAAGAACTCCCACTAACTGATACTGGTAGTTAAGTTAACTCCATAAGACTAGTAAGCTAACTCCACATAACTGAGAAGCCAACTCAACATAACTAGTAATCTAACTCCACACAACTAGTACACTTAAGCAAGCTAACCCAAAAAGTGTAGGGCTAACACAAGTGTAATAATTATCCTAATAAATAAATTAAAGGATAAATAATAACCTACACTAACACCCTCCCGTAATCATAGCTTAAGTGGGTGAAAAGAAGGTGGGTCCCGATAATAAGGCTCGATGAGGTACCCACGTACAATAAATGGGAAATTTGGATACCGCAAGGTACCCAAAACAAGTAATAACAAAGTAGAGAGAGCAAAATCCCACTGCAAGATATCCTAAGAAGCTCAGCTCCAAAAACTAGTACAATGCTGAAGAAGTGTGGTGCACTGTGGTATGAATCCACTGCTCGATCATAGAACTCAAAAAAACCGACACTGGGCTTCACGAGAATAGTTCCTTGCAAGGAGATCATCAATGGAGTGATTTCAAAAGTGAAAAAAATACCAAACATAATTTTATCAACTACTATAAATAGGTGTGCCACGATCCAAGAACAACCAAGGAAACAAGGCAAGGACACAAGATCCAAATAAATAGGAGTGCCACGATCCAAGAAAAGCCAAGGTAACAAGGCAAGGACACGAAACCGAAGAAGTAGTATCAACATGTAACAAGGAAAGGAAATGAAACCCAAAGAATCAGTATCAACACCACACCCTCTCATACTACTGAATGGGTAGAGTGACACCACAGATCTGTATGAGTTGCCAAAATCAACTACTCGAAAACTAACAAACTAACACTGGGCTTCACCAAAATATCTCCCCCACAAGAGAGACTGTCAACATGCCAAAAAAGTGTCAAAAATACAGATCCAAAATATCTCAAAAACAAGAGAGATATAAATGTATACACCCATAGATATAATAATGTAATACCCAAAATTTTAGGATGTCGGGCTCAACCGAAATTGTGTCTACAAGTGATTACAACACCCTCCCAAATTTGGCACTTTATAATTGAGTGCGTATAAACATTACAATGAGAAAAAGTGCCTTTTAAATTTGAAATATGTGTATAAAAATGTAACCAATGTATAGATCTTGAAAAAAATACACAATTTCAAAAAAATGATCACCTTAATCCGAGCTACAGATCAAAAGTTATGAGCTCTAGAAGGTTTTGTTATTAAAATAATATTTTAATGCTGATCTTTTTTAAAAGGTACACATGACACCCAAATGTCCAAAGGGTAAAAGAGTGCATCTAAACAATACATGCTTGCGACCAAAGGATAAAAGCATGTGCCCAAAACCTAAAATGTCCAGAGGGTAAATCATTACATCCAGAGGGTACACGTCAATATCCAATGGATAAAAGAATGCACCCAAAGGGTACAAATCTGCGTCCAATGGATAAAAGACTGCATCCAAAACAGAAATATCCAGAGGGTAAAATAATGCATCCGGAAGGTACACACTTATATCTAATGGATAAAATAATGCACCCAAAGGGTACAGAGATCATGTCCAATGGATAAAAACTACATCCAAAACCAAAATATCCCGAGGGTAAAAGAACGCATCATCGATGCAGGTACACGTTTATATCCAATGGATAAAATAATGCACCAGAGGGTACAAATCTATGTCGTGAGATACAATAATGCATCCAAAACTGAAATATCCAGAGGGTAAAAGAATGCATCCAAAAGGTACACGCTTATATCCAATGGATAAAATAATGCACCCATAGGGTACATATCTGCATCTAGATTTGATTGTCTCAAAACATGGTCGAGTTTATAGTTGATTCTAGGGTTTTGGCACCTTCCAAATCCAATGCCGCACTTCATTTTACATAAAAATACATGCTACAGAAAATTGCTAACAAATTCCAAATACATGAAAATAATAAACCCTTGCTTGCAAAGAAAAACTTACAGATGGATGTCTACATCATCTATAACTCTGATACCATGAAAGGAACGATAAGAAGATTGTTCCAAGCCACGATCTTAGATGATAATAGCACACCACATTAGATTTACAAAATAGAAGAGATAAAATACCATATATGGAAATCTATCATAATCCATTATTCTCAATTCATTACAATACAATGACTTGAATTATTCAATAACAAAGGTGTACATATAGGAGGAGGGAAGTGCAAATAATACCTATATCGGTGGTGAAAAACTCCCACTAACTAATACTGGTAGTTAAGTTAACTCCATAAGACTAGTAAGATAACTCCACATAACTGAGAAGCTAACTCAACATAACTAGTAAGCTAACTCCACACAACTAGTATACTTAAGCAAGCTAACCCAACAAGTGTAGGGCTAACAAAAGTGTAATAATTATCCTAATAAATAAATTAAATGATAAATAATAACCTACACTAACATAATGTGGTGATGAATCTTTTCTCAATTGATAAATAAACTATAGCAACTCTTATGAACATAGTGACTTAAGGCCTTCCAAATTATGAAGTGGGTATCACCTTGGGGGAAATGTTGCTTATATATATGTGTAAATGGAACCGTCTTGAGAAACATAATTTAGGAGGAAATTTATTAATCAAAGGAAACCCAAGTAAGAATAAAACACAAGTATTGCATTCATTATTAAACGAGTGACTTAAGGCCTTCCAAATTATGAAGTGTGTATCACCTTAGGGGGGAAATGTTGCTTATATAGATGTGTAAATGGAACCGTCTTGAGAAATATAATTTAGGAGGAAATCTATTAATAAAAAGAAACCCAAGTAAGAATAAAACAAGTATTGCATTCCTTGTTAAATGATCCAATTATATGTCATGATAATCTTAAAAACATCTCCTCTCTCGTAGTTAGTTACCATAATATGTGTTTGTGTGACTTTAAGTTCAATTAACGAGATAGCTATGTGATAATGGTCTCCTTTGATAACAATTTAGGTGTAGTGAAAAGGATGGAATTTAATGTTTTTCATGAAGAAATATGTTAGCAACTTGTTATAATATCACTATCATGGATTGGTCTTAGAATAAATGATGCAATAAAGCTAACCATTTTCCAATTCCATCCATTTAAAAGAAAAAAATCCAATCATTCATCAAGTAATCAACAATAATTAGGATTACAACCATCAAATTCACCTCATCTCTGCTCAAGAGTGTCCTTTACTAGCCTAAAATGGCTTATTATTGCAAGCTTTGATCAATTTCATCTCAATAGGTGATTCTAAGCTCCAAACCCTGCTTCACTTACCTCTGAACATGATAATTCCACTCTTAGAATTTACAACTTATAATAGCAACTCATTGTACTTGACTATTTTCAACTTGTCCTTCTTGAAGCTCTTTGGCATAAAACAAACATTTGTTAGACTTTTAACCTTTAGTGGCTTTATAACAACCCTCCTTACTGTTTTAGAGTTCAAATAACACTAAGTCCACTATTGGATTGGTTTAAAAGAAACGAGAAATCCTTTATTAACTAACTTGTCTAAATCGCCTTTAAATGTTCTCAAGAACTCACTTCTTTCTTCCACCTATGTCATGCACTTCTAGAGCTACCCAAAATAATTGGTCACCTTCCTATGTTACTTCACTCACCCTCGACATGCATATAAAATTTCAAGATCTAACTCTTTATATAATTCATATTATTGCACCTTTGTATTTTTGCTCTCAATCCTTCTTTAGGGTTCCACAGATTAATATCATGCTTATCTTCACTTCCAAGGGCTACCAAAAGACAAAGTATAGGTTCCCAGGCACCCATTTAGTCCTTAATCCTTCCCTAGAAGTTTCAGGCTTTGTTTCGTAAGATAAATGAAGAATCTTTTATAAACTATCTCTCTCGGCCTAGTCTTTCACAGTAGTCTTCAATTGTGACAACCTTCTATCATTAATATCTTGATATTTCACTAATCAACTATCCCAATTCCTTTTGAAAACCTTTCTAGACCTTACTAGCATGATATATACCAAATTTCGAGTGACAAATTGGTGTTTTAGGCCCTTGATGATCAAACCCTAGCACATATTTTCCTAAAACTCTCACAAAGGCACTCGATAAGGGTATTTTGGCCATAAAACTCATTTCACTATGCTTCAAGACTCTGGATTTGACCTAGAGGTCTATTTTGATCCAATCCACAATAGTATTTTAGTAGTGTTGATTTGAAGATGAGATAATATAATTTCCACAAGCTTCCATAACTATCATGCATACATAGGTTTGAATATGAAACCCTCAAATTCACAAAGTGAGAGAAAAATTGATTTCTCTAGCAATCAAAGCCTCCTTTCACCTTTGAAGCATCATAATATAGTCTATTTTCTACATGTGCTCACTCTTCTTACTTCCACATTCATACCGGTTTGGCGTGCATGTTATTACCTAGCTACATACCCTAATAATTCATTTCTTCTCACATATTATTCCACCGAAAGTTCACCTTGTTGATCATTTACATGATTTCAAACCACTAAGAACATATGAGCTCATACCTTTTTCCCTCCTTGGAAATTTTTTTCACCCAATAATATTGGCAAGAAACCCCTGAAACAAGGTACTTATGATTGTAAATCGTGATTATCACTAATTAATTATTTAATTGTGTTTTCTTGAGACTTTATTATTATCTACAATGGTGACTACATCCCGATGGATCAAATTTTCACATCAAGACAAGGTCTAATCACTACTGAATATCATTTTATAGCATAAAATGCAGGTACCAATGCTCTCACATTCACCGAATGATCAAAGAAACTTCACTCATACACATCTACAAATACATTTTCACATTACAAAGGATTCTTTATTTTGAAAAAATTCCAAATTCACTGAGACCATTAACACACATACTATCTCAAGATAAACTTGTATGTTAAAAATAGATTACTCAACTTGTCTCGGAATTAGTAATGTATAAAACTATCCAAAAATCAATGTATTCACTCTCACAGGCTCATAACTCAGATTGCATTCATTTTGAGAATAAGGAATCCTTTCAAAGAACAAGGAAATCTTGTATTGCATATCAACAACCACTGAGAATCATGAAAAAAACATCAAATCCTTACTTTTCCTTCAATACCTTCACTGAAAATCACCATCAAAACCTAGTTTTTTTCTTCAATACCTTCCTTGAAGCTTACAAATGATTCATTATCCTGGATAAGAATAGGATATAAAGTTACATTTGAACAATATATAGTCCTTCATCTAGTCTTAACTAAATTACAAACTCCCAAGTGTTAGGTTGTGGAGACTATTTTTATGTGTGAAAGAGTCAAGACTGTACACTAAGAGTATTCTACACTTTCCAGTTGTCTCAACGGGGTTCAGGGCCGGCCGACCTGTGGTCTAGGGGTGACAACCTTTGATAGTAGCAGGGTTCGAGGGTGCAGCCCCAAGAAATTTTTTTGGCCTTTAAACGTGCCCGATATACCGGGAAATTTACTTTTCTCATATGGGTGGGATTTTTTTACCCATAGGTTTATGGGACGGTTTTGGCCCATAGCTTTGATACCCATGGTTTTGTAAAACTACTTAAGTAGTTGTATACTTATGTGGTTTTGTGCATATGGTAGGGTTAATGTAACATTGTAGATGTGTATGAATTCAGTGTGAATTTCTGTAGAGTTTGTTGAGCATAGCTCCAAACAGATCTAGGTATTGTATTGAGAGAGTGGTGGCTTGTAATAAAATCTGAGCAAGTGATTCTTGGTGGATGTAGCCCAAATTGGGTGAACCACGTTAAATACTATCTCTTTGTGTTGTGTTATTTTATTCGCACTTTTATTTGAGATATGTAATATTTTTCTCGCATATTAGTATCACTCTATTTGCGATTCTGTGAGGGGTTATTCCGCATATTTTATCCCTTATTTTCTAACAATTGGTATCAGATCCTAGTTTGGTTTGTTGAAGTGTTGAATCACAGGGAAATTTTTAGCTTGAGTGGGAGCTATGGCAGATGATGGAAGATCAAGGGTTGATAAATTCAATGGGTAGAATTTCAGTCTTTGGAAGATGCAGATGGAAGATTACCTTTATCAGAAGGATATTTATATTCCATTGTTTGAGAAGGTGAACAAACCCTCGAGCATGACGAATGCGGAATGGGATTTGTTGGATAGGAAGGCACTTGGGACAATCCGGATGTGCCTTATAGTTTCGGTATTATTTAATGTTTTAAAGGAAAAGACTACAAAATATTTGATGGATGCATTAGGGAAGTTGTATGAAAAACCCTCTCGCCTCTAATAAGATATTTTTAATGTGAAGAATAAAGCAAGGTGATGATGAGCATTCGAAAGCATAGTTGGAAAAGGTCTGCATTTGGGTTAAGATGTAGAATGGGAATACTTGGCTATTGAAGGATGTCATACATGTGCCGTTGATGGTTGTACTATCAGCAAGCAGGCGGTTGGGAAGTGATGGTTGTACTATGATTTTTACGGTGGACTCTTCAAGGTTACCAAGGGTGCTCGTGTGGTGGCAAGAGGTAAGAAGGTTAGAACCTTATATTTAACCACTTATAGCACTAATGTTTGTAATCGTGTGACTTCAGAAGTAGATACAACATTGTGGCACTATAGGCTCGGTCATATGAGCCGTAAGTGCATGGAGATCATAAAGAAGGATTTTCTTGGATATACAGAAATAGGTTTGGAGTTCTGTGAGGACGGCATATATGGGAAACAAAAGCGAGTAAGGTTTCTCAAGGTTGGACCTATAAAGAAAGAGAGTAAGTTAGAGCTAGTGCATTTTGATGTGTGGGGGCCAACTCAGGTATCATCTCTTGGGGGTTCAAGTTATTATGTTACTTTTATTGATGATGTAACAAGGAAAGTTTGGGTTTATTGTATTGGAAAAAATCTGATGTATTTGACACTTTTGTTAAATGGAAAGCTTTGGTAGATAATGCAACAATGGTCTTAAGCTAAAATGTCTCAGTCGGATAATGGAGGGAGTATTGCAGCAATGAATTTGATTATTATTATTCTAAGAATGGAATCCATAAGCAAAAGAAGGTTCCGGGAACTTCGCGCAGTGAGAATGCAAAGTGTCAAAAAGGATGAATAGAACAATAATGGAACATGCTAGGAGCATGCGGTTACATGTAGGACTACCTCTTTCTTTTTGGATGAAGTAGTGAACATAGCCGTGTACTTGATAAATAGATGACCCTCAAGTGCCTTAGATGGAGGCATACCTGAGGAGGCTTGGTATGGTAAGAAAGTTGATTATTCATTTCTTAGAGTCTTTGGATGTGAAGTCTTTGTCCATATAGACAAGGATAATAGGACCAAGCTAGAGGCTAAATTAGAAAAATGTACTTTCATTGGCTATGGTGGTGATGACTCTAGATATAAATGTTGGAGTATTAAGGACAATAAAGTCATTCGATCTAGGGATGTGGTCTTTAATGAGGAATTCATGTATAAGCAATGATTCTGAGTAAAACCAGGAAGAATCCAAGAAAGAATATGTAGCATTAGAGGATCTTCCAGATGGGAAAGTAACACATGAATCAGTTCATGAACCTCCTCAATAGGAACCCCAAACTCCTGTATTGAGGAGGTATTCTAGGGTAAGAAGAGAACCTAAATGTTTTTCTCCTTCTCTTTATTATTTATTACTTACTAATAGTGGAGAGCCATAAACCTTTGATGAAGCAATGCAAGTATATGCCAGGAAAAAGTGGGAGAAAGCCATGGATGAGGAGCATCAAGATCTCATGGAGAACCAGACATGGGATTTGGTGATGCTACCGAAGGCAAAAGAGCATTACAAAACAAGTGGGTGTTTAGATTCAAAGAGGAAGAAGGAGGAAAGAAAAGATACAAGGCCCGGTTGGTGGTCAAGGGGTTTGCATAGAAAAAAGGTATAGATTTTGATGAGATTTTTTCTCCTATAGTAAAAATGACTTCTATTAGAACTGTTCTTGGAATAGTTACAGCAGAAGACTTGCACTTAGAGTAGCTTGATGTAAATACTACATTTCTCCATGGTGATTTAGAGGAGGATCTATATATGCAGCAACCAAAGGGCTATGAGGTCAAAGGTAAAGAGGAGATGGTGTGCAAACTGAAGAAGAGCTTATATGGCTTGAAACAAGCTCCACGTCAATGGTATAAGAAATTTGATAGCTTCATGATGGAGCAAGGTTATATTAGATGTCATTTTGACCATTGCATGTATACAAAGAAATTTGAGGATGGAAGTTATATTATTTTGTGTCTGTATGTGGATGACATGTTGGTTGCAGGTAAAAACATGCAGGAAATAAAAGTACTCAAGAAGCAGCTAAGTGAATCCTTTGCTATGAAGGATTTGGGGGCAGCCAAACAAATCCTTGGTATGAGGATATCTCGGGATAGGAAAGAACGAAAGCTGACTTTATCTCAGGAAGAGTACATTAAGAAGGTCTTGGAGAGGTTTAATATACAGGATGCTAAACCGGTTGGGACTCCTTTGGCAGGCCATTTTAAGTTATCAAAGGAGCAAAGTGTCCCAAGACAAAGCAGGAGAGAAACAGAGATGTCTAGGTACCTTACTCATCAGCAATTGGTAGTTTTATGTATGCCATGGTATGCACCAGGCCTAATATAGCCCATGCAATGGGAGCGGTGAGTAGATCTATGAGTTATACGGGTAGAGATCATTGGCATGCAAAGAAAGTGGATCCTTCAAGATTTGAGAGGAACCATAGGAACAATTTGTGCTACGAGTGGATCAAACACCACTTTGAGTGGTTATGTAGATTCAAATATGGCTAGAGATCTAGATAGCAGGAGGAGCATGACAAGTTATGTTTACGCCGTAGGTGGGACAAAGTGAGTTAGATTTCATAACAACATAAGTGGTGGCTTTATCAACCACAGAGGTTGAGTATGTCATTGCATAGAGACAAGTAAAGAAATGATTTAGTTACAACAATTTCTTGAGGAGTTGGGGCATAAGTAAGAGGAAGGAAAGTTGTATAGTGATAGCCAGAGTGTTATACACCTAGCTAAGAACTCGATTTCCACTCTAGGATGAAGCATATACGATTAAGGTACCATTTCATTATGACAAACTTTGGAGGAAGAGAAGTTGAAGGTGGAGAAGATTCATACTAGTCGAATCCTATAGATATGATGATCAAGGTGGTCACAAGGAAAAACTAAAGTTGTGTTCAGCTTTGGTTAGTCTTCACAGAAACTAGTGAAGGGTTGAGAAGCTTGCTCGAGAGGAAAAATAGTCTCCAAGTGGGAGATTTTTATGTTGTGGAGCTTGTTTTTATGAGTGAAAGAGTTCAAGACCTGTACACTAAGAGTAATGCGTACACTTTCCTGATTGTCTCACTGGGGTTCGGGGCGGGCCAAGGTCGACAACCACCGATAGCAAGAAGGGTTAGAAGTGCAACCCCGAGAAATTTTTTTTTGGCCTTAAAACGTGCCCGATATATCGGGAAACATGCTTTTCTCATATGGGTAGGATTTTTGACCCATAGGTTTATGGGATGGTTTTGGCCCATGGTTTTGATACCCACGGTTTTGTAAAACTACTTAAACAGTTTGTCTACTTATGTGGTTTTGTGCATATGGTAGGGTTAATGTAACATTGTAGATGTGTATGAATTCGGGTGTGAATTATGTAGAGTTTGTTGAGCATAGCTCCAAAAAAATCTGGGTATTGTATTGAGAGAGCGGTGGCTTGTAATAAAATCTAAGCAAGTGATTCTTGGTGGACGTAGCCCAAATTGGGTGAACCACGTTAAATATTGTCTCTTTGTGTTGTGTTATTTTATTCTGCACTTTTATTTGAGTTCGTAATATTTTTCTCGCATATTAATTTCTCTGCTTTTGATTATGTGAGGGGTTATTCCGTATATTTTATCCCTTATTTTCTAACACCCAAACCCTTGGTCATATGAAAAAGGTTACAATTTGAGGCTTTTAGGTAAGATAGCTTAATTTTATAATCACAAACTAGTTAAACATGCTCCCAAGCTAAAGAAAGGATTTAACACCACCCCTAATTACCTCGTTTCATCCATACAAAGGCTTATTGGTTTCAATATTTCTTTAAAACATTACAATAAGCTATAAGGGTCTAAAATTCAAATCTCTTGGAGGGAAAAGGCTTCATTTGGATATTGAAAGGTCTAGACACCAACTAGTACACTCAATGACCCCTAGGACTCAACTAACATACTTAGCAAACCAAAAATTAATGTCTTTATGACTTATTAATAGACATGGAGTGATGTTGTTGCATCAAGAAAGTGGAAGTAGGGTGAAACCTTTCGTCATGTTGAATAAAATGCCATTATTTTAGATGCAATTTTAACTGAGTGTGGGATTTGGAAGGAATTGATAATTATTTGTATAATGTAGGTAACCAAGGTAAGTTCCTTCAAGACCTATTCATCACCACTGGTAGGAAATGACCATTTAATGTTAGCCTATAATGTTGCAACTTCTCTTTAAATGTATTACTTCTATAGGACATAAGGGAAAGAACTTCCATGATCCATAAAGGATATAGGCATCCCTCGCGGTGGCTTATGTGGTATGCTTCCTATAATTATCTTGAGGATGGTGTATTCATACCCATCAAAAACTGAAATCATATTCATATGTTAATCTTCGAGATCGATCTCCTTATTGTGGCTTAGAGGTCTTAGAGTTATGTGTGAAGAGATATTTGGGCCAAGATAAGATTTTATAGTGGGGGGAAATTTCATAGGAATTTGAGTAGTTGATAAGTGTTCTTCTTCATAACCCTTGTTTTTGGGTTATCCCTAAATGAGGATAGTATACTCTGAATGTTTTGTTCTTGGTGGTAATTTTTTATTTGAAATAGCACCTTATAAAGAGGATGAAATTTTGGTCTTAATGATATGGGAAACTTTGTGACATTGTTTGGTCACACTCATGTGTTAGTCGAGCATCTCTGTTTTATCAAATTAAGAGAAGGATAAATTGTGTTGACCCTTTTGTTTACCAAAAAACCACCTTGGTGAGAAGTGCATGGGCCTCGTGAAATGAATTCTGAGTTAAAATTATTCTCCTTTACATTGTTTGAATTTCATGCAAGCTAGAATTGGTAGAAGGATGGTTAGGAAGATTGTCCATGGGTTAAGCAACTTATTCATGCATTCCTCACTTCCTAAGTAATTACTAGAGTTCATTGTGGATTCTCGCCAAATTTGTGCACTCTTGGACCTAACATTTTTGTGTTTAAGAATGGAAAATGATATATAAGTTCTACTCTAGGTAGTGTGAGAAAAAAATCTAAATCTTGTATGGACCTTAGAATGAAATGGAACTAACCTACATTGTGGCATTATGAGGCATGCTGACTTAAACCGTGTGATGAGTACATTATTTGTCTTATTTATATCATTCATATGATTGATAATTTTTCATTTAAACATGATTTACTAGTGCATGGGGATGCTTTATATGGTTATATCTTAGTGAGTTTAATGCATTTTCCTTGTCTTCATGCAAACCATTAACCATATAACTTCCTACTAATTTTCTTTGTGAGTGAAATGTGGTAAATGTGTGTAGGATGATAATAAGAATTTACTACCAGTTTTGGTGTGCAGTCAAGGAGCCTGAATCTGAAGTTGGTATGCAGTCGTGGAGGACTTTTTCCATTAACAGCCTATAAACATGGGTCTTGTTTCTAGCAAGTTCTGTAGGATTTTATGAACCTTAATCAAATACTATTAGTGGAAGAACTTTGTGCCTATCATTTTGGCATGATATGTAACCGACTGTGTCTATATATAGACATCTCCTTGAAGAACAATGATTAGTTGGATAATATTGATAATTTGCAATATAGTTCGTAACAGTTAGTATTTACTTTTGAGATACACTGAATATGTCATAGAACTTCTTTGAATCAATATAAGTGGATATTGTTCTGAGTATCTTGTGTTGTTAAGATCACCTCTATCCCAAGGAAGAGAAAGGGCCCACTCGACCGAGGTGACTAGAGGTTGTTTATGTTCATGCATGAATGTGGTTTTCTGATAAGTCATAATTTGTTCATTTCCTTTACTGTAATTTATGTTTAGTGTGTTTACTTTCCTTTACTGCAATTTTAATTTGCATGTGTGTATTTCCTTTTAAGAAAATTCAATTCTAAGTGTGTATTTCCTTTTAATCAATTTCAATTTTGAGTGTGTGTAATTTTAATTTCGTTATATTAATTAGGCGTGTGAATTATAACTCTCGAAAAGTATTTCCATTGAATGCATTTTATTACATGGTAATGTCATTTCGTAGTTCAAGCATTACACTTCCATAGAATAGCGAGAAACATAAAAGTATAGTAGCCAAAACCCCAAAGAAAGGAACCACCAACCTGGGTTGCATAAAGCTCCATTGTATACATCCTTGGACATACATGCCTAGTTTTATAATGACACTAGTAGAAGAACATGTTAGTTAAATGATTGGAGAATACAATGACCCATCATTTTTGGTGTCATTTTCAGGGACACCATAAGCACAATACTTCAAATTTTCTTCACTTTACATGTTATGGGTGTTAATGGAGTTAATCTATGCAATCAAAGTCCTAGGCCTTGTTTACATAACCAACCTTGATGCATAGGCCACGGGACGATCAAGGGAGATTTATACCACGTAATATCCAAAGAATATCTCCAAATAGAGTACAAGTAGGGAACATTGAAAGTGACATTGAATCTAATCCAACACCTAGAATCCCTTCTGAACATTCTACATCATCCTATTTGGAACCAGAACAACATTTAGAAATGGGAGACAATGGGAATAATGAGAACCGACCCTTGGGTAGAACCTTTACTTATCCCATTGTCTTAGATGAAGATGAGGATGCACCTATGAAAAATATCTCACCATCCATCCTCCCTATCTTCCAAGGCATGTCTACAGAAGACCCAGATCAGTTCTTATTTGAATTCAAAGTTCTTTGCCAAACATATGACTATAGAATGACAAATCAAAAACTCAAGCTATTTCCTTCCACTCTCAAGGAATCTGCTATGCGGTGGTTCATGGGATTGTCCTCTAACTCCATTCATTCTTGGGAGGCCATGGAGACAACATTTTTAGATAAATATCAAGACTACTATAGGGGAAGGGATAGGAAGGAATAATTATTTCAGATAAATCAAAAATAAGATGAAAATCTAGAGGATTATCTAGATATATTTCTCTTTCTCCATCGAAGGAGTGGTTATGAGTTACATGCAGAAATTACTAAGACAATTTTCCTTAAAGGAATTGATGAGGAAACCAAGGATTCCCTCCATCTTATGGGAGGAGGTGATGTGCACAAACTTAGTATGGAACAAATCACTAAGCTATGCAGAAGTTACTCTAGAACATGAGGAGGTATAAGAAAAAGAAAAACATCCAAGCTTTCCTAGGTACCTTTGAACTTCTAGAGGAAATGGCCAACATGAAAATAGACATCTTTTCATAATTGAAATCAACCATTGATGGGCTAAAATCCAAAACTAGTGTTGCAAAAGAACCGTTGGAAATATATTGCCCCACATAGACGTCCTTTGAGAGAGTGTCCTTTAGGGGTCACAAACATGTGTTTGATCTTTGACATTATTAATCATGATACTAATCATTGCACTTTCTTACCTCAGTTAAAAGGGGAATCAAATGTTGTATCTCAAGTTGATGCAGAGGTAAACTTTGTTCAAAGGCCAAATAATCAGGTTGTGTATGCTCCTCGACCTACTCAGAACCCTTGGAGGATGTCATGGCCGGTCAACCTCCTCCTCACCTACTTGGGGACAACCTGAGTGGGCACCACCAAACTAGATGGCTTACCCACATCCACCACCATGGATGACTCCCTACAATTAGCATGGTTGGACACCACTAGCCAATGCAAACCCATGGCAAAACCAACAGTGGGAACCTTAGCAAACTTCTAATGACAACCAACAATGGGAACCACAACATAATACTAATCAATAGAGGAGGTTCCAACAACCACAACAAGCTTTGATGCCACCACCACAAAACTATCAACAACATGGGAAGGTAGCGCAAACACAACTTCCGGCCATACTGTAGAGAACCCTAAACATTAGCATACAACTTCTATTAATGAAGCAAGACAAAATGATACAATGTAGGTTAATACTATCAATAATTTGCAACTAAGGTATGGGAAAACATTGAATCATCCTCCTATTGTTATCATAGAAATACCTGTAGAAAATGAGAAAGAAGATACACCTGAGGAAAATGAAGAAACTGAACATGTTCCATAAATGCAAGACATTGGGAATGTTCAGGAAAAGATAAGAATATGCATACAGCTCCATTTCTAGAACGATTACTAGCTTCTCAAATCGTAGAAAAAACAACACTAGTTCAAGAGTTGAAAAAAGTGAACATTGAAGTCCCACTTCTGAGAGCAATAAGGGACATTCTTGAATTAAACCAGAACATTAGAAATGAATGTATCAAGACACTAGGAAGGAAGAAGAAATACCCAAAAATGGTCAAAGTGGAAGGGAATCTAGCTGATCTTGTTGTTGGAAAGCTTATTTCACCAAAATATGGGGATCCTGAGAGTCTAGTCATTACTATTTGTATAAATGATCAGTCAATATCTAACATTTTAGTGGATCTTGGTGTTGCCATCAATGTTATAACAACATATATGTTCAATATGTTGTCTTTAACAGGATTGCAACCAACCAATACCATTCTTCAATTGGCAAATCAATCTATTACCGTACCGGATGGAGTGATTGAGGATATAATGGTCACAGTTGAATCCTAGGAGTACCCTATGGATTTCATGGTCTTACAGCCTAAAGCCCGAAGTTGGGATATCCAGTCATCTTAGGAAGACCCTGGTTGGCTACTGTTGCTGCATATATTGACTATAGGTCGGGAAAAATGACCATTTTAAATGGGAAAAAAAAAGAATATTTCATTATATCTGCCTGCCTTGACCTTATGTGTCTGATTGTGAACATGTATGGGTAGATTATTCAGATACTAACCCTCTGAGTTCTTCTTATCTGGCCACCATTGCAGTGAAAAATCACATGACAAAAATTGTTGAGTCATATATGTTGTCTGATGAAGAGGATATTTTGGCTACGAAAATCAGAACTGAGGCTACGAAATTGGAACTAATGCTACGAAACATTTGTTCTGAACACATCCGATACTATTACCTTGGTAAGTGACATTTTCAATGAAGATTGTAAAGAAACATATGCTTATAATGCGGAATGTGCAGTCTCTGATTTCTATTGTCCTTTAACCAAGATTATGTCTCTTGACAATATGACTATTTTGCACATGCTTCACCTCATTTTTGTCCCTTGAATTCCTTAATTACCGATACAGAGATAGCTATTACGAGCGATGCAAGCAAGTGATCATGACATAGGCAAAGAGTGACCATTGGTAATAACTTAGAAGCCACCAAGAGACTAGGGTTTTAGAAATCTTGAGGATGCATTCCCAATATTTTTCTTGGGATTATACAGATATGAAGGGAATTCATCCAAGCATATGTACTCACCATATCTACACTTAGGATGTTAAACCTATAGAGACAGTCCAACGAACGAAGAAATAATCCAAAGACTTAGAGACATAGTAAAAACGAGATAGAAAAACTATTAAATGTAGGATTCATCTATCCTATATCTAATAGTGCAATGGGTGTCACCATTAGTTATAGGTCCCAAGAAAAATAGTAAATGGAGAATCTGTGTAGAATATAGGGAACTTAATAAAGCCACCAAGAAATACTATTTTCCCCTTCCCTTTATTGACCATGTTCTAGACAATCTTATAGGTAAGAAATATTTCTCCTTCTTGTATGGGTTTAGTAGGTATAACCAAATTTGCATTGCACCTACTCTTTGACCAAGATAAAACCACCTTCACCTATCCTTGGGGTACATTTGCATATAGAGTCTTACCATTTGGGAATTGTAATGCACCTACTACTTTCCAGAGAACAGTTTTGGCCATTTTTACAGATCTTACAAATGACTTTGTTGAAGTTTACATGGATGAATTCACTATACACGGTTCCACTTTTGATGAGTCTCTGAATAATATTGAAAAGGTATTAACTAGATGTGAGCAGATCAACTCTCCCTGAGTCATGAAAAATGTATGATTATGGTTGACCAAGGAATTGTCTTAGGTCATCATATTTCTGCCAAAGGAATATAGGTCGACCCCAAAAAGATTGCAGTAATCACTCAGCTACCTACACCAACAAATCAGACTGACATTAAGAGTTTCCTTGGACATGCAGGGTATTATAGGTGATTCATCAAGTACTTTAGTAAAATTGTTGCACCTTTTTTTTCATTGCCGACAAAAGTTTTTTTTTAATGGTATCCTTAGTGTCACAGACATTCGATATTATCAAGGAGAAGATAACCACTACTCTAGTCTTGAGAGAACCCAATTGGGGGCAGCCTTTCCATATTCACACCGATGCATCTAATACAACCATGGGAGTTGTTTTGGGAAAAAAGATGGAGAAGATCAAATGTATGCCATTTATTTTATCAGCAAGAATTTGACCCCTATGGAGAGAAACTACACCACTACGGAAAAGGAATTTTTAGTTGTTGTTTACTCCCTGAATAAATTCAGACATTACATTACTGGGTACAAAATATTTGTTTATACTGACCACTCGGCCATAAGATATTTGATGAATAAATCAGCATTCAAGGTTGGATTATTTGATGCTTACTCTTGTTACAAGAATTTAATTTGACCATTATTGATAAGCTAGGAAAATATAATGTTGTTGCTGATTTTATTTCAAGATTGAATGTTTTAGGTGATGAAGAAGTAGTCTAGGATCATTTTCTGGATGAACATTTGTTTGCAGTATCAACTCAACCTCCATGGTTTTTGATCTTGTAAATTATTTAACTACAGGGAAGTTTCCTGCCTATTTTACTAACAAATAGTGACGAAGATTAGTTAAAAATAGTGCAACATATAAGTGGTGTAATGGAATTTTATTCAAATGTTGTCCTGATATGGTTCTTCTCAGGTGTGTTCGAGAGGATGAAGTATATGACATATTGAGAGCTTGTCATGATGAGCTTGGAGGAGGACATTACTCAATGAAGAGGACAATTCATAAAGTCCTTGGAGTTGGGTATTATTGTCCTTCTCTTCACAAGTCTGTCAAGAAGTATGTGTGGCATGAAATGCATGTCAGAGAATGGGGAAGCCCACACTATCCATGGAAATGCCTCTCAATCCTCAGCTGGTCTTAGGACCATTTGAGAAATGGGGAATTGATTTTATTGGACCTTTTGATCCCCCATCCTTTGGGAAATAATACATGTTGGTGTGCACTGACTACGTCATGAAATGGGCTGAGGTTCAAGCACTAGCATCTGCCAATGAGGATGTTGTTGTTGAATTTCTGTACAATCATATAATGCTAAGATTTGGTGCCCCTAGAGCAATTATATCTGATCAGGGACCTCAATTTGTGTCTAACATGATTGAGGATTTTCTGGAAATCTACCGAATCAAGCACCAAAAATTGTCACCATATCACCCCCAATCCAATGGCAAAGGTGGAGGTTGTTAGGAATTAGTATTTACATTGTGTAGATAATAATTACATTTGGTAATTATTATTATATTAGTAATTTTTTATTTAGTTGTTATATAAAACAACTAATAACAAATGTGTGTTGAGTTGTTTGGTTGTTACAAACAACTCACGTGATTAGTATTTGTTAGTAGAATAGTTTCCTAATTTATAGGAAACTATGTGCCTATATATTTGTAAGTGCATCCTATGTAATGTATCCAGGAATGAATGTAATAGAATATCATTATTCCGTGTATTAATCTAAACAGTTTTATTGTGCAAATCTGTGACATTTATTTCATTTGGCATCAGAGTGACTACATCCTATCCCTGTGATGGTAGATCAGGTTATTGTTGATGAGAGTTTCCTGAGAAATCCATTTGCCTCTTAGTTCATATGTTGTCGTACCAAGCCGTAATTATTGTTTGCATTTGGATACGCCGGTCTTGGGTTTGCATTGAACGTTCATGTGCATTTCACAACCATTCAACTTTGAAGCATTGATTTAGATTCTCATTTCTGCTATATTCAACATGCAACTTCAACATTGGTGGCTCGTGGCTCTCATTTGGGTTCTATGGGAATCCGATTGCTCAAAAGCAGCACATATATGTGGTTTTCTCTCACGTCACAAGTCTGCACAGTCAAATCCTTTGACAGCTTTAGTGTTCTCACGGGTTTGTGTGGTTCGGCCCTGAGTTGTTTTGTATTGACGATCATTGTTTTACAAACCTTCGCTTCGTCACTTTATTGGCATTAAGAATAATCTTCGTGGAAAATATAAAACTGTAAGATGGAGGCCATCATGCAAGTCTGAGTTATCTATGGTGGCGAATCTATCAAGCTCAGAAATCTGGACTAATTTGTTAGAACGTGGACCATTCAGAACTCCTGGGTGCTTATACGTGGCTTCTTTCTCTACATCCACGTTTTCCCATAATAGTGCAATTCAGGTTCTACACAAACTGTTATATGATTTTGGGGAAGTCAAAGTTAAGTATAGTCTTTGTTAGTTTGAGTTGAGTCCAGTTTTTATATGGTTGTTAGTCATTTTGTTATGTAAAATTATTGTTATAGATTCTTGACATTATTTTTGGATCGGTGTCAAAGTCTATTTTAAGATATTAGTATTATTGTTTTATTGTTTAAATCCAAAATTCATAGTTAAGTTTTTGTGTCAGTCAAAGTTAATAATAAAAGTCTTTGTGTTGTATGTGTAAAAAGTAATTGAATATTACTTTTTAATTACCGGTTTTCTCAAAAGTATGTCTCTTAAAAGTCATGAAAATCCAATATTTAATTGGATTTTTTTATCGTTAATATAGTTTCCATCATTGATGTCATTTTATTTTAGCCTTTATAGTGTCAATATTGTCAAGTTTTCATGACAATACAAAAGTGTTATTTTTTGTTTATGTCTTGTTATCAAATAGGTGATTCTAGGTTGTCATCATGAGTAAGAGTCAAAAGTTGGCTTTGTCAAAGTTGTGTTATTGTCAAAAGAATGTCGTCAAAATTCATCAAAAGAGTCATTGTCAAAGTTTGTAAAAAAATTTTAAAAAATCGTCACGGACACATTTTGGTGTTACCCAGCGTCCAAAAATAATTGCTTTCACATTGCGGAGGAGAGACAAAATAAAGTAAAATGTGAAACTTGATGAGCTTCAAATACATATTGGTGAGTTAGTGAGTAGACTAATGGAGGACGGAGGCACAGGAGGCAGGAGGTCGAACAGTGACCTCTCGTCAGTCACCAACGACGGGGCCGCATAGAAGCTGTGGTGGCATATGTATGGTGTGAGTATTAGATTTTCAGTGTGGTTTCCATTTTCTCAGTGTGCTTCAGTTTGTAGTGTTCCTGTTTTGTGTGGTATTTGATGGATGTTGGAAAGAGAGTTGTGTTGGAGCGCAGATGATGGCTGTTAGTGACCCTCGATTTAATTGGTCCTCGACCGCCGTACTTCTTTGGAAGATGGTTATTTGGAAGAATACGTTCACTAGCATCGTGACCATGTGCAGCAAGACCTAACTAGCAAGATCCATTCAGGAGTATGTTCTTCGATGCATTTTGCTTCTCAGTATCTATATGAGTGGAATTTCACATTGTGGGGGGGAATACATACCAATGTTCCATTCCCATTCTGCACCCAAAATGACTTAGTCAAGGAAAGCTTCCAGTGGCAGTGGCAGTTTTCTATGTTGTTTGAGATCAAGTGGCAGTGATCAATGACAGAGACTACAATTAAGAACATTACGATTCTTATAGGAAGTAATGTGAAATTTTTCAATATATCTTCTATTGTGTAGTTTTGAGATATGCATGTTGTGTTTCCTACATAATTCCCTGATGTATAAGCATAGTGGTGAACAAGTAGCACCAGAGTAAGTCAGTTCATGGATCTTGAAAGGGTTTGTGGGAGGATCCAAAACCACCACATGAGGTGGACAGGTTGATGAGGTTCTGTCATGTCAAGGTTTTTGGTAAGCCTGTTTAAAACCATGGAAGGAGAGAGCCTTTCTTTTGGATCAAGGTCATGAGTCACAGAGTTGGACATGCCACAGGGGTGAGCATACTGCAGTTGAGTGTGTGGATGTTTTTCTACCATGTAAACACTAAGAGGGGGAATGTTAGGAATTAGTATTTACATTGTGTAGATAATAATTACATTTGGTAATTATTATTATATTAGTAATTTTTATTTAGTTGTTATATAAAACAACTAATAACAAATGTGTGTTGAGTTGTTTGGTTATTACAAACAACTCACGTGATTAGTATTTGTTAGTAGAATAGTTTCCTAATTTATAGGAAACTATGTGCCTATATATTTGTATGTGCATCCTATGTAATGTATCCGAGAATGAATGTAATAGAATATCATTATTCGTGTATTAATCTAAACAGTTTTATTGTGTAGATCGTGACATTTATTTCGAGAGGTCACAAACATAGAACTTGAGAATATCTTGACCAAAGTGGTCAATGCGGACAGAAAAAATTGGGTACCAAAAATCCCAGAAGTGGTTTGGGCCTACAATACAACCTGGAATACCACTACGGGTTTCTCCCCATATGAAATAGTGTATGGGAAGAATCCATTATTACCCACTAAATTTGAATTACAAACTTGGAGGACAACAATGGAAGTTGGCATCGATTTAGATGAAGCACAACGTGAGAGGGTCATACACCGAGCGAATGGATGAAATGTAGATGGAGGAATGGTATCAAATCAAGCTTCTTCGACATAAAATAAAAGTATGGCATGATGCTCATATCAAACATAAAAAGTTAAATGAGGAGATTGGATCTTACTTTTTTACTCAAAGTATCGCCAGATTCAAAGGCAAGTTGCGAACAAGATCGTTGGGACCATATCAGATTGAAAAAGTGTTTGATAATGGATCTGTGTGATTATTACCGATTAATGGCAATCGAAAAACTCTTCTTGTGAATGGACACAAACTAAGGATGTATCAACGACCTATGGATAAGGAAAACTTCAATGAAGACATGCTTTATGCGAGAAGACGAATTCGAGTGGAGGCACTCGCTCCTCCTATCGAAGTAGTTGTTTTTTTCGAATTTGAATAAAGGAAGATGATCATGCTTTTGATCTTCTTCCCTTAGTTAGATGTTTTGTTTTCAATAAGGTAGAAATATTCATTGTTGAATGAACACTAATCACATTTTATCTCAAGAGTGCAGGATGTGGAAATCTACGGATATCGGGAAGCTAAGTAGGCAAGGGTAAGTGCATTTTACTTCACTATGGATATTTCCTTTGAAGCAATTCCCCATTGCATGTACTTAGCATGATTAAATCACTACACAATGTTTAATGCATTTATTGGGAATATCATTCCAAATCTTAAGATATGGAGTGGGGTGTAATGAGTCATAATTACCAAGGAAACCACATGTGTCAAGTTTTTATGAAGAGGACGACCTTGCTTTATAGGAAGGACATGTGGCATTACTATTCAAAATGATGGGATATGTTCCATACCACACATTACATTTTCTCACGCATACAGTACTATCGGCTTTTCATGCCACCAAAATTTGCACCGACTACAGACAATTAAAAGATTGTGGTGTATTTCAAATTTTGACTCAATATCGCTTCCTGTCATTACTCTGTGCATTTGAACATGATCATGTCTCTATCTTTTCCATTACCTGGACTCGTCTTCACTATGGGGAAAAAGAAAAAATATGAACCAATCTCTTTGGACCCATTTCTTGAAATGTTGCAATCTCCCAGGTATTTTATGATGTCGGTTGGCTGGAATTCATTAGGAAATTTGAAGGTTTTGATGAAAATTTGGTAGATGAGTTCTTGGTAAATTTTGAAGCCACCTGCTCATGCATTGGGGGAAAGCGAGTAGAAATCAATAGTCATATTGTTTTGAGTTATCAGTTTTCTGGATTTTGGTCTCAAAGTCATGACCAATGCTCCTCTTAAGGATTTGATTCCCTTGTTTCATGAAGATGGTGAAGCTTTTCCAGAGGTAATCCTCACCTCCAATGGTGTTCAAAAAGGAATTAAGAGGGAAATGATGTCCTGGCATTTGGAAAGAGGTAGCTAAATGGGTCAACCTGATACTTCATCTGTGACGGACAACCGTCTGTTCTTGGTGGGGATTCGCTAAAAATTCTAATTCATTTAAGGCATGGCTGCACAAACCCTACACTCAGGGTTAATTTACCTAAATATTTAGCCAATGCAGTCATCAAAGTTGGGAAAAAATATAAGAATGAGGGTGGTTAGGTAAGAATTTGAAACATCCAGGATTATTTAGTTACTTTGCTCACATCAAGTTTTCTACATACCAAAGAGAAGGTTCGAACAGATAAGTGCGAGGAGAGTTTCAAACCAAGGAAACTCAAAAAGGGGCCATCTTCCATTATTCAACCAAAGCTCGAGTCATCCTCTCGCCCTTCACAAGAGCATGTGGAGCAACTTAGCAGTCAAGGAACCCATCTTCTACGCCTCACAATTATAAGGGTAAGATCACTTTGCCACTTTGTTCTTCTATTTCATTAAGGGCGAGATGGTCTTCAGACGTGCAGAGACACAAGCTCCCATCCCTAAAATGTTGTTTATGATTTTGCTCCTATTTGGAAAGAGAAGGACGGGGTTGGTGCCTCAACTAACTTGAGTCTTAGGATTTCATATTTACCACAGATTATCCCTACCACGCAAAAATTTGTTTTTCTGGTTCTTTAGAAATCAACTCAAGTGATTCGAAATACCCTCTGTACCTAAAATGCAAACCCCAATTCCAGTAACCGGTCACGATGGAGGTGGTGTCCATGGGTTAAATGAAGCTTGTGTACCTACGTGTTACTTGGAAGAAATTGCCACCCTCAAGAAAAAAATTGAAAGGTATGCAAGAAACAAATTTATCTTTGCAAATTGCATTCACTTAGAGAACAGTAGAAAAGGTTAGAGAAATTATTGCTTTACAGGTAGAAGTTAGCAGCCTTAAAAGACAAAAAGATTTAGGCCTTAGAGTTTTGGCTGATTTCAATCAATTATCTCTTCAAAATAAAGAGTTAAAAAAGGAAAACAAGAAATTGAAGGAAGAGTTTGAGGCCAACACAAATGAGAAGGATAAGTTACAATCTCTGTTGGACTTTGTTTGTCCTTTGGCCTATAAACTCCTAGCCTATAGGAAACCTTCTTCTACCTATAGTATGTTTGTTCAAGAACAATTTTACTCTTGGCAGTTATTGAGATTGTGTAGTCAAGAACCTTATGAAGCTCCTGATGGTAACACCTTTCTATCAATTTATAAAGACAGTCCCCCTGACATACAGAATCAACTATGTGAATTCTACCTCCATAACATGTTTGTCACCAATGTTCCTGACTTCTTTATTAACTTGTTTGTGGGAGATTTTTAGTTAAAGGCCTTCCAGTCACTACTTAGGAATCAAATTGTGTGGGGTGAACAAATGGACATTTTCAATCAAACAGCTCACACCATTGGGTTTTACATTCGGCCTACTCATCACAATGATGTGGCCATGAGAAATAATTTCATATCTCTTTACTATCAGGATGGTATTGGGAGAATCACTGCAAAAATCCTATTGAAATGTGTGCAGAATTTTGAGGACTATAACCAAGTGACATTTTGGGGCAAGCAAAGGCGGGCTTGTGTGAAGGTGGGATACTTTGAGTTTACCCTTGAAAAGGAGAGAGGTTATTTCTCCTCAAAATTTAAGTTGGAGTATGAGATGAGGTGATGCCCTCATCACAATAATAAGGCAATTATCAGAAAAGAATGACAAGCAATACAATGATGAATGGGTGGGACTATAGGTGAGGCCACCTCTCCTCTTGAGTCCCACTACAACCTGGAAAAACAATGCTTCACAATCAAATGAGAGTTTCACTGACTTGGGTAGAAGTAATTTCAAACACTCAAGGATGTAAGGGAACTAGAAAACAATATGCTGATCAATTTGAGGAGTATGACATGGCTCAAGACTTGGCCAAAGGGTAGGACAAAGATGAGTTGCATTGGGACATGTAACAGGTAAAGTGCAGGGGAGATGATGAGTACATTATTTGGCTTATTTATGTCATTCATATGATTGATAATTTGTCATTTACACATGATTCACTAGTGCATGGGGATGCTTTATATGGTTATATCTTAGTGAGTTTAATGCATTTTCCTTGTCTTTGTTCATGCAACCCATTAACCGTATAACTTCCTACTAATTTCCTTTGTGAGTGAAATGTGGTAAACATGTGCAGGATAATAATGAGCATTTACTACCAATTTTGGAGTGCAGTCAAGAGCTCGAATCTGAAGTTGGTATGCAGTCATGGAGGAATTTTTCCATTAATAGGCCTATAAACATGGGTCTTGTTTCTAGCAAGTTCTGTAGGATTTTATGAACCTTAATCAAATATTGTTAGTGGGAGAACTTGGTGCCTATCATTTTGGCATGATATGTAACCACTGTGTCTATATATAGACATCTCCTTGAAGAACAATGAGTAGTTGGATAATATTGATAATCTACAATATAGTTTGTAACAGTTAGTATTTACTTTCAGATACATTGAATATGTCATAGAACTTCTTTGAATCAATATAAGTGGATATTGTTTTGAGTATCTGTGTTGTTAAGATCACCTCTATCCAAGGAAGAGCAAGGGCCCACTCGACCAAGGTGACTGGAGGTTGTTTACATTCATGCATGAATGTGGTTTTCCGATAAGTCATAATTTTCTCATTTCGTTTCTTGTAATTTCTATTCAGTGTGTTTACTTTCCTATACTGCAATTTCAATTATGAGTGTGTATTTCCTTTTAAGCAATTTCAATTCTAAGTGTGTATTTCCTTTTAAGAAATTTCAATTATGTGTGTGTGTAATTTGAATTCTGTTATATTAATTTGGTGTGTGAATTATAACTCTAGCAAAGTATTTCCATTGAATGCATTTTATTACAGTAATGTTGTTTCGTAGTTCAGCATTACACTTCCATAGAATAGCAAAAACAGAAAAGTATAGTAACCAAAACCCCAAAGAAAGGAACCACCAACTGAGTTGCATAAATCTCCATGGCATACAACCTTGGACACACAAATTTCTGGTTTTATAATGACACTAGTGAGAAGAACTCGTTAGTTAAATGATTGGAGAGTACAATGACCCATCACCATGCTTCGTAAAGGTAACATTTTTTAAGTAATAAAATGCAATGCTTGCACATGTGACAATTGTAAGTTTTTGTATCTTGGTTTATTATAAGGTAAGTATTGGTGTTAATTATCTATTGATTGGTGCAATGGTTCTTCGGTGTTGTGTCATTTGATTTCACAATCTCAAAAAAATTGCCAGTTTTTCGGTGACATTTTGAGTGGTAAAATAGAGGGCATTACAGTTGGTATCAAAGCATAGGTTCAAACACTTGAACCTATGGGATAAATTTTTAATGGGTTTTATGTACTTGTTGTTTGTTACATATAACATGAGTGTCATGCCGGGTCTGGTTGGTGTGTCATGTGAAGTTATTTTGATGTTCTTTGGTCCACTTGTCGTACTAGGTATGTGGCTCCTGATAAACATGTTGTGTAGGGATGTCCCCAAATTCCTTGTTATGCATTGGTATTGTATTAGATCCTACAGAAATTTATAGATTTTATTTCATTGACTTAGTTTGGTATCTTTTTGGACAGTAGTACTACATGGGTGACATTTTGAGGTAGATTGGTAGTTAGCAGGAAATTGGTTAATTACTCTTGAGTTCTAGCTCATCGGTGATTATAACATTTGGGTATGGCATTTGTGATTCACGATAGATATTGGTAGTTTCTAGTGATTTGGAGACATATTTCCACTTAGGAGAGCAGAGATCATGACATATATCTTATTGGATCCATATTATTTATATATACCGAGATGTGCACTCAATGATTAGTACCCCTACATGCGGCCCAAAAAAGGTTGTGTAGTAATTGTGATGTGGATTTCTCATATGTGTTATATTCATAAACTTGCCTTTTCTTTTAGGACCAGCATTTTATTTAATTGGTTTATTAAAAAGCTTGAGGCTCTTCTTGTTATTTTTGATTTATTGCGAGATTTTCATGGTTTCAATGTGGTTACTTAGCCATTTTTTTTTACTTGCTGAGATTTCATGGATTTTATCTCTTTTTGGTGACTCAAAGCTTTATTGTTTTTAGGCCACTTGGCTAAATTTTCATCAAGGTTGTTACGTGGATTTCCGTGCCTATTGGTGAGTTGGTTTTATCTTGTTCGTATTATGTTCTCTTGTCATATGGGGTATGCCCAAGGTGTCATGACTACATGTTTGGGGCTGCAGGACATGCCCTTGGTTTTGAGGTGACGGGGCTCTATGCATTTAGGACCATGGAGTGACCCGGCCTCACTTTGATATTGGACACTCAGTCCTCCTTTGGTGGAGTGACACTAGTGATATTTTGTCCTTTTTAGTTGAGAGACTCTTTTGATTTCTTCGGTCCTCTTGGGTTGAGCAAACCTCATGATTATATGTTCTCTTTAGTGGATTGGATTTGATTCTATGCAATATTGATCAATGGATTGGCTTCTATGATATGAAATATGGATCAGTAGATTGCCCTTTATGTTATGTAGTATTGATCAGTGGATTGGGTAGTGATTTGTGTTTCTCCTTGTTTTCTATGATGATATTCTTCACCATTGAGATGGATATGGTAATCAATTCAAGATTTATGGATTATGTGTGGGATGGTTCACTCTTTCATAGTTATGGTTTACTAGAGGGTAGTGTACTTTGGGGTATGCAGGGAATACACTCATTAGACATATAGATGAGATCCCTGATATTTTTTTCTTGGTTCTATTAGCTCCCTCGAGAGAGAGGGTTGAAATACTAGACTATAGATATGTTGAAAGATATTACTATACTTGGATTCAAAGTGGGAAATTTATCTAGAGAGATTTGTACCTTGGGTCTTGGGGACCCCACTATAGATGTTTTTTGTTATTCCCTACTATGGAGGTGATTTTTTTCATACCCGGTTGTTATGTGTTGCGTTTACCATGTTATAAACCTATTTGTATGGATTATATGTTATAGGACTGTGTTCTAGATGGTCTGTTATGTTTCCTCCTTGTTATGAGGGTGTATTCTTGGTGAGAAAATGTGGTGTTTTATGGTGAAATGGTTATGATCCTAGAATCACGATTGGTTAATGTGTCTTTCCACCTTGGTGATGTGAGTTCTTAGTTTACACACTTCCTATTTGGTGATTTATCATGCTATAATTGTTGCATCAAATGTGAAGATGTGATATGGTATATGTTATGGCTATATGTCTTAGATGATCTCGTGATGTATTACATTGTTGAAAACCAAAAAAAAAAAACACAATGGAAATTACTTGTTAAACAATAGAAGTAATGAGATGGAACTGTTGAATGATGAAAATGATTATGAAATAACAAACCAATTAACTTGTGCATATGAGAAAATTAATAATTACAAATATGATTACAAGAAAACACTAGCAATCAAGATTGGATTTGGAATATGAAAATTAGTCCGAATTCATTATGGTAGCGAGAACAACAAATTTTAATAGAACATTATCCATTTGGAAACTTACAAAAAAAAATTGTTTCCTTGTGGTCGTATTTTAAATGATGTGAGTTATTTCCACTAAATGACATTAGTCGTTGTTGATTCTCCTTTGTTGGCTTATATTTTTTTCTACCTTGGTTTTGTGTCGCATTGATGACGATGCTCTTATAAGGGGAGGGAGATGTAGTGCCCCACCCACTAATGAGTTTTCAATCCCGCTATGAGCACTACAGGCCAATACTGCGGGTGAGCAAGTCTCTTTTTCATCCAAAGTGTTGAACTTGGTTTTCATGTTGTTCCTAAAATGATATCACATCACTTACCTATTTTGAAAGGACATCCATGTTGCATTCAACATGATAAAGAGATAATATAAACTACTACATTCATTTATTGCGGTGTAAAGATAATAAACAACAATAATTACCTTGAGGTGTATCCTTACAATGGCAGCCATGGTGGTAATGGAGTGTATTCTCTTTTATTGTTAACATTAAATTTGATGATCATTTGACCGCAACACGACGATTCATCCATAAATTTGACTTTCATGAAATTGTCGGATAATTGTTATTTGTTTTTCATGAAGAAGTAAAACAATGAAATAGGATGGATATATATATATAGTGTGTGTGTGTGTGTGTGCTTGGCCTTGTATGGCGGGGAGTTGGGTGGGGTGGGGGTATATATAGTTATTAATATTGAGGTATCTTTAAAAGAAGATAGAATAAATAAGTAAACATATATATGCGTATATGCCTTCACCTACACTAGAAAGTTTAAATACTAAATAAAAATAATAAAAGAATGGGATAAAGACAAAATCCCTAATGGGCAGCTTAGAGTAAATAATATTTTGTTTTGTCTGGAGTGTTCTGGTTTGCCTCTTATATTGTTTATGTGTCGCCGCCATGGAAGATGGGTTTGCTGAAAATGCCAGTGGAGGATTTAACGGCCAACTTTATAATATTTGTTAGCATCCTCCTCCTAGTATTAAAAAGGACATCCATTTTGGCCTGAAAATAGGAGATGTGACTAGCTTGTTTGACAGGTGAAGATATGAGCTTACAACCCCACCACACCCTTTCTAACTTGTGCCAACATGGGACCTTAGAAACAGATTTCTGGGGCGAGTGCGTGCACCTATCTTGTTCCAAGGCGATGAAATATTGGCCTTGTTTTCCTATATCACCTCCTCTTCAATCCTGCGAACATTTCCCTGCAAAATAAATATTAAAAAAATAAGGCTCTCTCTTGGTGTGAGCACTATCTTGTTCTGGGCGCATGGTTTATCTGTCTAAATGCCTCTAAAAAATGTAGCCTCCAGGACCTGAATGCCTTTCTCAACTCTTGCTCTGGATATGGTAAAAAGAAGAAGAAGAAGAATATGCCAGAAAGGAATGTAGTTTCAAATATTGTTGTCTTGCGAGGTCAAAGAGTTATTCCTTGCAGGTGGCTTTGGGAGTTACATAATCCATGTGGATGCATGGGTAAGGTACATGAGCTGTTCAAAAAATTCCTGCAAGAGGGGATGTGTGGACAATAGTGTGAGATAAATCTGCACAAAACGGGTTTGTTTAAAAGTTCTTTGAAGCTATCAAGAAAATGCAATTGGCAGGAGTAAATCCAAACTTCACAACATTTTCCAACGCCTTCACTGTATGTACTAAGATGGGAGATGGGAGCTTTGGAACAGGGTATGGATATAAAGCAAGCATAAAAATTAGGTGGGTTGAATCAGATGTATTTATGGTGACGGCCCTAGTAAACTTGTATGCAAAATGTGGAAGTGCACTTTTGTTTTCCCAAATGCCTCAAAGAGAATTGGTCTTAGGGGACGCACCAGACCGTGTAAGTTTCATTTTTATTATTATTGCTTGGCATCCAGCTTTGTGGATAAGTTAAAGTGGACTGTGTTAATTCCTTGGAGTGGGCGTCTCAAAACAGGCCCAAGTAAATCTTGTAAATCTCTTAGTTGACCTTTTAGATCGTCTTGGCTTTCTCAAGGAAACTGTGAAATTTGTTTTTCTCTTCTAAAATGTTATTAAAACTTGTGGATTCTGTGTGGATGTGCTCGAGGAGCAGCAAAGAATATGGAGGTGTTATTCAAAGTGGGTTGGATGAAGAGACCTTTGGAACCCTCATAAGCGAATATCTCTAGCATGTGTTATGTCATCTCTGCATCTCTCTCATTCACCAGATTTGGAGCACACCCTTCACTTCTAGTTCACCCTCATAGACATGGTCTCCTCTCTACTTCTAGCATGTTTTTCTTTGATAGTTTTTCCTTTTCTCTTTAGTTGGAAATGAATATAAAAAAATAGCTTTGGTATAAAATTGGAAATGTGTTGTAGCTCAAAAACATTAAATTTACCTTATGGTTGTGCATTTGAAGGAATTAATTTGAGTGTTATTATTTCTTGGAATCACTCCCTATAACTATTTAAATGTAGACAATGGGTTACGATAATGAAAACCTTCCAAACGACAAAATTTAAACTTGAGACTTCATGATATTTTTATGTTTGTACTCTTACAAAATTTTAATAAAACACAAATTTTCCTAGACACGTAAAACACTCCACCAAATCCCGTGGCAAGAAATGATGTCATGAATATGTTAACTAGTAATGTGGGATGTCACATTAACCCCTAGAATGATTGTCGATAGTCGTTTGAAAATTTTTTTGTCACATTTCAAGGAGTTTGATGGTCAATATTGCAACATTGAATAGCTGTTGCAAGTTAAGAATTCCATTTGGGTTTGGCTTTCGGTTTTGGCACCGCTTTGAGAAACGAAGTTTCGTCACCTCATACCTCTAGTATTTATGGAGGACAATCATAGTCAAACTTTAGTTTTGATAAAATCACCTTGGAAGCTTGTGTTATAAGGGGGTTTTGTAGGCCTCCAGTTGTTCGGCGACAAGTTGAACTGACACGATCACAAAGTAGCTCCAGACAAGTGGTCGCCATTTGAACCATGTTCATCAGATTTAAGTTTTGTCAACTTCTTGGACCTCCCTGTAGATAACATAATACATGAAACTTTACTCATGGTGTGTTTGAGTTTGAAAAAATGGTTTTGGAACCCAATTTCCAGGTCACTTTGGGTAAATTAGACGTTCATATAAACTTGCCGCAATATTAGGAAACTATCGCATAACCTTCTCCTATCTAAATAACTATTGGAAATTATATCAAAACTATCACATGATGCTATATAAATCCTTTATCTATCTTGTTTGGTCAAAATAGCTTGTGGGAAATATGGTGTTTCTCTCTCTCTCTCTCTCTCTCTCTCTCTCTCTCTCTCTCTCTCTCTCTCTCTCCTATCCTTTTATCTCTCTAGCTTGATAATGAAAGGAAATTGCATCTATGATTTTTACTCTCTTTTGTTTTATACAAGTGTTGTAATTTCTTGTATATGGGAAAATTTTACCGTTGACCATGTTTACACTTGTGTGGCAAGTCGCAGATAGCGAGCGTAATAGCGTAAGCATGATTGAATGATGAAATCTAAGTTTAATGTTTATTTCTAAAAATGTATTTATGATGGAAATGGAAATGTATCTTATTTGAACAATAGTATTTGTTGTATTATTAAATAAAAAATAAATCCTCTCATTGTGCACGTGTGTTAAATAAAGAAATGGTGAAATTTCATTTTGTAACCTTGCAATTCAACTGCATTGTAGAATAGTTTAATTAGTCAATTGTGGTAAATTATTATAATTTTGTATGTTTTTATGGAAGTGAGCTAAAACTTGAAAAGTATTAGTTTCATAAGCATGTAAAGAAAAAGGTTGTTGTTGATAACATGACTTGTGTGAATCCCTTGACAATGTTTTTACACCTCTACCACCTTGTTAAAGAAATCATGTGATTCCAAGATAACGTAGTTAGTCCACCTTATCATCTTGCACTGTATTTGTATTAATAAATTGGAAACGAGAAGGTGAATATTTAATTGATATGTGTTGTTATGCCACTCAATTTTTAGTTGATCAAGGTTACCTTGTGTTTCCCTTAAATAGTTTTCCTTGATATAATAGCCATGGAAAATCTTCTCTTTGTGGGGTAAACTATATTGTCTCAAGTTATGGAGTAGAGTCGATGGGCATCTCATCATCTAGGAGATCCTTAGTGGCCTCATCCTTTCATGACTCTTCTTGGGTGTCGAACTATTAAGAACTCACGGGTAGTCTTAGAATTGAGATAATCATCCAACTCAAGACTTGGTAGATTATTCAAGACAATTGTAAAATGAGGTGTCATCATGATCGTAAGAAAATAACATTCCAATTTTGGGTATCGAAAGAGAAAAAAAGACATTACATGGTATTGAAGAATAATGTTATATGATTTAACGATATGTGTAAGGATGATATACCTTTAAATAAAAGGAAATTGTAAGTTCAAAACTAAGCTTTGTCTTGACCATGGTTAAGTCACGTGTTAACATGTATCTATAAACATTGTAGATAGTGTATAATGTGGTGATGAATCTTTGCTCAATTGAGAAATAAACTCTAACTCTTATGAACATAGTGACATAAGGCCTTCCAAATTATGAAGTGTGCATCACCTTGGGGGAAATGTTGCTTATATAGATGTGTAAATGGAACCACCTTGAGAAATATAATTTAGGAGGAAATCTATTAATCAAAAGAAACCCAAGTAAGAAGACCACACAAGTATTGCATTCCTTGTTAAATGATCTAATTATATGTCATGATAATTGTTCAAAACATCTCCTCTCTCTAAGTTACCATAATATTTTAAATTATTAAATGATCTAATTACAAGTCATATTTTAAATTTTAGTTTAAAGGGGGAATTTATAATACCCAAAAATGGTACATGCCTCTTTTATAATGTAGTTTAAGTGGTTTTGTGTGTATGGTACATTACTTTGGATAAAGGCTAATTTTTCCTCTTTGCTCTCTCTTTAACTCTTTATTTCTTCCACATCGGTTCTTAAACAACTCATTAGTCCTCATTCTTGTATAACATTGCATTTTGTGGGAATCCCCACTTTTTGGATTTTGTTAATTGTTAATCTATTGTGTTCAAGACAGTTTGGGAGTCTTGGACAAGTTCATTGTGAACTTGTCCCAAGCCTATTCAACTTAAACTTTCAAAAACAAATCTCTTTAGGTCAGTCCTTTTGAGTACTTACATATTTGAATTTATGTTGGTTGTGTGCAAAAAGTCCCTAAATCAAGGTTGATCACCATATAAGTAATACACCTAAACGCTTTTTTTTTTGGAGGGGTGGGGGGTTTGGGTGCGGGGCTATCACAAGATCTTATTCATAGCTAATCTTTCAAGAGCATTATACACATCTCCTTTCGTGGTTGATTTCTTTCACTGCTAACTTTGAAGTACCATTTGCACTTTGTGTCATTTAGGTTTAGGGAATGCGATGAAGCTTTGCATATAATTCACATGTTCTCACACACTTACTAGGAGGGAGAATTACATAGTATGAGGCCTCTTTAGAGTAGCACTTTGTGTAGGTGATGCTCGGATTATCAAAGAGATGTGTTGAGGCTATCCAACTCAACTAAGTACTAACCCCTTTTAGCTCACAAAGAGAGGAGCTAGGGTTTCAAGACAAAGAGAAGACATTTACAAGTTCAAGAGCTTCATCGTGAGATTCCAAACACACATCCCAAATCCATAGACATGGGCGAGGAAGACCCTAAAGTCATATTGTGGCTCCAACCCCCATAGGACACATTTGTATGCCCCAAATAAATTCATTGGGTAAATATGTCCTCTCCCGAGTGAACTTGTCCACCACTCAATTACAAGCCCTCGATTTCACAAACATCATTGCAACACTCTACATAGCATCCTTCCTCAATTTCATGCCCTTGCATCTAGTACAATAGTGACTTCTTTCTAAACCCTAACCCTATGCTATAAATCTACTTTCTAAAAGTTGTATTTAAACAAATTGTATCTTTTATATAATCTTAGAATAATTTTAATGTTATTGTTGTCTGAAATTATATTTATATATATTTAATGATATTTTAATTAGATTAACCCTTGTTTTTATATTACAATATCATTTCAAAATAAGTTAGCCTCACACATTGTTATATAAGATATGACAATGACTTTGTATATTCATGCATACACATGGAAGAGAACATTAAGAGAGAGAGATATACATATCATGAAAACACAAGTTTGATCTATGTACAATTCTATGTAGAAAGGAACAATATTTTAATTAATATACATGACAATGATTATGTAAGCAAATAGAGTCAAATAATAATGCAAGTGAACACACAGTCAACACTCAAACAAATACCCAATTTTTAAAGATGGTTTATTCTTATTTTAAATCTTGCATATACATCAATATTTCATTGGGTCCATAGACTAAAGAATACAAATAGCCCCACAACATTGGTGTATTAGATAGGATATGACTATTCTTTGACATTGTTCTACATCCTTTCCATATTCTTAATAGAAATGCCTTCAACATAAAGATATGCTATTATAAACAAATTTTAATATGAGAAACTTACATGTTATCTAGCGTATGGTATATATTAGTTTATCTCAAAGTTAATTTGTTCTTAAATTAATTTTATTAGAATGTCATAACTTCTACAAATTATGTGTTCAAGCCCCAATAGGCTAAAATCCATTAATTATTGGAGTAAAAGTTTTGAACTCCTTAATCACCGAATTTAACCCCAAAAAAAAACATCACAATTTATAAATATTGTATATATAGAGACTCTTGAGTGCATGTAAGGTGTCCTTAATTTAGAATTGAGTTACATTTAGGAGTCTTTCAAATTTCATGTTTTAAATAATTGTATATTTTTTTAAGTGTACTTGAAACTAGTTCTCGCAACTTAGGGAATGGACCTTATAGTTGTACACCCTATGTCTAGGATCTAATAAGTACATCGTATAACATTCAAATGGTACATAAAATGTTATTAACCTATAATATCATTTAAATTGATTTATTACAAATAAGTTGATCCTAACATGTAAATAGCATATCCATTTGTTGTGTGTCCTATGTTTTATAGTATGATTTACTCTTACACATTATTATTGAGTATAAATTGTACTGCAATGTAATAGTTCTATAAAAATAAAAGTCCCGTCTTATTTTATAATCATTGCTTTAATGAACATGTCCTATTACAACTGGTAGACCACACTCATCGAGGTTGTACTTTCCCTATTCAAGTGCATTGGTGATTTTGTTCTATCATTGTTTATCTTGCTCCCTCTATAAAGAATCTTGAATTGGAAACATATGGCTTTGCTCTCCTTACATCATTACATTTTATTAGTATAAATTTCAAAAAGTACTTCATTTGCTAAGGTTGGTATTTATATCTTCCACTTTAAAACACCGGATATGGTCACAAGTTTTCAGAACAAATAAGTTAGCATTTTCTCCTCCCTCCCAATAGCACCCGTTGTACATTTACTCAAGAAACTTTAAATATAAAGACAATGTCGAGGGAACTAGGTTATAACAAAACTCTCCTCATTTTTTCAGCTACTTATCTTCACAAGATTTATTTGATACGCTCACTACTCTTTGTATCCAATAACTGCATATATCCCCTCTTCAAACTTCAAATTTAATCCGCATTGAGTGTCAAGCATCGTTTGGTTATACCTCCTACCAAAAGACAAGAATGCTGAAGACATTTGATTATTATATAAGTATTGGCCTGGCTTGATTGACTTATGAACAAAAGGGTAAGGTCTCTTATGGTTCCTTCTACAAGCTTCATGTTTTTCACTCGGATGGTTACAAATTTCATTTAAAATACAATTTAGTGTAGAAATAAAATTATTATATAAAAGGAAAAAGAAATAAATAGACAGAAATAATAGCCTTTAGAAATGGGTAAAGGAGTGAAAGTGCAACAACAGATTAAAAAGTAAAATAAAGAGAGAAATATCAGGAACAATTCTTAAAAATACAGGATCCTCGTGTATGCAGAAAGAAACTATTTATACTCCCCAAATATACGAGTAGGGGATGTGAAGGTACCACCAAGTGTTTCAAAAAATGTATAATCAAAGATGGCTTAGATAGCAGACAAGATACGGAATTTACTTTGAAAACATCTCTACCAAGAGCGCAGAAATAATATAATAATGAAAATTCATATTATGAATGAAGAAATGGCTTCATTGATATCTCTACATTATTTTTCTTGAATTCAGTCATCTAGAATTGACTACAGCACCCTCAATGAGCTGAGTATCTGGATCATTCTCTACAGCCTCACCAACCTCACACTTCCTTTCATCAGCGATGGTAGCAGCTTTGGGTATGAGACCCAACAATTTGAACATTAGCTGATCAGCATCGAAGTCATTATTAGGAGTGGTCAATAACTTTTCCCCGTAAAAATGGAATTCGCCCCTGCTAGAAAGCATAATGCCTGCTCTGGCATGGAGAAACGAACTCTCCCAGCAGATAATCGGACCATGGCCTTTGGCATCACAATGCGTGCTGTTGCTATCATGCGAATCATTTCCCATACTTCAACTGGCTGTACAAGAAAATATTTTACATGTCATTAACCATAAATATCCAAGCCTCTTACCATCATAATATACTTAAATAAAGAGTAACACAATTTCAGAACAAGTGGGCAGCCAAAATTGGAAATACTAATCACCTTTTGATCTTGAAGAGGTGTTCCTTTAACTGCCAGTAATGCATTTATAGGTACACTCTCTGGGTGCTCTGGAAGTGTTGCCAAGGTATGTAGCAACCCAACCCGATCTGCTGCTGCTTCTCCCAATCCTATTATTCCTCCTGTAAATTTGAGTGAAACAATAGATAAGTCAGAATTTTTACCTTTACAGAGTCGGTATCTGCAACAGACAAATTAATAAAACTGCATTTCATGCTAGTCCATATTGGCTGATGTTGCCATAAGAAAGATATTAGACTCGGATGTAGCTTAGCAGCTGCATCCAAAAAACATAGTAAAGGGAAGACCAAAGAAGGGTTAAATTGATTGATTCAAAGAAAAGAAAAATGAAAAAGGGTTGTCAATATATTAGTCTCCTGAGTAGACTCCTATTTTTTTCTTGGAGAACATGAATTTCTTTGCAAGGGCCCAAAGCATTACTAAGCAAAAGGAAATATGACGTGAAACCTGAGCACACACTTATTCCTGCTTCACAGACAAATTAAAGAGTTTGAAGCCTCTCGTCATAAGTTCTGGTTGTTATAATGCTGGGGTAAACTTCTCTTGAAGTATCTAGAATAAAGAAATCTTCCTTTATTCCAAATCCTATATAATTTCTAGTTAATATTCCCACGTGATCATTTTACATAGCCTTGAGAAAAAAAAATTAAATGGGAAAAACAATCATGCAATTATTTGTCATACACATTGTATGCTTATCAATAAAATCACAAAGCATTACTAAGCAAAAGGAAATATGGCGTGAAACCTGAGCAGACACTTATTCCTGCTTCACAGACAAATTCAGGAGTTTGAAGCCTCTCGTCATAAGTTCTGGTTGTTATAATGCTGGGGTAAAATTATCTCGAAGTATCTAGAATAAAGAAATCTTCCTTTATTCTAAATCCTATATAATTACTTCGTTAATATTCCCAGGTGATCATTTTACATAGCCTTGAGAAAAATAAATGAAATGGGAAAAACAATCATGCAGGCATTTGTCATACATATTATATGTTTATCAAGAAAATCACAAAGCATTTAACTAAGCAAAAGGAAATATGACGTGAAACCTGAGCAGACACTTATTCCTGCTTCGCGGACAAATTCAAGAGTTTGAAGCCTCTCGTCATAAGTTCTGGTTGTTATAATGCTGGGGTAAAATTCTCTCAAAGTATCTAGAATAAAGAAATCTTCCTTTATTCTAAATCCTATTAATTACTTCGTTAATATTCCCAGGTGATCATTTTACATAGCCTTGAGAAAATAAATGAAATGGGAAAAACAATCATGCAAGTATTTGTCATACATATTATATGTTTATCAATAAAATCACGAAGCATTACTAAGCAAAAGGAAATATGGCGTGAAACCTGAGCAGACACTCATTCCTGCTTCACAGACAAATTCAAGAGTTTGAAGCCTCTCGTCATAAGTTCTGGTTGTTATAATGCTGGGGTAAAATAATCTTTAAGTATCTAGAATAAAGAAATCTTCCCGTATTCTAAATCCTATATAATTACTTCGATAATATTCCCAGGTGATCATTTTACATAGCCTTGAGAAAAATAAATGAAATGGGAAAAACAATCATGCAGGTATTTGTCATACATATTATATGTTTATCAATAAAATCACAAAGCATTACTAAGCAAAAGGAAATATGAGGTGAAACCTGAGCAGACACTTATTCCTGCTTCACGGACAAACTCAAGAGTTTGAAGCCTCTCGTCATAAGTTCTGGTTGTTATAATGCTGGGGTAAAATTCTCTCGAAGTATCGAGGTTATGGTTATAAGCTGTAAGCCCTGCCGTCTTAAGATCCTCTGCCTGTTGCTTCTCTAACATGCCCAGAGTGCAGCATACTTCCATTCCCATACCCCTGACAAACAGTGGTGGATATATTTTAGAAAAGCCTTCATTAAAGAAATATCAGGATGTTTCCTAAATCAACTACTACAATTTTATATGTAAAAAAATAAATCGTTAAATCCATGCACCATTTCCATAGCCATAATTTATGAAAAAATATAAGGATGATTATGATGGAAATAAAACCTGTGATTGGAAATTGCAAAACTTAGGAAACAAGAGATTTTGATATCTGTAACCATGTATATAATACAACACAAGAGACAACAACTTTTAGAGGTCATCTGTAAGTGTAAAATATCCATTCCATAAGAAATATGCATATGAAGATGAGGCTATAAGCCAGCAGAAAGTGATTAAGGCATAGTTACATCAAAGGCATTTTGAAATTATTTTCCATTTCACTTTTGAATAAATTTATTAGTGAAAAAGCCAGGAGACAAACCCATTTACCTAACAGTATGACATATGTTAAAAAATTATAATAATAAAAGCATAGCTATGGGAATCAAAGGCATTTTGAAATTATTTTCTATTTCACTTTTGAATAAATTTGTTCAGGAAAAATCCAGGAGACAAACCCATTTACCTAACAGTATGGTGACACTTGTTAAAAAATATATTAATAAAAGCATCACCACAGGAACTGGGTTTCACTTGCGATTACTCATGAGTTAAACTCAATTTGGGTCAAAAAGGAGGCAAGGATTCAAGACCCCCTTGACTCAGCAAGTCTCAGCTAAACCCAGCATCTTAGTAATAATAAAAATATTCATCATATCTTATGTATTTTTCATACACCTGTTTATTTCTGAGCTCTTACTAAGTTGTGGGTCAACTCTTAGACTTCAGCTTATCAAGTCATTCCAGAATCCAGTTTGTGCGACTATGTTTAAAAGTAGATAAATTTTAATTGCCAAAATGCAAAACAGATTTGATAGTGCATATTACTTAACTCAAGCAACCACATTTATATAGTATATAACAATAATTATAATTAGCACTTAATAATAAGACCTGATCCAAAGTAGACAATTCATTTGAGGTTTTGTAGAGAACCTGATTTCTTTCACATAATCAAGAATTTGATTGAAATTTGTCTTCCTACCCACAGTATCTCTCCATGCAGCACCCATGCAGAAGCGTGTGCTACCTGCCTCTTTTGCCTACAAGTACAAATTATGATCAAGAGAAAAGAAGAAAGCAATCAGGTAACCGATCTCTAGAAAAATGCATAGGAACTTTATAATGCCAGAAAAAGATCTAAACCACCTAAAATATGGAAACCAGTATAGTTTTAAAAATTGATGAGTATGATTTATGAAAGCAACTCGTTCTTACCAAAAGCCATAAAGTAGGACTATCCTATTTATGTATAGAAGTATTCTTCACCAATGTCCCTTTCTAGAACATCCTAGAATGTCCCAAATCTCAAATATTCTAGAAAAGAAACTATATTAACTGACTCCATTGCATTGGCACAAATGCTCCAAAGATGCACTCACAAAGAGAGAATATTAAGTTTGATTTACATTATTCAAAAAGTATCAATGATTACAGCAAGGGCCTTTCAACTTTATTTTATGCAAAAGCATTAAGTTGCTATATCTTCCCATACAACAGGGGTTAAACTACCTAGCCATCAGCAATAACCATTGACATTGAGTATCTATTGCCCGATCACATGTTTACTGACATGTCAACCATCAAGATTCAAGATTATTGATATGAAAGGACTTCATATTCTTGGTTAGTTTAAGGAGCAGCTGTGTTTTCTATTTGAATCGGTGAAGAGCACTATGGCAAAGATATGTAGAATAAGGATCAATTATAAATACATTATTAATCATACATTTGTAGATCGGCCGGGATTGGATGTTATCCCCAAATTTGTATTCTTCCTAGTGAATAATCTGGGGTACAATATTTTCAAGTGTCAACTTACACCAAAAATTTCCCTAGTCTTTGAGTTCATCAAGTCTTTTTCCTTGCCAACCATTGGAAATTCCTAAATAGCAAAAGCAAGTGGAAAAGGTTGAACTTCCTACACCCATTGCATTGTTCAATGATGTGCCCAACCTCCTAAGTGGAGATCCAAGGGGTAAATATAAAATAACATGTTGCTCTCTAAATCCATTACAGCACTAAACAAAGCATGTGGGATGAAAAACTATTGAGCTTGATGTGACCAGAACTGCGGGCATAGTTGATTATTGCCGGCGTTGTTTCGGAATAATTAATGTTTCTGCAGGTGTAAGGATCAATGATAAATTGAACACATTTGACATGAGGTTCAAAAAAATAATCATGGCTTATGTGCTTTGGAAAACTTTATCAGCATTTAAAACAAATTTCAGCTAACAAGAAAATGCAATCAGACCATCCTCGTTTGTTAAAAAACATAAAATCTGATCCCAAAACTTCCCAAATGATCTCAAATGGCCCTTTCCTCTTGCCCTTTTTTCCCTTACAAACTTTCCAGATCCGGACAAAGCATTTTGTGCTTGAGCAAAGATAAATACTTCCAAAATCGAAATTTTACACAAGATGCCACTTGTATGGGAAAAATCATTTCTTGAAGTTTTAAACTTGCAGAAAGGAAGGTGGTCTCATAATCATAGTTCCCCAATCCAGAAAAGAGGAAAACCTTCTTGAGATTATAAACACAATGAGCCACTATACAAAATGTCTTAGTAATAAGACATCCTCTACCATGATTAAATCAAACTCCTCTCTTCTCCCATGTGTCCATGCCACTTGTTGTTTGGCCCCACCATATATAAATTGTGATAAAAGCCTCCCAAAAATGAACGATTTGAAATTTGTCTTAGTATTGAGTTGTAGTAAGTGTCGGGAATTGATGGTCCTCATGGCCAACCACAAGAGCCACAAAGTTCCTATAGTTTCCCTATTTGAAATCTCAGAAGTTGACTAAGTGTTGGTTTGTAGGAAGTATACGGAGTTGATGGACCTTGCATCCATCCATGAGTGGCATAACATTTCTCTATAGTTCTCATATTCAAAATTCATAAAAGCAACCAAGTATGGGTTTGTAGGAAGTGTAAGGAATCCATGGTCCTTGCTTACATCCATGAGTGCCACAAAGTTCATATGGGTCCCCTTCTCACCGATTCAAAATTTGTCTATGTTAATGTATGAGGTACCTAAGATGAGTGATTTTATGTGGTACCAAAGATATTTGCAAAATGCATTATTCGATTAATTCATTATAATGAAAGGGACTTAGGTGGGTTGGTAATCCAACTTGTTCAAACCCTGTGGTATCCACATTAGGGTTGTGGTCGCCTGCCTCTTCAAAGGCAGATTGAAGCCGCACTTCCCCAATTAGTATGATCCCACCATGCTCATCTAGAGTTGGTTATATTAGGACTAAAAGTAGGAAACACGCTTAAAATTACTAATAATAATTCATTATTGAATTAATATCCTCAAAGTATGCAAATATTAAGTAAAAACTAAAAGTGACAGTAATTGGTTGGTAGGTAGTTTGGTTATTTTTGTACATTCGGGTTAGAAGTACAAAAACCTCCAAAGGCCCATCATACGAGGAAGCCACGCCTCTCAAATCCAGAGGGGAATCACACCTGTCTCATGTGATTCCCCTACTTCTTTGTCACCTTTGTCACTGTCCGTTAGGGATGAGCCAGCAGAAATCCACCAAGGTTCCAATGACAAAAATACATGTTAATAACGTGTAATAGTGATTTGCAAACATATGTCAAAGCAAACTCTGAAAGTTTTAAAATTGTTATTTTTAATAATTTCCAGGACTGACCTTCAATCATCAATAAGCTCTGCATCATTTCCCTCTTTAGATTCAATTTATGTTTTAAGATCTCAATGGCCTCCAATACCAACCACTTAATATAGTGCTGGACAATGGCAATCACCTTTGTTTCTTCAAAGCACACATGGTGTTTGGATTTAAGTCGGTGATTTGTTAGGTAAAACTTGTCCACCCTATTGGGTGAGATTCAGTACTATGTCCCTTCAATTGTTTTCAGTTTGACTGCCCTGTTTGTCCAATGTGTATGTGGCAGCAAGAGCGCAGAATCTTGTAAAGACTCTAGGATACCAATGACATAACAGGGTTTAAAGATAGTTTTGATGTTGGTGAGCTATCTGGAAACGACTGCATTATCAAATTAGATTTGGATGTTTTGGGTCTCACAACCAGACCCATCATTAGGGAATAATATGAAGACAATGCCTACTAGACCAATCACAAAGCATTGGCTTCAAAGTATTTCGTGATAATGGGGTCCAATAGTGAGACCCAAAACGTCAGACTCTAATTTGATAATACAGTTCTTTTCAGATATCTCACCTAAATTGTTACACAGTAGACAATCCAACCCAAAACCAAAGTTTTGGTGTTCCCATGTTTAAGGACTTAGGCAATTCTGTTTACTGTCCCTTGATGAAGGGAAGACTAAAACAAGGAGAGCTGGGGTAATTTTGGATGGTGAGAGAAGATACTTTAAGATAGTTACAGACTTTATGAAGGGATCAATAAATAATAAATATAATACCTTTGACCAAATGTCAATACAAATCATACATTATATTAGTCCACCATAACATACCCCATAGTTGAATAGGGTTGCATTTAATGCTAACCCTATTATAATACTTCTTTCTTCCATGTGTTTCAGCCCTAGGAGAAACACCAAACGTTGATGTTGGAAGGGCTAGACTCTAGGGCAATAGACAATCTAGCTCACAACTAAAGAATGGGCACCATAAAAATACTAGAACATGGTATGTGTTAATATGAAAAAATGTGTGCCATATTCCTCAATGGTATCAATAAGAAGCAATAGGTAGAAGTTGATTTTGTACTGTCCTCCTAAGAAGTTATGTGAATTGGAAGCAGAGGACAAAGTAGAGCGTGGTGCACTAGTTCAAACTTCAAACTATAGTTGGACAAGTTAAAGACTCTTGATGTAACTCAATAGTCTTCCCAATCACTAAATATCCACCCAATGTGAGATTAAGCAATACTACCAGCTAAGAAAGTATCCCACCGCATCCTGCAAAAGTGTTGTCTGAAATTTGAATAAGCTGCTTCAATAATGCAAGGCAAGCCATTGGCTATTAAACATATAGTTGTTTGTTAACACCTGCATCCACCCAATCTGTAACTGTTCACCTATAACCACCACACCAAAAATTTTACACAGCCTGTCAACTGTATGTGTGACTACCACCTTCCATAGCTGTGCCACACTTTATTTATGATTTACATGCCCTTCCTCCAAAAACTGTACATACAGGCCATCCATGCCTCCACACAGTTTTAAAACCCTGTTTCTCCCTCTGCCTGCATCATCATAGGAAGTAGCATCTGTCAAGAAGACTAACTCGGCATTTTCTCTGAAATCCCACAAATACTCCCTCTGAAAGGTCTGTATCTAGGATTCAGTCCATAATAATGGATAGATAACAAAGTTACAAAAGGTGTTGGGCTACAACAACACTAAGCATACAACTTGAAGTAACCACCAAAAGGATGGACACATTCTGAATTCAAAGAAGGAAGAGCTCGAGTCAGAAGTAAAATAAAAGAATTGTTGAGAAGGGAAAAGACAGGCGCTTATGCAAGCAGAAAAACGTAAAATTTCCTTACAAGAATCTATATAGGTTCTTATTTCTACCAGGAAAACCTAAAATTTCATTACAAGAATCTAAGAGTTTAACATGAGTAAGCAATACTGTCAAACCCCGGTCCTTATTCTATTAGGTAGTGTAGTGGCAAAGATTCTGCTCGCAGCTAGTTGACATTAGCATGAAGTCATCACAGAGCAGATGACATTCTTTGATACATAGAAAATCTTGCAGTAGCATAGCTCTTTCACACGAAGTGCACTTTGGGGTGACAGTCATTTCTTTCAAAATAAAAGCTCTGCACAATGGAAATGAAATCCTTGCTAAAGATGTTGATGCAAGGCACATATGGCTACTTTAAATTGGTCTATTCAAAATGATTCCAAGTGTTTGTGATCAAAACAAAAATCTGGATAAAGAAGAAAGGGATATGCTTATGAGCTGCTTTTAGAATCAGATTAGAAAGCAAGAATGCGGCTCTATTATTAGCCCTGTAATATTTATAAAAGAGAGGAATATTAAAAGAGCATGAACTAGAATGCTGAGAGTCAAGACAAAGTGAAAAGGAGGAAAGTAGTAAGGGATGGAATCTCCAATATTGTTGTAGTATGAGCACCTATGGCAGTAAAGTTCATTATTATTTCAATCCACCCACTTTGGACAATATTTCGCATGTTTTAGATATAGAATTGAAGTAAGGTTTTTGTTAATTTTTCTACTCACTTATCTTGAGTGTGTTTCTTATTTGCTACAATTCTAAGAGACCCTGCAGGCAGAACCATCAACTATCTGAGAGTGCATCAACACTCGTCTCAAAGACTGTGGAAAGCCCAATTGAGTGGCATTGCCTCAAGTGGTACAAAGAGCTAAGAGTAATTAAGGAAATTGAGGAAGTGTGATTATACCGTGTTGCATTTTTAAGAGTATTAGAGTTGGTCTAACATAATGAAAGGGTGATACTAAAATTTGATTTGACCCAAGGGGAGATTGTATGGCATGTTGTTGAGCTCAAAGCCCATCAAAGAGAAGTGTAGTATGGTCAAGTTTGATAAGGTGACTGTGGAAGAGACAAGATGTTACGGAAAAGAGTTTTCTTGTACATCATCTTGAACTTGTTGTAGGATAGAGCTTCCAAATGAGTTCTGAAGCATCCAAGTTATGTGAACAATGGACACCAAAGTTTTCTAGAATTGAAATACAGAGGGGTTGAGTCATGAGACTTAAACAATTTTCTAAGGGGAGGATGATGCAAGGAATACATTACTAAGTGAATTTGGCTAAATTTTATATTAGCCTTGTGACAAGGATTCAATGTCTCTGTGATAAAGAAATATAATTTGGATAAAGTGAAATTCTTTGAAAATAAGTTTCTTTTATCTATTTTTACACTCTTAGAGAAAAAATAAAAATAGAGAACAAATAAAGCAGCTCTAATGACAGCAATGATAGGACTCAACTTTGGCAATAAATGGCCCACATGCTTCTCACAGCTGAATGTGTTCTTGGAGGGAATTTTAATATGGTCGAATGGGATGGAGATTGTATTTAGGGGCATGGAATGACCCTTAAAAATGCAAAAAGGAAAGCATGGAATGACCGAAACAAAATCTGAGCTATGGAGGACATTGTTTGTGGCAAAAATAATCTTGCAAAAGCAGGATGGTAATTTGGTCAAACTGGCAGGAGGAAATTCTCAAAAAAACAAGACTTGATGGGTTTAGCGAATTCACAGGGTGCCATGTTTTCCCCACAAATAAGAGATTGGTGCGCATGGATAATACTGTAACTGATTCTAATATTTACCTATCTCCACCCACAAAATTATCTGGAGTTATGGTGATTATTCTAGTCCGTCAATCTCAGTTGGTATTTTGTGTTTGATATATAATCTAAGTGAGGTTGTGTGATGCTTTGCACTTGTTTTATGGTGATCCATCTTTCTTATTATCTGCAATTCTAAGAGACCCTACGTGTCAAACTATTTATGTTCCAAGAGTGCATCAAAATACTTGTCTCAGTGATCTTGGAAAAAACTCAGAGATAAAACAGAATACCATACAAGGAGGTAGATTTATTACTCAAGAGAGGACCTATTATAATGCACATTCATGTTTTATCGGTATGTTTGGCAGTTATTGTAACTACTTGTCTCTAGCTCCTAACATTAAATTTTGGGTTACTAAAATTAAGTGTACCCTAAACATCAACATAAAATGTTAGATGACTTTTCATGATCTTTACTAAGACCCCCTTTAACAAGAAACTATGTCATATTGTTGTTAACCCTCCCTGAAAACAAATAAGTACATAAACATCGAGACCAATTTCTCGTCCATGATTGAAATCTTATATTATTGGTTTTCACTTTACCCTTCCAAAACTGAATGTTGTACCAACCTAAATCACAAGGTTTGAGTTCGCATTTGTGTTCGACAAGGATAAAGTTTGGTTCAAGTTCGTCAGGGGATAAAGTTTGAGAAAAAAACATCTTTAAGTTCGAACAATTTTTTTTCTATCATTTTTATTTTTTGAAAAAATGCATAAATATGTCAGAGGGACAGAGTGGAGAGAGCTTTTTGTCCGCTACTTTTAGTCATTATATGTATATATACACACATTTGTAAAATAATGCAAAATCATGTCAAAAACTTCCCATGCAAAAATAATGGATAAAATTTGAGTTCATGTTCGATGAGAGTAAAGTTCAGTAAAATTTGAACTTTTTCGATAAAATTCGGAGAACCTTGTGACATAAGTACAAACTACTAAAGCTCCATCAAGTTGGTTTGCTTTAGGTCATCATCACACCCTATCTTCTGTACAGATAGAATTCCTTCCTCTTGACTCACATACAGATCTTTCACTGCTCCACCAAATTGCCATCTTCCCCTTGGAAATAGACTCCTACTACCCTAGACCACCCCCATCCTACGAGACCATCTATCCATATATCAGTAAGTCATCAAGATCTGTTAAAATGCAAATTATTCTTCATTGGTCTCACTCTCATCCTCTGATATCTCTCACATATAGACTGCTTTATTTCTTTTTCATCCTGCCTTTAACTTCCTCTATCTTCTTCTCCTTCATATTGAGCAAGTTTTCTGCTTTGACCCTGAAATTTCAAGCTATGTGATTTCTCTTCTTACAATAATAACATGTTTGATCACATGCCTTCTCCTTAGGTCTACTTTTATTTTTATGCACATTGAGTTTGTTCACCTAATTCCATTTCATTAGCCTTCTCTTCTAGGAGTAATATTGTGATAAAGTTTTCTCAAGTTTGTGTAGGCAACCAACTCAAAGTAAAAATAACATTGTTGTACATGGAGGTAAACTACTGAAAAACTACCTTGGCATCCTCATCCTCAACCTTCACTCCTGCATCGGCAAGCTTTAGATTATTGAACTAAAGCTGTTTGTGAGCCATGTCATTGTGATTTTAATCTCCACCTTATGCCTAAATAGTTGTTGCTTCAAACTAAATTTGTGTTTTGGGCCAATGAGCCAAACAAGTTAGCTAGCTTCTCTGAAACCTGTGTTGTTGATTCATAAGTTTGGCAGATGAAACTCAGTATAGCTCTGAGACCTGTGTTGCTGATTCATCTAAGTTCGGCAGATGCAACTCAGTACTGATATGCTTAAACTAGTTATTGACTTGACCCTACAATTATTATCTTCAAGTCTGCTAAATTATCAGCCATTGTTGATATGTTTCTGCTTATCACTGACCATGCATCTTTTCTGTGTAAGATCCAATTGCATATTTACTTTCCATGTATGAAAATTGAATCCATAAAACTTTTCTACCATGATAATGAATGTCATTTCTTTCTTGTGTGATACAGTTTTTATATGCCTACTAAAAACTTGCATTAACAAAAACTGACTCCTGTGACTAGTTCCATCTGACTGTCCAATAAAACTGGATTATTGTTAGAAGATGTGAACAGAGAGATAATGAAGGAGTGGATTGCATACATTGTAAGTTGTGTGTCCATCATTATATTATGCAAAAGATAGTTACAAAATGGTTGAAGTGGTTACAACTATCCATTAGTTAATACATAACAAATAGTGACTTAATAATAAACTATAAGCCTTATATTCCTACACCCCCTCTTAAGGATTACATTACTGAAAGCAAAAACAAGCATATTAATAGAAGATTAAAATAACAGAACTAAACAGAGTCACCCATGCTTTAGAAGTTCTCAGATCAAAACTCTCTCATACTGCCGACACATATAACTCACTTCTTATACTGCATAGTGCATACAGTATCTATCTTATTCTAGTCTCATGTATCTCCTCTATCCCATCTGCACCATTTTCTACAATACATCCTACTTGCATGTAAGTACCAGTTATATACATTACACTTATAAAAGGACATGTCTATTATACATTCGAAGTCTTCAATATTGCCACAAAGCTCCATATGCTACCACACGAGTCCAGGAAGGAAATGCTTTATTCTACTTTGCTGGAGCTGTTGCTGATGCCACAATACGTCCAGGGCTTTTGCAGTATCTTCTCTTAACTTCCAAATCTGATGAAGAACCCTGCCATAATCTTCTTGCTTTGTTTGCCCGCTCCAAGGAACTGAAGAAACCATTAACCCTGAGAAACTTGCACATCTGGCATGTGGTATATGGTGAACCTCTGCTCGACTGGCCTGACTGAAATTAAGGTATAGTTACTTCATTCCTTCAAAATTGTGTGCCAAAGGATCTGATCTTTTATGGAAGAACTTCACTATATTTAGTGGCCAGCATATCGTGAAAGTTATCCCATGCGGCGAGCTGTAGTGTCACCTTCTCCTCTCTCCACAGCAATCCTATGTTCTAAGTGGCTAATGCGACGATTGCAGATGACACGGCTTGCCCATCAGTTTCTTTATAGTGGCTCTCCAGTTGCACGGTCACCACCTCCTCCAGTTGCTTACTTAGTAGGGTGCAATATTCATCCATGTCATCTATTATTTGAGCTCTTTCTACTTGTTGTTTTCTATACTTCTTGACAAGATCAGTAGCATTTCTGCTCCGCCCCTGTCAGGTCCTTTGAACCGTCATAAGATGATAACACTATTGTCAATTTCTCCTTCAAAGCATCAATTGCCTTCTAGTTTGTTTGTGTTGAATGTACCCTAACTACAAACATAACATGTTCAATGAGTTTCTATATTACTTTCTAAGAAACACATACAAGCTTGCAAGAATGTAGCTTTCGAGTAAAGTGTGCACAGACAGTCACTTATTTCAAAGTTGCAAGCTCTGCACAACAGGAAACGTTCTAGTAAAAATGATGCCTAATATTCCATCAACACCATGTGATTCATGTAGCTCTATAATTGTGACACAATACATCCCTATCTGTGTATGATATTGTTATAGCTGTTTATCTATACGTCTCATATTCCATCAACAACATGCAATTCATGTAGCTCTAGAACTGTGACACCATACATCCCTATCTGTGTATGATATCGTTACTTCTAAGCACACATTTCCTTTTTTCTTAAATGCCTAACAAGTCATTTTCTTTACCTTTGTAACTTGTTATCTAAAAATTTCCAGTATCACTTCATTCAACTTTAAATTGATATTGATAAAATAGTTAAGAGGAGATGCATAACAAGAGGGTTAAAATATTAAAAACCAAAACTCCGCTTAAACGACAAAAACAAAATGAGTAAAATACATGCACAATAATACCTGTCAGATAGAATCCACCAAAACAGACACAAGTTTGTAAGAGGAGACAACCCTCTTCAGGAAGAAAAATATCCTTGCGTGTTATTAGAAATAGTACCCAATCTTACACTCCATCAACAAGAGAGAAGTGGTATGAAGTGAGTGCACAAGTTTTCACTTAAGCATCAAAAAGATTGCTTCACTAGAATGAGCACAACAAGAGGAATAAACCCTTAGTGAGGGGTGTACTCATGACACAGTATGCCACATAACCATACTGCATATTTGATTTGGTGATCAACAAACAATTGAAATAGCATTCCTTTTCCTTTACAATTGAGTTTCCTTAGGATTCAAGAATACCTAGTCAAGCACATCCAGAATTACTTAATGATTAAGTCATCAGGCTCAGGGATAGTAGCATAACAGCAATAATATATTGTACACAAGAAGGCCTTGCTATATTTATTATTTTGTATGGATAACTATAAATTGTACCATATTATCCTCTCCAATCACAAGTCTGTTCATGTACCCTTTTCTAACAGCTTGCTCAGGCTAATTAATGGATTGCATAAGTGCGGCACTAATTTTAGCATCATAGAAACCACCCTCTACTATAATGAAGGGCAATTTATTTATAATGTCCATTTCAGGCATTATAATTCTAAATAAAGACTAAAGCCATACCCTTTTTGCTGCCTGGATCACTTCATCTTTAGTCATAAGTTTCTGTGCCTTCACACCAGTGTCATATCGAGAGGACTGGGGACAATATGAACAATTTTCAGAGCACCCCCTGTCTTGATTGAAAGAAGAGTACATTGTTGCACCTCTCTAAATTTGTGAGAATGCCTGTGGACTTGTGCCTGCAAAAAGTCAGTGATTTTAACGTGAGCTAGATAAATCAAAGCTTTTTGTAAGAAACATGTGGCATACAAACTGTCACAACAAGAATACCATGCCCACCAAAAAAAGCTACTTCCCATTCAGTTTTCTACAAAAATTATATTTAAGTTCTTATATTAATAAGTACTTACATAGCAAATTGGAAGAGGACATGGAAACATTGTAAACTAGATATAGAGGAGTGATAATAATTGCCGAATATTCATGCCCTGCGGTATAAAAAAGAAACTAGAGCAGAGTAAATTGACTAAAACTCAGAAGTCCAGTGCTTTGGAGACTAAGTAGCCGATCTTTGTTAGGTACGGGTACAGGTATGAGGTTTGGGTATGCGGATACACAAAAATTTTTGCCACGGGTACGGCTTAGATACAACCATGTGTGTGTGTGCATGCATGCAGGCGAGCGCATGTGCGTGTGACTTCATAAGCAAAATTAAGCACATAATATGCATAGAGTAAACAAAATTAATTAAAGCGTGCATGTGCGCTGGTGTGCTTGTGCTGTGCGCGTGCATGCATGTGTGTGTGACTTCATAAGCAAAATTAGCCGCATAATATGCATAGAGTAAACATTATAAATTAAATAAACACAGAACAGTTGAAAACACTAATGATAATTCAATTTCAAAAGTCATGATATACGCATGCGATGAGAAGGAAGTGTGTTTTTGTTGTCGTTTGCTTTTGACAAAATGAATGTCATAGTTCATTTTAAGGTTTTCCCATACTTAATTGTTTTTTAAAGTCCAAGTTGACTTTTTTAAGGTTAAAACCAAAAAAAAAAAGTTTTTATTTGGACAGCAAGTTCTGCTTAGATCCTGCCTGTGTACCAAACTGGGACCAGTACATGGTACATGCTGTACTGGGAACAGTCTCCTGAGGTGAGGTTCGTAGCTTGGAGATTTACACAAAAAGGTAGATCGGAGTGAAAATCTTAGAGCCAAGAACTTATGCAGTAATGAGACTGAAAGACATTTTACATCTTCTCTCAAGAATGCCTAAGCGAATGAGAGATTTTACAAATCAGCCAAAGATTCATCAACCTTATATACCTCAGAGATCAAATAAAGCCAATTTCTAGGAGGTTGCATTGTTCAGCTCCTTGCCTTAGCCTCCCAAGAAGACTTCTAAGAACTAATGGACTATGCAATTGCTTCTTGGGGTCCCACGGTCTGCTATTACTTCAAAGAAGTCCAAGTCAGGTGATGGATAAACATGGATTGGCCAGCCAATTTTGGGAATCCTTTGGTGCTCCAGTTTCTTTCAGATGCCTTTTCTCTTCCTCAAGACTTGAGAGGAGATAACCTGAAGTGGGTTGGAGATAAGCTAGGAGAAATCTCAACCAAGGTTCACTACAGACAGACAATCTTCACAAGAGGAATTTATGAAGCATTTACGTATAATAGAATATGGATAGAGGAGGACCTCCAAAAAGGCTAACATCTTCCTTTGGATAGCAACCAATTGCAAGATTCTTATAAAGGATGTGCTTGCAAAGAAAGGTTTCTATAAACCATCAAGACGCGGTCTTTGTATGGGCACTCTTCTCCTTCACTAATCATACTCACGAAGTATGAAACATTCTTGAGCAAGTCAGAACTCCATTGGATAGTGCAAGGAACAGTTAGAAATAGGACACTTGCTTGGCACAGAAGGCTCAGATGCCAAACTCTAAGAATCACCAGGTGGATAGGCCCAACAAAGATCATGAGAAATGGTTGTCTCAAAGGAAAACACAAAATCATTAGGGATATCACTCAGCCTATTGATTGGATATAGAAAATAGTTGAATCTCTGATTTCGTAAATGAGATATTAGCAAGTGAAAAATCATTGAGTAAATGGTTGTTGACTGGGAAAGGCCCTCCTAGAGGAGCTGAAGGAGATAGGATAGAATCATAAAGCTAAATAGAACCCACCTCTAAATGGTCATCAAGCTGAATTTCAACAATGCTGCAAAGGGGAACCCGGGAGACATAAGGGGAGGAGGAATCTTTGGAGACCATATAGGTACGCCACTCTTAATTTGTGCAAGAAGTTTTGGAAGATATGCTAGTAAATTAATAATCTAGCGAAAAGGAATGCCAATCCTCAAAGAGCTACTATTAGCAATTGACAATGATTGGTCTGCACATGAAGGGCAAGGCAACTACAAGTTTGCCATTGAGGCCACTCTTGGCAACTCAACTCAGTTGTTCAAGATATACTTTTCATCAATGAAAACATTGAGATAATTACCTTTGGTCATGTGAGGTCAGATAGTAACAGAGTTAAAAACCTTGGAGAAAACATGAGTTTGATTGTCCATCAAGAATTCCGAGTTTAATATTGTGTATCCTCCCTTTGATAAGGAATTTCATAGTCATAAAAATGATGGTCAAAACATGGTATAGGAATTATGCCCAAAGCTGGAACTGGGAATTTAACACCTCAAAAACTCACATGTGAAAGGTTTTGGTACAAGTATCGCGATCATATGAAAACTCAATTTATCAGGCCACCTTGGGGATATTTTCTGTCGAATCTAGCTTTTGTTTTTGAGTCACTCACACTCAAGGCACACGCCGCATCCACAGGCTCCCTGCTCTCACATCACAGTTCACAACCCCAACATGTGCTACCACTCTGGTTGCATCTGGTCTACATGTGATCTTATGAGACCCAAGGGAATCTCTAACACAAAGGTGAAAGCAGGGGATCCACCACTTGAAACTACTCCCGCATGTAACAGATAAAGCCCAATTTATGTCAACTCTGGATGCCCAGAAAGAGGGGTTTCCCTACCAGACTAGGAGATGGCTCAATAGAACTTAACGAGTTAAGAGTATTGTGGTTTCCTTAAGATCCATGCTAATATGAGACCATGGGTGCCCATATGAGACCATGTAATGAATCGCTGGGATATGTACATCCATAGGCCCAACCCATCTTTGTATTAGGGTTTGGAAAAATATCATCTATATATACTTGGCGTGTATACCTCATTTCACATTCAGTTTGTAATAAAGATTATTCTCTAGAGCAGGTTGCTTCGGTACCTTCATATCTTGGTGTGTTTTTTGTTGTTCTTTGCTTGAGCAGGGCTTGTTTATTTAATGAAAATAAATGTCACTCGGTTCTGGTAAAAGCCTAAAAGGCCTCTCTTCATTTTGATGGTTGTATTTGTTGGAGTGCATTCATGGAAATTCGCAGAGGTTGCGCTTATCATCAGATTAGCTCCCTTGGTTTTAAATTTGACAATTGTATCTCGGGCAAATGGGTTTTGGATGTGCTCTGTGAAGAATTTGTGAGGATTGATTTTCAGGAAGAACTGATTTGGTGGCGCTTTTCTCCTTTCATAACGTTTCAAACTGTCATACACTGAGCAAGAAGAGAAATACCCCAAGGCTGCAACGTCTGACACCAACAAATTACAATGCAAGTTACAACAGGAGATTGATGGAAAATGGTTACTGAACTCTGTAATACTCTCCAATGAAGTTCCTAGTTGTAACAAAAAAGCTTAACTGAAGAGTAGTAGTATCCAGTCATATGCTGGAGGGAGGTGAACAATTGCCACACAGCAGCAAGTAATAGATAAGAAATTGCTTCATTTGTGTGACCTTACTAAACAAGCACTTAATACATTGAATCAATGAATACTAGTTTGTCTTCACAATTGGGAGTCAATCACCTGAGAACTTTGGCTTTTTGTGTATACAATGAATTTTTTTGTTTCAGATTTCAGATTTTTCTAGAAAAAAATTCTGTTTTCAGAATTTTCAGATTTCAGTTTGGAGCCCATCAACCAGATATTGATTTGAAAACTTGTAATTTTGTTTTCAAAATTTAGATAACAACAGTGATATCAGAGCTGTAGATTTCAGACTTTCAGGGTTTTTTCAGCTTTCAAAAACAAATTTTAGGTGCAGAGTGTTCCTGGCTATACCAACAGGTTCTTCTTAGGAACATTTCAAAGAACAGGAACTTTTTCAATTTAAGTGAGGATTTGAAGACTTTTTCTCTGCGCTTCAAACCAGAATTTGATCGTGTTGATACGTGGGCACGGTCAAAGGATGGGCCTGCTTTAGTCTACATTGTAATAAATGGTTCAAAAAGACCATGTTCATATTTTGTAGCATTTTGGAACCAAGTGAATCTGATGCTTTGTTAATGAAGTAATTTGATGAAACTTGTTATCTAACTATTAGAGACACCAAAGACTACAACTTCATTATTGTTGATTGTCTTTAAGCACATTACCACGGGTTTATTTACTAAATACAGCAGACCTTGGAGCTGGGTTGCACAATAGAGTATTGGAATGTAAACCTAAAGTATATAGCATATTGGAGCACCATCAACGGTATCTGTATAAGTTTGTCGATGCCCTAAGGGATGGTAATACTCTTGACGGACATAATCTACTTTGTCACCCTGTTCGTGCATCCAGTTCAGATGTGATGGCACCCGCATATGGGGATGTTGATTTATTTTTATGAGTATATGGTCTTTATTCCTTGAAAAGGAAGAATAATTGTAGTTTACTCCTTCGACTTGCTATTGCATCTTGATTTAGTGGGAGGAATATATCTTAGGGTGTGGTCCAATTTAGGGGCTAACACTCCTAAATTTACTGTGCAGGCTACAATTACATTGGTACCCTCCATATATCTTTTGTGCGTTCATATCTTCATATCTGTTACCTTCATTATTGTTACATTTCACATGTTGGGTTCCATTATAAAGTACTGAGTGAGTTTGTTATGAAGCTTTTTCAACAGCATTTTGCCTTTTAGTTTTTGCCACTAGGCTGGAGTCTGGAAATCGTTGTATTATCAATTTTTACAGACCATGCTGAGGCCTCCATTAATGGAGTCTCGGTGCCATGAACTAAAAAAACAAAATTGCAAAATGATTTAGAGTGAAGTGAGCTAGGTTTTCTTGAAGTAGTTCGGGAAGCATCTTGAGATAAACAGGACCAAATATGTAATCTAATAGTAATATTTATCTCCCTTAACTTTGACAGATTCATTTGACATGATGCAGTGCATCACTGCCATTTATAATTTTATAACGGTGGATGCCAGGGAGGGGGCTATTACTTCTGTTTTTACTTTGCAGGCAGCCAGCTGCATTGTAATGCAATAGGAAAAAGCAGAATCTTCACCTAGAAACCTAGAGTGGCTATTGTTTTGCATGAGACAATGAATGGGTGCTGGGGCAATGATGCCATGGTGAGAAGCTATCAGATTTTTCTCAGCAGGTGCTGCTAAGAGATTTTTGTTTGTTTTGTGGAACAATAATGCCATGTAAGATGAAATTTCTCAAATTTTCTGCAGTTTTCAATAACTCTGCACCCAAAAATTGGTAAAACCATCCCAAAAAAAAAGTTCACCACATGGAGGCTGCCATTTGGCAGAGATCTCCTTGAAATATTAGCCCGTGTGCTGCAGGCTTCTAGCCCCCTCTCTAGCAGCCATCAAAATTCTCTTGCAAAAACATTCGGGGCTCCAGATTTTAAGGATAAGATTAAGTTTAAAACTTTATCTCATCATTTGGTTTTGGAAATTTCATGGACCTCTGCAGCAGCATAACTAGGAGCCATAGTCCCCTCAATGGGACCTTATACTGAGAGTTTGCAGCACCAGCCTAAGATATTTTTAGAAATTTCATTGCTAAATATCATGTGCGTGTGGTTTAGCCTCCTTTTCATTATTTATTATCAAATTTTCAAATTTGTAAAGTCAGATTTCTATTCAGATTTTTAGAAGGCTGTTGCATAGCAGAAAACATTATTGAATATTGGACCTTTTCACGAGGAAGCCCGCCATATGAAACCAGTAAGTAAATTCATATTTTAATCTGAAATTTGTATGTGTCTACACAATGAACTAGTTGAAACATGTTTGAAAAATAGAATGTGATTCACCTAAATACAGCAACTTTTTGAATTTCCAAAAGTGGCATGTTTCTGCAACTTCCATGAACAATTACATTTTGCAACTCAAACAACCAATTTAATTGACGGTAATGTAAAATTGTAAGTGCCTCACCCAAAACCCCAGATTGATGTGTTAGAATACCAATCCAGTGACCGCAAAGGGATAGGTAGCTCACTGATAGAGCACCCCAACATGTAAGTAGGAGCTCCCAGGTTTGAGTCCTAGTTGGTCCACGAAACAGAACAATTTTGGTGGAGCTTTACCTTACTTGACAAGGAAATTGATTCAAATTATCCCAGGGTAAATTGATTTCATGTTCAAATCCCACAGTAAATCGAGTCGAGTTCAAATCCCACGGTGACTTGTTCTAGGCCAACTAAAGACTTATGTTTCATGGTTTTAAATCCAGACACAGGTCATTTCGAGAAGCTTTAATCTATTAGATTATGGTATTGGGTATAAAAGTACATATACAAGTAAACTGAACTGACAGTTAATGCCACATCTGAGTTATAATATTAAAGACAATAACCTTAAGTACTGACGATGATGTATGTGAGCTGAAATGGTAAAGAAAACACAAAAAGTAGGGAATAAATAACTTACTCCGTGGAAAAGCAGATCCATTAAAGGAGAATCGTAAACGGACTGTATTTGTGGCCTTGTCCAGTCATTTCTGGGTCCACTTCTGATGGCTTTCTCTGCTTCAATGCTTGCTGCCGATGAAACATGCGGCATTGCAGAAGAAGAAGAAGAATCGGTGCATGCAACTGTAGATGTTCTACGACTAATCACTGAAGACGTTAAACGAAGGTTAAGCATTGCCTTGATCGTTGCCATTTTTATCTCTGCTACACTGTCTCGTAGCCCCGAAGATCAAACACTCCACCTGTGATACACAAAGAGCTCCCTCTGGGCGGAGCTCCCGAAGTGGTATAATTGTGACGCCAAAGGGCATTAAATATATATCACCCAATCGTCGTGAAATAATATGGTAGTTGTGTTTGGCTTTACATGTGGGGGAGGTGTTGCAGGTGTGGGGGTGGTTAGGCTTTCCCAACTACCATCAATTCTTCTTTCCCAATTGTATTGTCTTATTTGTTTTTTATTTTAATTTTTCGATTGGTCAGACATGTGAATACATTGTATGAGTAAGCGTACATCTATATCGAAGCCTTCCTTCGGGTAAGCAGCCACGATTAGGGATTTTTTTTTTTAATTTGTTTTTTTAGTATTTATTCTAATGTGTCAATCCCTTGCAAAACAACAAATGAAAGTGCACGGAATTATAAGCATAAGGTGGGGCGGTTTTAATTAGCAAATTAAAATATATTAAATTAACCAAAAAAATTGAAATCAATTAATAGAATTGCATGGCTATGGTTGTTATGTTTATCATTAAGACTTCTCTCTTTACATAGAGATTGTGTGAGCTAAGTATTTCATCTATTTATAGTGTTGTATTTGTGTAGATGCTTGAGTGCATTTTATATTTGTGGATACAAACTTATCTTTTGATAATTCCATCTCGATATAATTATGTAAAGCCATGGTATTGTTGTTAAGTGCATCACCATAAATTCTTAGTGGTCTTTAAAACAAAGTTTGAGTAATAAGAAATTTTCATTGCTTATACATTAGGATATACAATTGATTATAACTTTGGTATTTTTTTATTTGATTTAGGTTAAATGTTTTTATTAAAGCTATGTGTCGGAAAATGCTTTTGATCGGAGCTTTGAATCAATATGGGGCTTAGTCCCCAAAAGTTTTTATGTCAACAAAACCAACTTGAATAAGACCTAGCAAAGAGCCAATGAAACCACTCAATAGACTACCAAAATTGACCAACACCAAAATCAAGGAGAATACAACTTAGCTAAAACAACTCGGTGACCTAATAACAAAAGAACAACACAAATCCACCAAAAGATGGGATGACACAAGACGAAGAGGAACAAAAAGTTAATTATGTGCACCAAATATTATTTCGCGTCTTCAAGAAAGGAGGTCCTCCATCATCCATTACAAGCCATCTTTCACCATTTATGTTGCTCCTAACCTTAATCTTTTTGCCTTTGATCTACGCCTTTCTGTTTAGCCATAAATCCCACATTGACTTTGCATAAAATCTTAGATGGTAAATGTTTTTATTATATTAGAGCTATGAACCCAAGTACGTCAATGGATGAGCACCTTCTCAAAGTGGAACATGGGGGTGGGCTTGGGTCTGTAATGTCATGGGTGTGTTTTGCTTGGTCCATAAGGAGAAGTGTGATTCTTTACCTCAAAGTGTCCCCATGGCCACTTGTTGAAAGTGTCTAATGAGCTCAATGAGAATGGAACTTGTCTAGTGATTACAAACTACTTGTAGCTCACAAATAGCTCAAGCCCTTGAGCCCAAAATTTTTGGGGTAAGCTTCATATCACTTTTGTAAGTGGAATATGGAGGTGGGTTTAGGTCCATAATGTATGCCTAACGATTCAAATTCGTAGCATCTTACTATGTTCTATTTGCTTCACATGGAGAAATTCAACTCCTACCTCAAGGTATCTTCATGGTCACTTATTAAAAGTCTCATATAAACTCAATGAAAGTGGAACTTAGATTGGTGGTTACAAACTACTTGTTTCTCATCACTAGCCCAAGCCCTTGAGCCCTAAATGTTGATTGTTAACACTTTTATCATACCATAGCTATAAGCCTCGAGTGGGTTGATGGAGGAGCACCTTCTCAAAGTGGGACATGGGGGTGGGATTGGGTCCATAATGTCTTAGGTGTGTTTTTCCTACTCCACAAGGAGAAGTGTGACCCCTCTATCAAGGTGTCCCCATGGCCACTTATTGGAAGTATCCAATGAGCTCAATAGTAATGGAACTTAGGTTGGTGATTACAAACTACTTGTAACTCACCAATAGCCCAAGCCCTTAAGCCCCAAAAATTTGAATGGTAAACACTCTTATTATACCATAGCTAGAAACTAGAGTGGATTAATGGAGTTCCTTCTCTAAGTGGGACATGGGGTGGGATTATGTACCTAATACTGTTAGGAAATAAGGGATAAAATATGCAAAACAATCCCACACAAAATCGTAATACCAGAAACTAATATGCATAAAGTATTACAGATATAAAATAGAAGTGCAGAAAAATAAAAGAACACAACATAGAGACAGTATTTAACGTGGTTCACCCAATTTGGGATACGTCCACTAAGAATCACTTGCTTATATTTTATTACAAGCCACCTCTTTCTCTCAATACAATGCCCAGATCTATTTGGAGCTATACTTAACAAACTCTCCGAATTCACACTTGAACTCACACATCTACAATATTTTGTCTCACCTATGAAAAGCACATTAATAGGAAATTGCTTAAGCATTTTTACAATACCGTGGGTATTAAAACCATGGGCCAAAACCATCCCACGAACCTATGGGTCAAAATATTGCCCATATGAGAAGAACACATCTCCCGAGATATTGGGCATGTATTTCGAGGCCACAAAATTTTCTCGAGGACTGCGCCCCAAACCTCGGTGATGAGAAAATTGTGGATAATGTACAGTCTTCAACACTTCAACACATGAAAACAAGCTTCACAACATAGCAATATCCCACTTGGAGACCATTTTTCCTCTGAGCAAGATTCTCAACCTTTCACTTTCGTCCATGAAGACCAACTAAAGCCGAACATAGCTTCGAGTTTCTCCCTTGTGACCACCTTGGTCATCATGTCTGCAAGATTCTAACATGTATAAATCTTCTCCGACTTCAACTTCTTTTCCTTCATAGTTGTCCTAATGAAATGGTACCTTAGCTGTATATGCTTTGTCCTAGAGTGGAAAGCATAGTTCTTAGTTAGGTGTATAACACTCTAATTATCATTATGTATCTTCCCTTCCTCCCGCTTATACCCAAACTCCTTAAGAAATTAATGTAACCAAATAATCTCTTTGTTTGCCTCTCGTGGCAGCAAAGATACTCAACCTCGTGGTTGATAAAGCCACCAACTTCTATAGTTGTGAAATCCGGCTCATTGTTGTCCCACCTAAAGTGTAAACAACCTAGTGTGCTCCTTCTCGCTGCCTATATCTCCACCATGTATCGAATCTACATAACCACTCAAAGTGGTGTCCGATCCGCTATAGCAAAAATTGTCCCCATGGTCCCTCTCAAGTACCAAAGGATCCACTTTACTTCTGTCGTGATCTTTACCTGGATTACTCATAAATCTACTCACTAATCCCATTGCATGGGTAATATCGGAGCCTAGTGCACACCACATGATACATCAAATTGCCACTAGTTGATGAGTAAGGTACCTTAGACATCCGGCTTCTCTCCCGCTGCTCTGTCTTGGGACACATCTCCTTTGATAACTTGTAATGGTCTTGTTGGTGCAAATATTCACTTTACACACTTTGCCCTAATTTTCTATATCCATTTTTGCCCAATTTGTCAAGAAACGTTCATTTGCTCGAGCTGGTGGTCTGCAGTTCATCTTTTCCAGTTGAATGCTTTGAAAATGCCCTCAATGTTGTTATTTTGCCCTAAATTGAAACAAAATCCAAGTTTCCCCCCATTTGTGCCCTAATTTCTTCATTTTTATGGGTTGTGTTATTTTTCCTTTGTCAAATCGTGCGTAAGAAACTCGGGCTTGATCAAATTCCATTTATGTGCAAGTGAAATCCTGCTCCTTTGGTCGAAATTAATGTAAAATCATGCTTCACTTGGTTTAAAACCGAGAAATCTACATTCCTTGTGAAAAAATCCAATTTTCAGGGCATCCTCTGCATTTTTCATTTTTGATGGGTATACGGGTGTCACCCACCTGTCAAATTTATCTTTGCAACATATTGGTGATGTGGCAGGCTCCTATTGGCCGAGGGTATGCGGGAGAATGTTCTCACTAGTTACTTTTTGAAAATTTTGACAAAGGAATTTTTTTGTCGCGGCCCATCATGCTACAATGAAGTGCCTACGTGGCACAATGTGATTGGTTGGTGGTTTGGTCAGTGGTGGGTCATACTTGGAAAATTTGCCTTCATTTTGGCAAAATTCTCAAGATCAAATTTTTCCCGAAGGCTGCCGCAACGAATGGGAAGGAGACACGTGGCACAGAAAGGTCAGGCGGGTGGTGGAAGGACTTGAAAAAATTTTGTTGTTTTTTGGGCTCAAGGCATCAAGGGAAAATTTTGACCCTAGGGCCTCGCCTCCAATGAAAAGTGGACACGTGTCCAGGAGGTCAAAAGGAAGAGGCAAAATGTTAGAAAAATTTGAAGTTTTTTGGCTTCTAAATGCTAAAGGAAAAATTTGGCCCGAGAGCCCGCGACAATTGGGGAAGCCACGTGTCCAGGAGGCAAGATGGAAGAAGGGGCCGAAGGAAATTTTTTGAAATTTTGCCTTTGTGTTTGCAAGCTAAAAATTGAAAAATGGGCCCGCCTCTAGTGAAAAATGGACACGTGTCTAGGAGGGTCAAATGGGGCGGTGAGGACTTCAAAAAAATTGTTGTTTTTGGGGTTAATGTACAAAAGAAAAAAAATTCCCGAAGGCCCGTGTCGAATAGAAAGAGGACACGTGTCCCGGATTTGGCGGATATTTGGAGCATGGAAGAAATGTTGGAAAATTTACAAACTTTGGCAAGAAATTTCAAAGGGAAAATTGATCCGTGGCCCTGAAGAGGAAAATTTGGAGGTGTGCCCCGCATCCAATTAGGGGGTGACACGTGGCCTATTCCAAAAGGGGAAAAGGAAGAATGTGGGCCCGCAAAGGATTTTGTGCTCGCAGAGGAATGAGGGAAGAATAGGAAGGTCGGCTCCGCAACGAATGGGAGACCGCCACGTGGCAGAAGAAGTAGCGTGTGTTCGGGCCCGTGGGGTTTTGAGGAAATTTTCCTTTTCTCAAAAATGGAGCAAAGTTTATTATTTTGGCCCGTAATTTTTGTGGGGTCCACCTAGGGACACGTGGCGTGTCCAGGGGGCATGCGGGGAAAATTTTCAAAATTTTCCCGAGGTCAGAAAAGGTTTGAAATGCATTTTTAAGGTTGAGGGCCCGGTCAATGGTATTTGGACATGTGTCCCACCTCATCCAAAGACAAAAAAGAGAATATTTGAGATCTCATCTGACACGTGGAGGGCGGAAATTTAAAGTTGATTTTAAATCAATGGTTGCTGAGTGTTTCATTTTTTGGGCGCCATTAGAGCTCCAAGATGCTTGGAATTGTCATTTTTGCACCAAATTGCATGAAATTTTATATGATTTTGCATCCCTTCACCTTTTGGATGCAATGGCATCATTCATTTGAGCTATTTTGGTGCCCTATAGTAATTTTCATGAAATATTTTCTCGGCCCGTGTAAAAACGTGAAAAGTGAAAAATAAAAGGTTGTAGAGTTAAAAATGATGAGGGAAAAAGGTGGAAAATGATTGCAAACGCATGCTGGCATGGTGGAATGACAAAAACGTGACCATGGGATGGATAAGGATCTGAATCCATGCAATATTTTAAAATATTTATGCATCTTTGGCATTTTTTGCTAGGCATTTGTTTCTGATTTTATATCATTTTTATCAAATGGATAAGAGTTTTGCAACAAATTTGATCCCTTGAGAATATTCTTTGCTTGGGATGCAAGGATCCAAGCTGGCATAGGGTATATTATGTAGTTTGGAGGAATTTTGTAAGGGGCTGTTGAAAATTTTGGCGAAAAAGAGAAGAAGTTTCACAAGGAAAATTGGAAGAAGTCCATTTTCTTTTGGAGAAGCTGCTGAGAGCCATTTTTATTCTTGTTTGTATCAAATGTTCATCATGTTGAGTTGGTTTCAGCTATAAAGCCATCAACGAGCTTTGATATTGTCTAAATAACATTCCCTTGCTGATATATTTGATCAAATTCTTGGATTAACTGGTTTTATCTCTTAGCAAAGCTTGCATACACTTGTATTTTCAAAGTATGTTTTCAATCTATGTTTCATACTCATGTTGCGATCTTGTGTTTGGGGTCTTTATTGGTCATACATGGTCTCATTTCTTATAGAGGGTTTGAAGGCATCTGTAATCTTCCATTCAGAAGAGCATTCATTTGAGTGAAGATAAACAGATTTAAATTCATCTTACCTTCCTTGTAAATTGAGGGTGTTTGTAAACCTTTGGGTGTACCTTAGGTCATGATCTAACAAGGGTTTCTAAATGATTCATTGATATTTTGCTTCAAGCCTTTGTGGCAGGTTATCAAAGTTTGTATGGAATAGTGCAGATTTGGGCATCCATGTGTGCACACATCCTAGTTGAAAGAGCACTTCAAATTCATTGAAACATCTATGTTGTTTAGGTGTTGTTATTCATTTACAAAGTTTCCTAAAGAAGGTGATGATTTCTAGCTACTCTTGTCCCAACATCTCTCATCAGAATTTCATTTTAAACTAACTCATCCTACCTACAATACCCCTGCATTTACATTGTGTGTCCACAAAAGAATTCAATCCTTTCACTAAAATGCACAAATTTGATCAGGGTTTTATCATGTCTTTATGACTCTAGCTTTGTTTTGAAAACATTTCCATCATTTAGTAGTGACAACTCCTTTGAGTTTGGATAATGGATACTTGATCATGTTTTCACAAAGCCTCTTCCATATCATATGCAAAACACAAGGATATCTCCATCTCCTTACCATATAAGGGCTGCAATATAGGTTCTCTTGCCTTGGTTGATAGGCACAACCTAAAATAGTGAGGGTTAGATCAAAACCCTCTTGAAGGTGCTTATCCACTCCCTCAATTATTGAATGAAAACAAGCAGATAGGTGTGCTTCCCGGCTACAAACGACATACAAAACATCTATCTATCCTTAAGTGTCTTGTGCAAATTTATGATGCTGTTCAAGTTGTGAAGGAGAGTAAAATTGGATACCAACAGTGCATCAAAGGAGTCCTAACCGGTTTAACATCCCGTATATTAAACATCTCCAAGACCTTCTTAATGTAATCTTCTTGAGATAAATTCATCTTTTTCCCTTCCTATCCGAGATATCCTCATACCAAGGATTTAATTGCCTTTCCCAAAATCCTTCATACCAAAGGAGTCACTTAGTTGCTTCTTTAATATGTTTATTTCTGCATGTTTTCCCTATAACCAACATATCATCCACATACAAACATGTGATAATGTAGCTGCCATCCTAAAATTTCTTTATATACATGCGATGGTCGAATGGCATCTAGTATAACCTTGCTCCATCATGAAGCTATCAAATTTCTTATACCATTGACATGGAGCTTGTTTGAGTGCCATACAATCTCTTCTTTAGTTTGCACATTATCTCATCTTTACCTCTAACCTCATAGCCCTCTAGCTATGTGCACATATAGATCCTCCTCCAAATCAAAGCATGGAGAAATACGAGTCTTTACATCTAGTTGCTCTAAGTGTAAGTCTTCTATTATCACTATTCCAAGAACAATTCTAATAGAAGTCATTTTTACTATAGGAGAAAAAAATTTCATCAAAATATATACCTTTTTTTTGTGCAAACCCCTTGACCACCAACCATGCCTTGTATCGTTTCTTGCCTCCTTATTCCTCTTTAACTCTATACACCCACTTGTTCTACAATTCTCTTTTGCCTTCGAGTAGCTTCACCAAATCCCAAGTTTGGTTCTCTATGAGAACCTAATGTTCCTCATCCATGACTTGCTCTCTCTTCTTCCTGACATCTACCTACATTGTTTCATCATATCTCTCTATCTCTCCATTGTTAGTGAGTAATAAATAATTAAGAGAAGGAGAAAAATGTTTATGTCCTCTTCTTACCCTAGAAGACCTCCTCAATATAGGAGTTTCGGGTTCCTGTTGAGTAGGTTCCTGGATTGATTCATGTGTTACTTTCCCATCTGGAAGATCCTCAACCACTACATATTTTTTTCTGGATTCTTCCTATTTTCCTGCAACTATTGCTTATACACAACTTTATCATTAAAAACCACATCCCTAGATCGAATGTTTTTCTTGTCTGTATACTCCAACATTTATATCCAAAGTCATTAACACTATAAGCAATGAAAGTGTATTTTTCTGATTTAGACTCTAACTTGGTCCTATCATCCTTGTCAATATGGAAAAACACCTCACATCCAAAAACTCTAAGAAATGAATAATCAATCTTTTTACCGGACCAATTCTCCTTAGGTATGCCTCCATTTAAGGCACTTGAGGGTCCTTTGTTTATCAAGTACGCAGTTGTGCTCACCTTCTACCCCAAAAAGAAAGAGGTAGCCCCACATGCAATCTCATGCTCTAGCTCGTTCCATTATTTTCTTCTTCATCCTTTCTAACACCCCATCCTATTGCGGAGTTCCTAGAACCATCTTTTGCTTGTGGATTCCATTCTTAGAATAATAATCATAAAACTCATTGCTTTATAATACTCCCCTCCATTATCCGACTGTGACAATTTACCTTAAGACCCGTTTCATTCTCTCTAAGGCTTTCCATTTAACAAAAGTGTAAAATACATCAAATTTATTTGTAATACAATATACCCAATTTTTTGTGTTGCATTATTAATAAAAGTAACATAATAATATGAACCCCTAAGAGATGATACGATTCAGGCCCCACACATTAGAATGTACCAATTCTAACTTACTCTCTTTCCTCGTAGGTCCAACCTTGAGAAACTTTATTTGCTTTTGTTTCCCATATACACAATTCTCACATAAATCCAAACTTGTTTCTATATATCTAGGAAAATTCTTCTTTATGATCTGCATTGTTGAAAGCAAGCAATATTGTCCTAAGGAGAATACACACATAGGATGCGTGTGCGAGAACAAGGTGTACTTGAAGGCATGGAAGGATAGGGAAGGAAATGTGCACCAGGACAAGCTGATTTGGGAAATTTTCATGGATGCGAGCTATTTTTGGAAGATAGCATGTGAAGCACACATTGGGATGGAGACTTGCGTGACACGCAAATGTTATTTTGGGAATGAGCATCTAATAAGTGCCATGTATGAGTTCAAGATAATAATAGGATTACTTCTTCTAGTTAACTATAGGATGTCTATTATTAGCACACTTGCATGTGTGCATGTTATTGTAAATGTGCATGGCTATTATCAGCATGCGACCTATTTTGGGAAGTGCGTAGGTGGTGAAGGGCAAGTCCCCACCCCTATAAATATGTGGTGAACTATGTAGTTAGAGATACTAAGTAATGAATTATTGTAGAGTTATGTTATTGGATTTGATGCACACATAACTTATGGTGATGCTTTGTAATGTAAGAAGCTTTTATGTAATTTAGTGTTTAATATAATGGAGTATATTAGATGGATAATGGTTTTAAACATGATTGTAACTAGTTCTTGCATGGTTAATCTTATTATGAGTTATCATTTAATTCATGATTCTCTAAGATCTAAATTTGGAATATGCTCTATGGAATGTTTATGCTTATTTACGGTTCTGAATATGTTGTATCTTCATTACACTAACATCCTACACAAGCAAATCTAAAGAGGGGATTGGTACCTTTGCATGCTTCGGGTGAGTGCTCAGCTTAGGCTAGGTGATGTGCCAATACGCCTAGGTTTTTCTAGGTTTTATATAGTAGATTCTAGGCTGCATCATTGGTTCCTTTTTGGTTGGGACCTCTTTTGATTGTTTTCAAAAAGTTTAGTGATGAAGACGTACCGATTGACCTTAGCAAGTGTTGAGGAGTGGATAAAGGATATAGAAGAAGAGTACCCTCGGAGGTTCAACACTAGATCTAAGTTTGACACACATGTGTGGGTGGAACAAAATTTGTTTGACTGTTTGTATGAGAGCTTCTTTGTTATATTTCCGTAGAGCTATATGAGTGGCTGGTTGCTTATGCATCTAAAAGGAATTGAAGGTATTGCATGCTTGTTTGGACGTAGGAAGAATTTCAAGCCCTTTATGATGTTGATCTTATTTGGATGCGCATTATGGATACTTAGTTCTATGGTGTTTTGAATAGCTATATTTTGGAGTACTCAATTTCCACTTATTCTTGCCTAGAGGTAGTTGAGTTCCATTTTTACGTTATCCAAGGGGAACTTATTTGCAAGGCATTCCATTAGCAATCAAAATCTTGATGGTAACCCTAAACTTGGAAGAAAACCTCGATGGCTAGCTAAACCCCACCACATGCGGAGGCAGGAACAAGTTTGGTGAAAGATTATGGACCTAGTGGCAGAGAGGCAGAGAGAAAGAAAGGTGGCTTAAGTATAATAAGGCACATGAGAGGGAGATAGAGAAACAACATGATATTGCAGAGTGGATGGCGTTGAGGAGAGAGATGGCTCATGAAGGATTTAGAGCTCACATAGGAGGTGTGGAGCCAGAGCATCTGGAACTCCCCATTTGGGAAAGCATAATAGGGAACCCTCCTTGGCCTCACATGGGAGCATGCCAATAGAGATGACATGGGCTGTAGGTGTGCATCTGAATCTACCTGGAAACCTAGCCCTTGTGCTTGGATTTCTAGTATCTAGTACATCCAAGTAGTCAAGCAAGCTAGTTTGGGCAGTAGAAGAGCATGAGTAAGTTAGATAACAAGTACATCTATGGCAAGGAAAACATATTTTTTTGTTTGGAGGTACCTTTTCAGGCACATCGTCAGCACAGAACTCAAGCGCATAAAATTTTGGAATCACTTGGGAGTAGTACCACTTCGCAGACTGTAGGAGTTTAGTTTAGTACCATTGTTGGGACACAGGGCAATACATCCACTAGTCCACTTCCGGCTACAGGTGGAGGATCAGGGGGCATAGGTGGCTCTAGTTCTAGTGGATTTGGTGGTTTTGGAGGCAGAGGTAACACAAGAAGTTTTAGATCAGGTGGGCAGGGTTTGCACCAACCCCATAATATTTACATGGAGATGTCTCTTCATCTTCCAGAGTATAGGGGCATAGAAGATGTTGTTGAACACGTGCACATGTGTGAGATAATATGGTGCATAAAAGGAGTTATGAATTTTGAGTGCAAGGTAAGTCAGTTTGTAACTACATTTACAGGCGCACACACAGTTGGTACAAGAAGTTTGACCCTAATCAAACTTGCCTAGATTATGCAGCATTACAGGATGCTTTCCTTAAGGATTTTCATATCCCTGAGTTTGAGCAGAAGAGTATAAGCGTGCTCAAGGATATTAAGCAGGGCACTACTAAGAGCATTCGGGAATATGATGTCCGTTTCAAGACACTATTGTCTAAACTTTCTTATGATATTCATGTAAGCCAACATGCACAGTGGTTTCATTGGGGGCTTGATCACACCTTTTAGGAGGGCATTGTCACATAAGACTTATACGGACCCGAACGAAGCACTTGAAGTAGCTTTGCACGTTGAGGCAGTCGAGAGTATAGACATTGGAGTTAGCCCATTCTTGGAGGCACAAATTACAGCTATGGCAAAGCAGTTGGAGAAACTATTGACAAATTCAACACATGAGATGCACATTGGGATTTGGTGTATAGATTGTGAAGTGGAAGGGCACACCAAAGATAGTTGTCCTCGCAAAATCAGTGCGTTCATTATTCTTTGGACTGTGAGATATGTCATTTGGACCATGATGTAAGCCACGCCCATTATTACAACACATGATAAGGAAGAATGTATCTTGTTATTGTAAAATTTTTGGTCCACGACTCATGATACAAAAGATTGTAGGTTGATTGGTCAAATCCATGATGCCATAGATATTGGTGTGTGACAAACTAGAGTATCAGATAACTCTAAAGGTAAAAGTGAGCACCATGATCATGATCACACTTAAGAATTCTATGATCGGAATGAAGGGCGCTTTGAAGGAGGTCATGGCAGAGGTCAAGGGTATTGTGGTGGATTCGGGCGTTGAGGTCATGGTGGTGGACGAGGTGAGTTCCCTCGGAACGTGTTTTACATGTGGATCTCCTGACCACTACAGGCGTGAATGTCCTTAGAATATTACTTGTTATTTTTGTGGGAAGAATCACAGCTATGAGGAATTCCTGGACTTATATGAGCATCTTAGTAAGCAACATAAATAGGAGAACAAAGGTGTAGGGATAGTTAGAATACAACATACTTGTGGAAAATCATTGGATGCCAAAGCGGCATCGGAACCGAGGTATTACGGTGAAGATGAATACACGTGCTTTGAAGTTGTGTGCAGAGAGGCATTACAATATAAGCCTACCATCACCAAGGAGGAAGTTTTACATGCAATACCCAGATCACGCACATTATAAGGAGATTTATCAAGAAACCATGGAGGTACTCAGAAATCTTCAGGGTGAAATATAGTGTTTAAAGAAACAGTCACGGAAGTTAAAACAAAACAAGGAAATAGAGACAGTCCAATTAGATATTGATGACTTAAAAGAGGTATGCAAGATGTTGCACCAAGAGAATATCATTCCATTACTAGGGAATTGGCTAAAGGGAAACACTCTACGTGCAAGGTATAGAGAATGGACAACGAGATCCCGCATGCTAATCTTCCCCTATTAGCTTAGATTATGATAAGGAAATCATTTTGAATGTTGTTGTGGATGGGTGGCTCTTGAGTAATATATTGATTGATTGATGAGACATGGAAGTTATGTGCTTACTTTAGATACATGGGTATATATGGGTAGACCTCAATTACAACCACCCTCTAATGTATTGTTCATGGCCAATAGAACTAAGGCCACTCCCATAGAAGTTTTAAAGGATGCATCCATTACTATACAAGGGGCCAAGTTCACTGGGGACTTTGAGGTCTTAGCACTTGCAGAATCAGACAACTTCCTAGATCTACTTGGGTGCCCTTGGTGTTATGTAAATAATGTTGATTTACAGTTCAACAAGGGGTATATAAGTTTTGAGAATAAGGAAGAAAGAGTAATTATCCCTTTAAAAGATGGGAAATCTACGCCTTATGTTGAACCTTTGAGTGAGGAAGACCTGAACATAATTTATGTACGCATCATTCAGGACCCAAAAGTACTTGAGCCATCAAATGAAGGAATCCTCCAGTGGGAATATGCACAGTCTATCAATGATACTAAAAGTATTGCTTGTGAAAATTGGGCACATGACACCTATGAGATGGTTGAGCATGAAGTAAGAAGTGCATTTGCATGGAGAAGCAAACCTTGATGTATTTGGAGGATAGGTAACAACCCTATACCTTGATACACTAGAGAAGGAGATCCTATGGTATTCCTGCACGCCATGGAGGAGAAGTGAACAAATTAAGTGGAAAAAAGGAATATGTTAGTATATACCTTATGTGGGACAACAACGTGCTGGTGGATGGTTCACAGGGATAATCTTATGGAATGGAATGAAGTCATAATTTCTCTAACCACTCGGTTATTTAGGAGCAACGTGCCTACTAAAATCTACATGTATCATGGTAATCAACCTGTTCAACACCACGTTCAGTAGTGTGAGAGACTTGGATAGAGGGGCAGGAAGCTTTACCACCTTTACTTTGGGTGTACAAACTTTATTCCACTTTAGAAGGTTGGGCACAATCTCGGTATGTTTATGCAGAGTGTATAAATAGACTAGAAATTGGTAGGACTTGATTGCAGGAATGACCCAGACTTTTGACTACTTCTCTATTAAACCTTCGGTGGAAGAGGCATTAAGGGTTATAAAGTGCTTAACTATGGGAGACAGTGGCAAAGACTGAAGAAATCATTCAGAGTTATTTGGTGAGGTAGACTCAAGAGTGTGTTTTGATGAAGTAGAAGAGACAAATGCCACACTACTTAAGTGCACTTGCTGTGAGAAATAAAAGGAAAGATGGTCTACATAGTGGATGATGAAGAAGTAGAAAATATGGATATAGATCATTCAACAGGTATGCGTGAAGTGTTAAACAGTACTGAGATAAGAACACGTGCCTATCATGAACCTATGAAGACCAAGAAAGTGAACATTGACACGAATGTTGAACCTAAGGAGGCAACAATTGGGGATTATTGGGTTGATTCTGAAGTGGCAAAGATAATTGAGTTACTATGGGATTTTCAGGACTTATTTCCTAGGGGCTACCATGAGTTAAAATGAGTGCATGAGTCATTATGAGAGATGAAGATTAAGCTAAAGGAAGGAGCGTGCTCGGTTAGGAAGAGACCTTACAAGATGAACCCTAACATGCGCATCAAAGTTAAGGAGGAAATTGACAAAATGTTGAAATCTGGCATCATCAAGCCCTTAGAGGAATCAGAGTGGGTTAGCCCCATGGTGATCAATATAAAGAAATATGGTCGATTAGGATTTGTGTGGATTACAGGGAACTGAATGTTGCATGTGTGATTGATCCTTTTCCTACACCTTTCACAGAGGAAATATTAGAAGGTGTTGCAAGGTGTAAAGTTTATTCTTTTACTAGATGGATTCTTTGGGTATCATCAAGTTAGAATTGCATAGGAGGATCAATAGAAGATGACTTTCACCACTGAATGGGGAATTTTTGCATATATTGTAATGCCCTTTGGTTTGAAAAACACACCTACTTGTATTTTCACGCATAGTTGTTCAAGCATTCCAAGATTTTATTCACAACTTCTTGCATGTTTACTTGGATGATTGGATGATGTATGGACTTGTTAAGGATCATTGTGACAATTTATGCTTAATGTTTGAAATATGTAGACAGTTAAACATCTCTTTAAACATCAAGAAGTGTGTGTTTGCTACACCTTTTGGAACTTTGTTAGGGCACATCATCTACAAGGAAGGTTTGTTAGTGGATCCAACTAAGGTTGCTAGTTATTGTAGGCTTGGAAGAGCCTACTAGTTAGAGTGAGGTGCGTGGATTCTTGGGTCACACAAGGTATTATAGAAAATTTATCAAAGGATATGTGAAGATTTCCACACCCCTGGAAGAGTTACTAAAAGGAAAAGGGACGTTCTATTGGGGAGAACCGCAACAACACACATTTGAGGCATTGAAGGAGAGACTTACAACAACACCTATTCTACGTTTTCCTTCATGGAACCAACCATTTCATGTACATGTGGATGCCTATGGAACAACCATTGACACGGTGTTAGCTCAACCTGGAGAGGGTATTATAGACCATCCTATTTGTTTTGCTAGTAGAAAGTTGAGTATTACGAGTAGAATTATACAACAACAGAGAGTGCGAGGCCTTGTTGATGATCTACGTGTTGCATAAATTTAGACAATACTTACTAGCAACACCTTTTGTATTCTATACTGATCACATGGCATTAAAATACTTGGTAAATAATCCCATTTTACAGGGAACATATGTCGATGGGTGCTCTTATTTCAGGAATTTTATTTCATAGTTATGGTAAAACTAGGTAAAAGTAATTCTAGCCCAGACCATTTATTAAGGATTGATCAGGGGAAGACATGCAGACAATTGAAGATACAATGCTAGATGCACATTTATACATGTTACATTGTGCGCCTTTAATTGGAGGATATTGTTGTCTTTTTACACATGGGTATGACTCCAGAAGGAATGAAAGTGTTGGATAAGAAATAACTTGCAATTGCGCGACACCCTTTATGTTGATCAGTGGAGATTTATACAAACTAGGTTGAGATGAAGTATTACACGGTGTGTATTGGAACATGAGCACACATATATCATGGAAGAGGCTCATGGTGGTATTGCAGGTGGGCACTATGTAGGTGACGCCACCACGTGCAAGATTCTACTCATTGGATTATGGTGGGAGACCCATGTACAATGATCAGAAAGTATTGTAAGGCATGTGATCATTGTCAACGCCTTGGAAAACCTAGGTAAAGAGATGAAATTCCTTTGAGGCCTATTGCTAGTGCAAAACCATTTGATAAATGGGCTATAGAATTTGTAGGTCCTATTTCATCGGTTGTGCGTAGAAATGGATCACAATATATCATCACTTGCATAGATTATCTTACAAGGTGGGTAGAAGCATCACCTACAAAGGATTACTGCAACTACAACAACCAAGTTCTTATGGGAAAATGTTCTTACTAGGTATGGATGTTTGTTGAGCTTGACAAGTGATAGGGGCACACACTTTTGAATGAGACAATCAGGATATTATTGGATGAATTTATGGTTACGCACCACAAGACTACACCTTATCATCCTTAGGAAAATGGTACTACTGAGGCCTTTAACAAGATATTGAGCTAGACCTTGACAAAAATTTGTGATGTTGGAAGGAAAGATTGGGATGATAAAGTTTCTGCTGTACTTTGGGTGTATAGAACAACCTACAAGAGGTTGAATAAGGCCACACCCTTTCAGTTGGTGTTTGGCGCAGAAGCAATTCTTCCTATGGAATTCATGTTACCTTCTTTGCATATTATGCGTTTGGAGGTCTAGTTGATGAGCAAGTGTTAAAAGAAAGAATTGACAGTTAATACAATTGGATGAGAGGCGTGCCATAACACATTGGAGTCAGAAGCAGGAAAAGGCCAGGCAGAAGGCATGACATGACCGACACATCAAGGAAAAGAAGCTTGAGGTTGGACAGATGGTACTAATTTATGATTCTAAGTTTCTACACCATCCAGGCAAGCTCAAGGTGCATTGGTTGGGACCGTATGTTATCACTCATATACTTGACTCAGTGCTTGCCAGTTAGAGGTGCTTGATGGAATGTGGTTACCCAGTTACTTTAACGAGAGTAGGCTAAAGCCCTACTATAAATAAGTCTTCTTGGTGTTTGTAATAAGGCAATGTTGCCATTTAGTATAGGTTTCCCTTTCTATATTTCCTTTAATGTATTTCCTTCTTCGTTATTATGCTTTGTCAATTTAGTTTGGTGTTTTGTGTAATAAGCGTGTTTGCGTCGTTGGAAGCTAATTACAATCTGAAGTATTTTTATGCATAGAGGATTACACATACCATTGGTGTGGGGTGGTTGTTATTTGTTATTCAAAAATGGGTACACATGAGAATAAACTGTTATAGGTGCTATTCAAGTATGGAAAGGAGCTATTAGAAAGGAGATTGCTTCCAAAGAAGACCATAGATGGAAATGAATGAAGGGAGAAACTAACACGGGTAAGTAGCATTCGTGGAAACTACTATGAGAGGGCACAATGGCGAGGTACTTGGTGCATGGAAGCGCACAAAAGAGAAGTCTGTAGCTAGAGGGTAGGAAGGCACACTAGAAGGTTATAGTTGGGGTGTGAAATTGTACCACACGGAAATTGTTCGAGAATCTTGAAAATGGTCAATTAATGAGATGATTGTTGGTAGCTGAAGGAGCAATAAATGCACTAATTTTTTGAAAATTTATATAAGGATGTGATGCGGGTTCATTTTTACCTTTGCAATCACAAGTATTCGAGTGAGATGAGTGCAACCAAGCCAACTAAATTGTGTTGAGGTGTGGAGAGTTGTGAAACTAGACATAGAGAGCAGATTTGTGCGTAGTAAAGGCTTGCATCCCCATTGGTGAAGGGTTTGAGCAAAGTATAAGTGTTGAGAAGGAGCTAGGGAACATGATTTTGAGCTAGGGCACGCAATTTTGAGATAGATTTTGAACTTACTTGACACAGAAGAAAAAAGGTGGGATTTTTATGATGACACCAAAGAAAGCACCTGCAACAAGCACAAAAGGAAAGAAAAAGGTGGAAGTTAAGGTTGAAATTTCTCCCGAGAGCAATTTTTCATAGACACAGTACCCGAAAGGAGTAATAGTCAGACAAGATTGGGATTCCCACATCTGCAGATGCAAAGTAAATGACTACAACCACCGCACCACTAATAAAAAGGAGAGTTGGACGCTTTGTTGAATAAGAAGACCAATAAGCACACAGTGGAAGATATGCTAGTGTATGACAACAACGCTGGGGAAAAGTTGCTTAAGAAGGTAGGAGTTTATTAATCTGTATGAGCTCCCATATTTTGGAAAATATGAACCTTTATACCAATGGCTTATGAGTAGATTCCATGAGGACTTCTTCTATTTTGCTAGATGAAGGGTTAGGCTCACAACGGCCCTAATTGCAACATTAACAAGATTGAAGGGCACATGGACAGACATTGTTAGTGATATGACTGATAAAGCAATGGTTATAGCCATAAGCAAGGAGTTGGGGTATACCAAGGGTCCATGTGGAATGGACATCTACAGATTGAGGAAGTACCCTATGGTGCAGGAAGTCATGCATCTTCTCACCAAGTGAATGATCAAGGGAGATGGTCATAGGTAAATACAATGTGGCTTTATGTTGCAAAGAAAATGTCGGGAGAAATCTATAACTTAGTAGGCTATATTGTAGAAACCATTGTTGAGGAAGCATGCATAGGTGAAAAGATAAGTTTTGGCACCATCCTCTTATCTCTTGTTTTTAGAAATTGGAGTGCTCGATGGGCCAAAGAATAAAATTTGGGAATACCCCACTGAGAATAAGTCCCTCACGGAAAGGTTCGAGAAATATTTATGTGAAGGATCAATGAGTGGCCCATTCAAGAAAAGGGAAGAAATGTGGTATGACTGACTTTGCGTGACATTTGAGGAGGAATGGTGCATTCCAAAGGAACTACCTTTAGTAGTAGGCAAGGCAAAGTATAAATCACGGTGTATCAACACTTCTGCATTGTGCAATTTTCCATGAAGGATGGGACATCGAGTCCATGGTGCAAACTTCCTTATGCCTTCACAATGCACTACTTCCAGGCTTTAGTTCACAGATTTTCTGATGTCTGCAGGTTGAATTTCAATGTAGATAAGGTAGATTGTGACTACCACACTCTCAAGAAATCATATGTATATCCGGGTTGGTCTGCCTACATTGAGAGGCTAATTTCAGATGTCATAAATATGAAGCTAGTAAGTTTGGCTATTGGGGATAGTGGAGCCGTGCTCATATATCTTCAGATCAAGCCTCGGTGGAGAATAATAATTATGTGGAGAATGAGTTCATGCTCCCAGGGTCACCTAAGGGAAAGCACACAATGGAGAATGTGTCACTCTAAAGCCTTCTGCGACCATACAAATAGATGAGGAGGAAGAGGAACACGAAGATAATGGAGGCTTGGATCATATAAATCGAAGGAAACCCATAGACAAAGTATAGAGTGAGTGTGCGAGATACCCACCACAGATGCAAGAAGGAGAAGAGGAATTAGACGTGGATGCATTCCTCAAGAGCACCGGTTTATGAAGGTATTCATAAGAACCAGGAGCCAAGGTGCGAGAACACCACAACCTGTAAGAACATCACCTAGACTCTCCCCTCAAAAAGAGGCACTTGAGAAGATGAGAAGGAGAAATCTAAAGCTAGATGAGGAGGCAGAGGAGTCTAAGGAGAGCATGCCTGGAACCCCAATACAACCAGAAGATATGGAGGAACCCAAAGATGAAGGGCAAGGGGTGAAGGAAACAATAGAGATAGTATAAGAACAACCTAATGCGCATGTTACTACTCAGGAAGAAGAAGGGCCAACTTTAACCCTTGGCGCTCAGGTTCCTAAGGGGCCAAGAATGAAGAGAACAAGTGAAGAATATATTTTGCCAAGTATGGGCTATGCTGAGGACACAAGCAAAATCATCTGCGCCCGATTTCAGAGCACAGTAGGCCTTAAGGAATTGTATAGATGAGAGCTGATGGATCTAGAAATGGCACCATGTGCATAAGGAAATAATTATCTTGGTTCATGCAGACCCATATGGACAAGCCAAATTTTGACGTTTGTGAGGAATCTTATGCATCAAGGAGAGTGAAGAAGGCACCCCAAAGCAGACACATGATAATCAAGCCTACTCTAATGTCTGATAAACAAGTGAGCAATGCTTTGGTTAAAGTATATGCAAAGGTGACATGGAGGAACATTGATAAGGCTGCCACCATTAGAGTGCTACTTGAAGATAACAAGGCAAAAACTACAGAAATAACACATTTAAAAGGAGAAAATGACCTAGAATAGAAAAAGAATGAGGCCTTCATTAACATGGCAAAAGAAATTGGTGACTATGTTCTAAAAGAAAGACCTCATCTTGAGTCTAAGGTACCTAAGAAGTTTCCTTCAGCTATGCATTATGTGTGCACATTGGTTGATTTAGTGCTAGAAGATAGACCAATTTGAATGCCAACACCAAAGGATCTTGAACAAGAAGCAGAAAGAGCAAGGGCCTCCGTGGTTAGGAAAATTTCAAATTATGAGGCGTTGCTCCAAACTTTAAAGGATGAATTGAAGAAAGCCGACCAAGCTCTGAATATTTATGTGGCACCAAAAGTAGTGATAAGGATTAGAACAACGGTTGAAGATAATGACATTTTGAAGGCCATGAAAGACGAGACACTGGGGACGCGCAAAAAGATTGACACTTGTGAAAGCAGAAGCGTGAATATATGAGATTGGGAAGAACATAGCATAGAAGATGGATCTTCTAAAGGGAATGATGTATATTATGGCCAATGTTGTCTAAGTATTGTAGAATGAAAAGGAAAAGATTACTCAAGAAGAATTGGAAGCCATTGCCACAGACATTCCAGAGAAGACAAGGACCGCACTGGATGATAGAAAAACATTGGAGGATGGGATTAAAATAAAATATCCGAATTGATCCTCCTAGTTGAAGAAGAAGGTGTTGCAGAGTAAAGTTCTATTCTTTTGTACAGTGATTCATTATATTCTTTCTATTCTTATTCTTTATTCTTTGGGAACATAAAAAAGAATCCACATTGTAGGATGGCAATGTACTTTAGTGCGGGCTAATGTTGAGAGATAATATTGTCATAAGGAAAAGAAACACATAAGATGTGTGCATGGGAACAAGGTGCACTTGAAGGCACGAAAGGATAGGGAAGGAAATGTGTGCCAGGAAAAGCTAATTCGGGACTTAGCCATTTTCATGGATGCGGGCTATTTTTGGAAGATAGCGTGTGGAGCACACATTGGGAGGGAAACTTGTGCGACACACAAATGTTATTTTGGGAACGAGTGTTTGATAAGCGACATGCATGAGTTCAAGATAATAATAGGATTAATTCTTCCAATTAACTATATGATGTCTATTATTAGCGCACTTTCATGTGTGCATGTTATTGTAAAGGTGCATGGCTATTATCAGCATGTGACCTATTTTGGGAAGAGCGTAAGTGGTGAAGGGCAAGTCCCCACCCCTATAAATATGTGGTGAACTGTGTAGTTAGAGATATTGAGTAATGAATTATTGTAGAGTTATGCTATTGGATCTGATGCACACATAACTTATGGTGATGCTTTGTAATGTAAGAAGATTTTATGTAATTCAATGTTTAATATAATGGAGTATATTAGATGGATAATGGTTTTAAACATGACTGTAACTAGTTCTTACATGGTTAATCTTATTATAGTTATCATTTAATTCATGATTCTCTAAGATCTAGATCTAGAATATGCTTTGTGGAATGTTTATGCTTATTTACGGTTCTGAATATGTTGTATCTTTATTACACTAACATCCTACACAAGCAACTCTAAAGAGGGGTATGGTACCTTTGCGTGCTTCGGGTGAGCACTCATCTCGAAAGTGGGTGATGTGCTTAGCATGCCTAGGTTTTTCTAGGTTTTATATAGTAGATTCTAGGTTGTATCATGCACGTCCTTCTAGCTCATATGACCGAGCCTATAGTGCCAAAATGTTGTATCTGCATCTAAAGCCATAATATTACAAGCATTAGTGCTACTAACAATTAAATGCAAGGTTCCTACCCTCTTACCTCCTACTACCACAAGATCACCCTTGGTAAGCTTCTAAGAGTCCATTATAAATATCACATTATAACCTTCATTTCCCAACTACCTTGTCGATACCAAGTTTTGTCTTAATGTAGGTACTGTTGTCAAAATTTCACCCCCCCAGGGTAAATTTCGATAACATGCATCGAAGTTTTGCGGCCGAGGCAAGTAGATCAAACAGAAAAATCACGAAAAATGGCTAAGTCCTAGTCCTAGGAGCAGTCGGGACATTTGGGACATCTAGGCGCGGATCGGCCGAAAAGCCTCCAGGCGGCCCGTGAAGCAAAGGGACATCTGGGCCACAGGTACGCACGGGACGCGAAATGCCCGAATCGGCCGAAAGAAGGAAAAATTTGCCCAAGTCTTCATCCGGGACAAACGGGACACAAGTACGCGAAGTACGCGAACCGGCCGGATCGGCCGAAATGAGAACAAACAGTCCAGAAGCAAAAGGGACATCTGGGCCAGAAGTACGCGAATCGGCCGGATCGGGCGAACCGGAAGAATTTGTCCCACGAAGCACTGGGACATTTGGGACAAATGGACGTGAACCGGCCGGTTCAGCCGAAACAGAGAAAGTTCGTACTGGGACATCTGGGCCGCAGGGACGCGAGGGACGCGGATAGCTGAAAAAGTCGAGAGCCAATCAGATTGCGCCACGTGTCATCGGCAAATGAGGGACGAGGAAGCCCATTTCGGGTGGATCGGAGGTTTTTGTCCCAAACAGTTTGGGACATCTAGGACATAAAGACGCGAAGGGCGCGAAAAGCCGGCAAACCCGCGGACCAATCAAATCACGACACGTGTCACAAAGGAAATGGTCAAAAAGTCAAAGGGTGAGTTTTGAAGGGTCGGCCGAACCAATGGGATAGTGCCACGTGTCCCAGTTAGGGCCCACAAGGAAATTTCAAAAGGAAAGCCCGCGAAAGGCAGAGGAGAGAGAATTTCTTGTCCAATCAAAGCACGTGCCACGTGTCATCCAGTGTGGCAGAGCGCGGGAAAGATTTCAAAACACGTTTTGGCCCGTTTTTTCCCTAAATCTTCAGATCACCACAACTTTCGATCCAAAGCTCGGATTGGCACATTCTTTATATCAATGGAAAGCTGGTAAAATTCTCTACACGATTCCGGGGTCAATCTTGCATTTTGGTTCAGTTTGGAGAGAGAAAATAAAGAAACGCCTCTGGCATGAAATAACAAGCAGAAGTAATGCTTCAACAAACAACTTTAATGCAGCAGATAGTTCGCCGCTTCTGTTAGACAGCCCGCCATTTTGCCAGGATCCGCCGCTTCTGCCATAATGAGATGAATGGAATGCAACCTGGAGGTGGTTGGGGTAGATTTGGCTTTCCTCTCTCTCTTCCCTCTCTCATTCTTTCTATATATTGTAAAGAGGAGCTTCTTTCAAAGGTCGAACATTTTCTGTTTTGCTCCTCCCTTCTTCTCCTATCAGGTGAATTTGTGGAGTTCGAACCTCTCATTTGAAACTGTAATACGACTCTACCTCTTGGCATTCTGTAGTGTATTGTATCAATCTTTGGAGCAAGTAATACATGTCTGTGGATGATTCTCAACCCTCTCTGTGTTCATCTTGCATCCTCCTGGTCTTTCACTACAAGTTTTGTTATCTGTGCATGATCTTATATCACATTTGAATGGTCTGTGTTTACTGGCAAGATAGGTGTTCTTCATTCCTCGGTGCATCACCTCTATTAGTTTAGATTTATTTTTATGCATCTTCTTACCCTGTCTCCTTGGCAGATTAGATTAGGTTTTGAGAAAACCCTCTGCATATTTCGTGTGCATCTGAACAGAGGAATAGGAACCAACCTTCTCTGGAGAATTCTTTCTCATTTTTCAAGTCCCACACTTAGAGAAAGCATTCAATGTTATGCAATCACACTTTGGATGCCAAAGTGATCAACCTAGAAACCACGATCTCGCATCCGGGGTGCCGTGATTTTGCATCAACAATTTTGGCAATACGGTGGGACCTAGAAGTCTCATTTTTTTTTTTTTGCAAAGCAAAGTTGATATGCATCTGCTGTAATTTTCTTGCTTGAAAAGAGCTATTATTCGCATATCCGCGACTCCAAGAGGAAGATCAACTGGTTTCAGCAGAAGCAGACAGCCTAAAAGCTTATGAGAAGAATCACAAGGTCAAGAGTCGGAGAAGAAGAAGTCTTTGTTTGAATACCGCAATTATCTCCAAGAAGAAGGCAAAGAGGAAGAAGGATTCAAAGGTCTCCATCTCCACCAAACAGAACTCTCTCAACTCCTCCACCTGCTCGGCCTTTCATTCAGTATTCAAGAGTCCTTCGACCAATCAGAATGGCGCAACCACTAAATCCCTTTGTCAATTTCATCGGTGAGCCCACTCGCCCTCAATGCACGTAATCCAGCCCAATTGCAGCATTGAAGAACATTCCATTTTTACTGGAGAAAATCATACCACTCCTGGTGATCATGTAAAAGACATTGCTAACGTCTGTGCAATCCATGAGATAAATGAAATGGATGTAGCTGTCAAATTGTTGGCGTCTTCATTCAAGGGGAAAGCATTGCAATGGTTTAGGAGCCTTAGAGCTGGCTCTATCACAAACTGGAATCAGCTGTGTATTGCACTTCATGAGCAGTTTGGAGAAAAGGGAGACAATTTGTCTCTACTAGAACAATTGACAACTATCAAGAGAGCCCCCAACGAGCAGCTGACTGATTTCAACTTCAGATTTCAAAGGTCTTGGGATAGAATTCCAGTAGCAGTCAGGCCAACAGCAGAAGGTGCTTTTCTATATTACCTTAAAGCTTTAAATTCTGATATTTCTATGTTGGTTCAATCTATGGGAGGCACAACTATCCCTGCTGCTTATAGTATTGCCATTAGAGCTGAAAATTGTCTGATTCAAGCTGGCAAGCTAGCTCCTAGGCCTCCAATGCCATTATATCCAAGTTTAGAGAACCCAGGTGCTAGTCAAGCACCTGTCTTAGCTCCTATTCCCACTCCTAGAAATCAGAGTTCAAATGAAGCTTCCACTTCATCTCCAAGTGCCCCAAATGAGCTTCAAGAGGTCATGAAGCAATTGCAAAATCTAGGCAATGAGCTGGTCACTCTCAAAAGATAGCAAGCTCAAGGTTTTAGACCTTCATATCAGCCTCAAGCTCAACCTAATAGGCAGCCATATCAGCCTCAAAGGCCACCTAATCCAGCTGCAAATATGAATCAAACAAGGCCTCCTGTCAATAGACCATTCCCCTCTATAATCCAAATGCCATATCTGCCTCTAGGGCATTAGTACCAGCACAAAACAACATTGCCCAGGAGTATGATTGGTGTTTTCCATGTAATGAGCCTCATAATCAATCCATGTGCTTCAATGGTGCTTTGACTCAAGCTTTAATGGTAACAACTACTGGTGTGGAGGGTGAGAACAGTCAAGAAAACAGCCAACAACAAGAAACATTCAAACAACAATCAGCCCCAAATGACACCACATTGGTAAATTGGCAAGCAGAGGATTTTTGTGGCATGAACCAGGTAGTTTCTCAAGGTGTTGCAGCAAACACAAGGTCAAAAAGGAGAAATTTGGGTGAAGAACAGCCATTAGCCCCAGCCAATCCACAACCTTCCATGGCTCCACAAATGATTGGCAAGCAAAGTCCCGCTTCAAATGCACAAGGACAGCCAAGAACAGCCCCTAGGCCAACTCAAATGCCAGTTGTTGCTGCCCACATACAAGGAGTAAATGTGCAAACCAAGGGGCAGCAGAGAGATCCTTCATCACCATTCAGTATCATTGATCAGATGAAGAAAACAAACGTCAATATATCTATGTGGGAATCCCTAGCTATCCCAGGCCAAAGAGATCTGCTGCAAGCTGCCATGAAGGACTGGCCAACTTCAAATCAGCAGATACAAGACAAAGTGCTTACAAATGCTGCCCAGCCTGAGGGAAATCATGGAGGACAACAAGGTAAGATGTTGAAACCCCCTCCTTTCTATGTTTCGTTAATCATTGGAAATCAGCTAGTGCACAATTGCATGATAGACTCCGGGGCAAGTAGCTCAGTAATGCCTAAACAGATAGCTGATCAGTTAGGGCTCCAGTATGAAATAACATCTAAGGGAGTAGTGCAGTTGGATGGGACAACAATAGCAACAGTTGGAGTGATTAGAAATTTGAGTCTTACCTTGCACGCATGTCCAAATGTTGTTGTTTTACAAGATGTGTCAGTCATAGACCTTCCACCACTCTTTGCCCTCTGTTTGTCAAGGGACTTCACTGCCAAGATTGGGGGATATTTGTCCGCTGATTGGTCTCACATGCTATTCAGAACGAGATATGGAACTAAGGCCACAATCAGATCTGAACCTATTGCAAACTTCCATATTGAGCCCTACACTCCAAGTCAGATTAATGCCAATTGCTCGGCATTTGATCAAGAAGATCACCCTAGACCGATGAAAGCCGACACTAAGGTTGGAAGTATCCTGATTTGACTCTTGATGAATGGGCAAACAAGGTGCATGCTTTTGATCCTTATCAAGGAATAGAAGAATCGAGCTAGAGTCTATTGTATACACGAAGAAAGTCAACCTATTCCTAAGCATCACCAAGCCAAACCACAAGGATGACAATGAGGTATGGCAGCTATTTTTGATGGATCAAGGAGTAGACAAGGTGCAGGAGGTGGAGCCGTGCTTGTTTCACCTCAAGGAGTAAAGTACTATTCAAATTTTAGATTTCAATTTGCATGCTCTAATAACACTGCTGAATATGAAGCCTTGGTGCAAGGGATGCATTGGGCAATCAAGAAAAAAATAAAGAACTTGCAAGTCTTTGGGGACAGTGAATTGATTGTAAATCAGGTCAAGGGACAACATGCGGCCAAAAATGATCTACTCAGGTGCTACAAGAACAGGGTGTGGGACCTCATGGAAGATTTTGAGGGTTTCGTGCATTAAAGCCATTCCTAGGAAAGAGAATCAAGTCTTGACAGGCTTGCGGCAGCAAAGAGGGGAAGCCTTTGACATTGTAGAAAACATTCAACAAGACAAGGTACAACCAAACATCCACGTGATTGTCGAGGCCTTGGTGCCGGATAACGATGTCGATTGGCAAGTATTTGAGAATGAGCAGCAAATCATCCATTTCTTGTAAGAAGAAGCTGAGTTCTCAGCTAAGAATCAAGAAAAGTTGGAGCAGCAATATGGTGACCAAGTGATACAGCTGAGAACTGACAAGCTGCCCAAGGGACTTATCACTTTGGAGTCCATTTTTAACCCCAATGATCAGTTTAGAAAGGAGAAAGCAAACATTCAGGTTAAGAGAGAAGATTTGGTATCCATATTGGTAGAAGAAAACAAGCCATTGCAAATTGGAAAGATGACAACTGAGCAAGAAAGGTGTGAGTTCATACAGCTATGTCAAGAATTCCCTGACGTGTTTGCTTGGAGCTATGAAGACTTGAAAGGTTTCAATCCCAACTTAGCTCAGCATACCATCGAATTGGATCCAAATACTAAGCCTGTCAGGTAGAAACAGAGACCAGTCAATCCACACATGGAGCCTCTCATGAGGAAAGAATTGGACAAGCTGATTGAGTCAAGAATCATATTCCCAATCAAGCATTCTAGTTGGGTTGCCAACTTAGTTCCAGTCAGGAAGAAGAGTGGAGAGATCAGGCTGTGTGTTGACTTCAGAGATTTGAATAGAGCCTCTCTCAAGGACCATTATCCACTCCCTTCCATGGAGCAAATATTGCAGGTCGTAGCTGGTTTAGAAAGGTTTTCACTACTTGATGGTTACTCGAAGCTTCAATCGATTATGGTGAAGGAGGAATACCGATTCAAGACAGCCTTCACAACCAAATGGGGCACATATGCTTACAAGAAGATGCCATTTGGATTGTCGAACGCCGAGCAACATTCCAAATGAGCTATGGATATGGCATTCAAAGGCTTGATCAACAAGATAGTGTTTGATATACCTAGATGATATTCTGTCTTCTCAAAGAATGCAAAGAGACCATTTCTTTCACCTCGTAAGTGTTTCGAGGTGTAGAAAGTTTGGAGTGTCTTTGAATCCTAAGAAGTGCATCTTTCTTGCACATGAAGGGAAGCTCCTTGGCCATATTGTCTCCAAGGAAGGATTAGCAATTGATCCAGAGAGGGTTAAAGCCATAAGAGCACTACCATTGCAATCCACAAGAAAGCCCTTGAGTTTCACGGGAAGGATAAACTTTGTTCGGAGGTTTGTCCAGATTGCAGCCCTTGTCAAGCCCATCACCAAAATGTTAAGGAAAACATGGCTTTCAAGTGGACAGCAGAAGGAAAGGAGAGTTTTGAAGCAATCAAAGAAGCCATCTCCAAGCACCCACTCTCATCAACCCAGACTTTTCCAAGGATTTCATCCTCTATGCATTTGGAGGTGATGACACTATTTCGCCATGCAGTCGGTACAAAGATAACAAAGATAATGATGAATGTACCGATTGCCTTCTTCACCCGTGAGCCTAGATGCAGTGCAAGTGAGGTACTCTTTTATTGAAAAGCATGTGCTTTAGAATCGAAGCTTGAAGAAATTCAAGCATTTAGTCTCAAACAACAAGGTCCAGATTCTTTAGTCTCACATCTTTGGGTTAAGGACTTCCTCCTCAACAAGGATTTGAATGAGAAAAGGGCAGGATGGATCACCCGTGTCATGGAGTATGACATTGAGATCAAGATCACCAAGCTGGTAAGAGGCAAAGGTTTGTGTGAGCAGCTCGCTTCCAAACAACCAGACAACCTAGAAGATGAAGAAGACGCTGTCCTGCTATTACAAGATGATCAAAAACAGGAAAATGATGATGTGTCCACTCCCTGTTGGACTCAGAATATGATACATTTCTATAGACGGGCATGTGCCCCTCCGTAAATGAGCAAAGCAAAAAGAAGGTACTTTAGATTACAAGCGAGTTCCATATGTGCTTGTTGATGGTGTTTTGTTTAAAAAGACATCAACGGTGTTCTATTAAGATGCATTGGGGACAGTCGGGTTGAGAGGATCTTACACGAGTTCCATGATGGGAGGCGGAGGCCATTTCACCCCACGAGTAACAATGACTCTCAAAATCATGAAAGTTGGTTACTATTGGCCTCACCGTATTCAATGATTGCTACTCATGGGTTAAGAAATGCAAGAAATGTGCATTCTTCAAGGGGAAAGGAAGGTTAAAGATCTTTGCCCCTTCATCCAATTTCAGTAGATCATCCATTCATGCAATGGGATTGGACTTCATTGGAGTCATCAATCCCACCCGAGTCAAGGCCACAAGTGGATTCTTATAGTGATGAGACTATTTCACCAAGTGGACTAAAAGCAAGAGCGCTCAAAGAGGCAAGTGAGTCTAACATACTAGACTTTTATGAAGAAATAGCAACCTGTGTTCGGTGTGCGCCACCATCATATCAAATAATGCATTAGCATTCATAAGTTCAAAAATTACGAATGGGCTGTCAAGAATGGAATCTATTTGAGCACCTCTTCAAATTATTACCCGCAGGGTAATGGATAGGCAGAGTCCACAAACAAGAATTTGCTAAAAATCATCAGAAGGACTCTGGATGAAAATCAAAGAACATGGCATACAAGGCTAAAATCAGTGTTATGGGCTGACAGGATAACACCAAAGAGGTCTACAGGTAATTCTCCCTACAAGTTGGTCTATGGGAAGGAGGCAGTATTGCCTATATCATTAGAATTGCCAGCCTTGGAGCTCATGAAGCAGTTTGAGTTATCTGAGTTCGAACCAATGGAGGTCAGGTATGCAGAATTGATGGAATTAGAAGAAATCAGAGAACATGCAGTTCAGACGATTGAAAAGGATCAGGCCTTAGTAAAAAGATGGTTTGATAAGAGAGCAAGAGCAAGGACCTTCCAGGAAGGGGACCTAGTTCTGAAATGGGATGCAGATCGGGCAAAACCAGGAAGGCATTCCAAGTTTGATGCCATCTGGAGTGGTCCCTACATGGTCACGGGATGCAAAAATAGTAATGCCTTCCAATTGTCTGCATTGGATGGAGAGGAACTTCCGATTCCGGTTAACGGAATCTATCTTAAACATTGCTACTAAAAAAGAAAAGGTTTGCCCTTGTAAATATTAGTTTAGATTTTTTTAATTCCTCTAAGTGCGTATGCACATTGTCTTGTGGTAGTTAGGTTTATATTTCCCTAAGTGCTTTGGCATAAGTTTTGCTGCTCTCGGGTTGTTTTCTGATTCAGAGTGTTCTTTGGAGAAGAAGTTGCGATGTCGAGCTTGCTTTTTGTGTTATTGCTTATAACTCCATGCCCAATGGATCGCTAAAAGGCCACTGATCTTCTACCTAGCAGGCAGGTGACCCTGCGCTGAGTCGTCAAATCGTTGTCAAAATTTCACCCCCCAGGGTAAATTTCGATAACATGCATCAGAGTTTTGCAGTTCCAGGCAAGTAGATTGAAACAGGAAAAATCATGAAAAATGGCTAAGTCCTAGTCCTAGGAGCAGTCGGGACATTTGGGACATCTAGGCGCGGATCGGCCGAAAAGCCTCCAGGCGGCCCGTGAAGCAAAGGGACATCTGGGCCACAGGTACGCGCGGGATGCGAAATGCCCGAATCGGCCGAAAGAAGGAAAAATTTGCCCAAGTCTTCATCCGGGACAAACGGGACACAAGTACGCGAAGTACGTGAACCGGCCGGATCGGCCGAAATGAGAACAAACAGTCCGGAAGCAAAAGGGACATCTGGGCCAGAAGTACGCGAATCGGCCGGATCAGGCGAACCGGAAGAATTTGTCCCACGAAGCACTGGGACATTTGGGACAAATGGACGTGAACTGGCTGGTTCGGCCAAACAGAAAGTTAAATGATTGGGACATCTCTGGGCCGCAGGGACGCGAGGGACGCGGATAGCCGAAAAAGCCGAGAGCCAATCAGATTGCGCCACGTGTCATCGGCAAATGAGGGACGAGGAAGCCCATTTCGGGCGGATCGGAGGTTTTTGTCCCAAACAGTTTGGGACATCCGGGACATAAAGATGCGAAGGGCGTGAAAATCCGCAAACCCGCGGACCAATCAAATCACGACACGTGTCACAAAGGAAATGGTCAAAAAGTCAAAGGGCGAGTTTTGAAGGGTCAGCCCGAACCAATGGGATAGTGCCACGTGTCCCAGCTAGGGCCCACAAGGAAATTTCAAAAGGAAAGCCCGCGAAAGGCAAGAGGAGAGAGAATTGCTCATCCAATCAAAGCCACGTGCCACGTGTCATCTAGGTGGTAGAGTGCGGGAAAGATTTCAAAACACGTTTTTGGCCCGCGTTTTTGCTCTAAATCTTCGGGGATCGCCACAACTTTCGATCCAGAGCTCGGATTGCACGTTCTTTATATCAATGGAAAGATGGTAAAATTCTCTACATGATTCTAAGGTCAATCTTGCATTTTGGTTCAGTTTGGAGAGAGAAAATCAAGAAACGCCTCTGGCGTGAAATAACAAGCAGAAGTAATGCTTCAACAAACAACTTTAATGCAGCAGACAGTTCGCCGCTTCTGTTAGACAGCCCGCCGTTTTGCCAGGATCCACCGCTTCTGCCATAATGAGATGAATGGAATGCAACCTGGAGGTGGTTGGGGTAGATTTGGCTTTCCTCTCTCTCTTCCCTCTCTCATTCTTTCTATATATTGTAAAGAGGAGCTTCTTTTCAAAGGTCGAACATTTTCTGTTTTGCTCCTCCCTTCTTCTCCTATCAGGCGAATTTGTGGAGTTCGAACCTCTCATTTGAAACTGTAATACGACTCTGCCTCTTGGCATTCTGCAGTGTATTGTATCAATCTTTGGAGCAAGTAATACATGTCTGTGGATGATTCTCAACCCTCTCTGTGTTCATCTTGCATCCTCCTGGTCTTTCACTACAAGTTTTGTTATCTGTGCATGATCTTATATCACATTTGAATGGTCTGTGTTTACTGGCAAGATAGGTGTTCTTCATTCCTTGGTGCATCACCTCTATTAGTTTAGATTTATTTTTATGCATCTTCTTACCCTGTCTCCTTGGCAGATTAGATTAGGTTTTGAGAAAACCCTCTGCATATTTCGTGTGCATCTGAACAGAGGAATAGGAACCAGCCTTCTCTGGAGAATTCTTTCTCATTTTTCAAGTCCCACACTTAGAGAAAGGATTCAATGTTATGCAATCACACTGGATGCCAAAGTGATCAACCTAGAAAACCCGATCTCGCATCCGTGGGGTGCTATGATTTTGCATCAATAGGTACATGTCTAACATCCTTCAATAGCCATGTATTCCCATTCTCGCATCTTAACTCGAACAAAACCTTTTCTAACTATGCTAAAAGGCTCATCATCACCAAGATAAACATGCCCAAAATCCCCTTGAACATAATAAAAATAATAATTGATGGAGTAGCATGGAAAGAAGCCCCGAATCTAAAACCCAATATTTGGCAATATTATCCAAAGAGAGAATCAAAACATCTGACAGACATTACCTATTACCACATTCACCTCCTTGTTTTCATCTTGTTGTTTCTTTGTCTTGAAGCTCCCAAAATTCCTTCTTTACATGCCCAAACTTTCCACAGTTGTCAAGCATATCATCTTGCTTTTGGATTTTGACATTGCCCAATCTTTCGATTTTCCATGTCTTCCTTTATTCTTCCATCTCACTCTAGTTTCCATCAAAGAATTCCTGAAGTAGAAGATTCCCTGGAGCTTTTTCTTTGCATTTCCTCACTTAAAATCACCCCTACAACATCCTCAAACTTTAGATTTGAATTAGTTGGAATTGAGTTGTTTACCTCCATTACCAAGCTATCCAACTCTCGGAGTAAGGAGCACAAAATTAATAAAGCCCTAAATTATTCATCAAATTCTATTGTAACCGAAGCTATCATATTCACAATTGTATTAAAATCATTCAAATGATCTACTACTAAACTATTCTCAAACATCTTCATATTAAACAACTTTCTCATTAAAAATATCTTCTTAGAGGTAGAGGGTTTTTAATATAACTTCCTAATACATCCGTAGTCAAAAATCATGCACTTACTACTACATTTATACTGCCAAGTATGTTATTTTATACATGGATATCACATAATAAAAGTATTCACTAATGACCTATTCCCTAGTCCTGTCATCAATTAGTCGGTCGTCTTCATCATTTGTATTACACAATTGTTAGTTGTTTACATGGTTTTGGTCATCTCTTGGGGAGTATCAGGTGTTGTTATTTAGTCATTTTTCGTCTCTAGTCTCTGACTAGGGCACCTAGGGTAGTGTTGGGGTGCTCATGGGCACCCCGATTTGTAATTTTAGGTGCCTTAGTCCCCGTAAAACTTGGGTTTAATTTGTTTATTCGATGTCAGTATTTTTCATTTTCCCGCTCATTCCCCTAGGTACTAGTCAGCATGTTGAGTCATTAGTGTCAAAATTTAAACAAGATATCCTTATATAAACATAGCATACTCACTAATCTAAGGGAAAACTATCTACTATCAAGAACTAGCTATCTACTAAGGCAAAAGACTACATTTGGGCATCTTCTACATATGTATCACACAAGCATAGGGGAAAGGGTTGTATTCATTCTATTCCATCCACCAATCACATCTTACATCTAGTTATTTTCACCTACTTCTGCGTCATTGATGTTAGGGCACCCTAGGCACATAATTGCACACAAAACTACATTGGGTTTGGAATGTATTGCAATTCTTAGTCGTAAGTCCACCATTGTGGTAGCTAAGGTCAGTCTGAACCATTCATTTACATCTTTATTTTTAGGGATTTGATGCTTTGTATGGGGTTTTGCAGGTAGGTATTCATTACACAACTACAATGACATAAGCAAGGGTATTGCAACAACCGAGTGACCAAGATGAAGATAGTGCAAAGACCTTGTGACACTATCAGATTAAGATCTTGAGTTTTTGTAGACCAAAGCACCCAAATTATAGACCAAGGTGACCCCACGCGCCCAAAGATAGATAGATATTCATTCGCTACAATTTCCTGGGTAACACTGTCATTCCTTGTCCTATTCACATAATCATCTTATCCAGTAGTGCTTAAGGTAAGTTAATTTTAGGTTAGTACCTTATCCCTTTTATTTTCATTATTTCATTTCATTTAAATATCAATTAAAATTATTTAGTATTAGCATTTCAATTTACATCACTTATTGCATTTATATACTTACTTAGATTAGCTTAGAACATAGATTCTAAAATTCATATTTTAGTTAATCATTTTAGTGAACCCATCTTTTAGAATACCTTTCCCTAGGATACAATCAAACCTTAATGGCTAAGAATAGTTCATCTTATTTTCCTATCATGTCTCATCTTAGCGTCAACCCTATCTATGATGAGGTTGTCATTGCTGAGCTTAAAGCTCTCTATAGTTCTCCCATCACTACACCTAACCATATCAAACAACAACTTCAAGATGGACTACAACATGTGCCTACTCATTTTGAAGATTATCCTATAGGAATTAACATTGTTGATGATCCAATAGCCTTTACTCATTGTACTCCATGTTATACGACTACTTGTGATCCGCCTTCTGATCTTTCACAGGAAACATTAGATGATTCTCTTATTGATTACTTGTTTGGTATTGACACTCATTCACATGAGCATATTGATTCTCCTTCTACTCCAGCCATTGAAACAATTCCCTCTCATGACTCTACCTCTTCTAACATTGCTTCTCATGATACATCCCCCTAGTTTGCATACTCCTTCACATTATGTTGATGATCCTATTGATAGTGTTCTTAGCGACATCCTCATTTCGAGTCTCTATCAGATAATGGTGAGGCACTTGATGGTCATGATTCTCCTTCTTTCCATACTACCAAGTGTGACTCACCTACTCCATTACTATCTTCTCCTGAGATCATATCTAACACTACACATGAGTCACCACCATCTATCACTTCTTCTTCTCCTATTGTTTCATCTCCTCTTGCTAGTTCACCTATGTCTCTTGGTACATCTTCTATAAAAGTTTCCCCACCAATTACTTCACCTATTACAGATGTTTTTAATGTTATTCCAACCATTTCTATGGGTATTCCATCTATATCTCATACTATAGCTTCCTCAACACCTACTACTAGTGTTCCCTTAGCATTAGACCCTTCTCCATCACCTTTAGATATCCCTATGATCACTCACAATGGAAAATTACAACCACTCAACACATTATTGCCATCTTCCACCATCCCTTCACAGGATATCCTTTCTCTCATGCATGTCGTAGGACAATTACAATCTCAAGTTCAGTCCCTCACTTTAGAAAGTAGGGCTTATTATGCTTCCATTGACAACAATTCATTACATGGAAATCCGGTCCCTAAGAAGATTCATAATTTTGCATTCCCTCATGATTTCACCATGCCTACTTTCACATGTTTTGATGGTACAGTGACCCTCATGCTCATCTTCTACATTATCGTAGGGCTATGGCCTCCTATTCTAATGATAGATTATTACTTAAGGCCTTTTGCTATAGTCTTACCAATGAGGCGTTACAATGGTACACTCATCTCCCCTTTGGATCCATTAGTACTTTTTATGACATGGAGGATGCCTTCCTCCATCAGTTTATAATCAACAATGGCCCTAAGGTTACTTATTGACCGGTTACCTACTCTACATTAGGGCTCCACAAAACCTATTAAGGATTATATTCTAAGATTCAATGCTTATATCCATTAGCTTGTCTTCCAACCCATAGATCTTGAGAAGCAATTTATTTTTGTCGTGGCCTCATTCCTCCACTCAAGCAACAATTATAGTATGATACATGTGAGTCATTCATTCTTCTATGCTATAAGGTTATTGACTTAGAACAAGATCTTCTCTCCACACATATCATAGATCCTCCACACACCTCTATGGCTATTGCCTCATCTAGTTCTCTGCCAGAGCCTCTAGTTGAGCATCCTACACAATCTCCATCTTTTCCTCCCAAGAAAAGCAAACAAGCTCAACCCACTTTACCAAAAAAGCATACTCCTTCTCCACTCGTGACAAGCTACTCCTCCTACCACCCCACCTAGGTCACGTGAGCCTTTACACTTCTCTCACCACGCTTGACCACATGATGTGTTATGTGTATTACTCAATGAGTGATTAATTCACTTACCTTCCAACCAACATCATCCGCAACACCGATTACAATGTCAACGTGACCAACATTATTGTAATTATCATCGTATAAATGGCCATAGAGACAATGATTGTCTTTCCCTTCAAGATAGATTGCAACAATTAGAGGATAAGGGCATCATCTCCTTTGGTTCTCACCCATGTGAGTGATCCATATCTCCTCTACCTTGTCATAGAATTTCTACTACAATTGATTCATCTCCTACATATGGTGCTTAGGCTATGACACATCCACCATAGTCTGTTATTCATGTGTATTCTCCACCGCATCCATCACATCCACCTCATCCATCGCATTCACGCTATCCATCACATCATGCTTGCTACTTCACATTGGCTACCACAACACCCCACTTTCACACATCCCACCATAAATCCATATGATATTCAGTTTGGTTCATACACTCATACTACTTCCATTCCACATGCTTCATCTACTTTGTGCCTTCTCAATCTTTGGTAGGTGATTACTATCACCTTACCCCTCGATGATGCACTTGTGTTCTTATGGTTCTTACATGACTGTTGAGGGATTACTCTTAGTACCTTTCATCACATGATCCTTTGTTCATTAGGTGCACCTCAATCATTTCCCGATGACACACTCTTACTTTTCGTGGTTCATTCTTGATTGTTGAGGGATCTTAACTAAATGAACCTAATCATTCCATACGTTGGGAGCATCATTATTTCCCCTACCATTCATCACACTGACATGCTACGATTACATTACATTATTACCACATACGTTCATCACAACACGTTACTTTAATCATTATACATCACCTATTTTTACATTCACTTCACTATCATCATCATACTAACTATGCATTACACATTCTATTTACTAAAATTTTTGTATGCATGAAAAGATTAGTTATGACAATAACATGAAACTAACACCTAGTAGTTCCACAATATAACTAAATCTATCATAAACATCAAGATGAGAGCTTAATGAGATAAACTTCTACAATAATGCATGAATCAAACTAACATTACTATGTTATCTCTACTTCTCTAGATTACTATCTAAGCATGAACCTATTTAGATCATATAATAATCAAAGTTTGTTGTTTGCTTCAATATGGTGAAGATATCTCTAAAATAGCTACAAGGCTATGTTTAGATATTCTCCTACTAACCAAGCTTGAAGGAATGGATGTAAGATGGAGAAGCTATTTTCCAACAAGGGAGAATGGCTCAAGCTCAAATGTTCTATAGTTTTAGCTAATGCAAATGAGGTGTGGTGTAAGGTGTAAAATTGAAAGGGATACATTAGCCTTGTATTTATAGGTTTCCATTTGGGAAAGTTAGGAATCCTAGTGCATGTGGGACAAAGGGTAAAGCAAAAATGCAATTTTTGATTAGTTTAGGAACTAATTAATCTTTCAGGATTAATTAAGAATCCAACTAGGCTTAGGAAACTTTTCAGGGAGCATCTAGAGGAGGTTTTAATAGATTTTGGAAGTTCTGGAAGCGGGATTTAGCCAATAAGAAGGTTTATTGGTTAAATACAAGATTAAGGGATTAATTAACATATAATTAGCTAATTAAGAGGATTATCACTAATCAAAATGTCATTAGTTGACATCTTGAGTGAATTAGAAGCATAACTAGATAACGAAGTGTCACTATTTAAACAAAGCGAGAGGAAGTGAAGATAGTGCAATTTAAGTGTTTAAACTGCATAAGAGGATTTTAGGTGTCTATGCATTTTACTTAGCTCATCACCATAACACATGTACATTCTATTTGTCATCATTACATGAATATTACCTCAACTAGCACTAACAATACACAAAGACATCACATCCATTTCAACAATAAATCATACAACAATAGATATACCACAACATAAGCTCATCATATATAAATCACACATGTCCATACATATGTAGCAAATATAATCATCATTGGGGAAAATCCCTACATCATATACAATCATGATAATCAAACCTCATCATCACTATCACTCTCGGGTACTACGAGATCCCTAGAACTAGATGCCTCACCACTCACTCTACGCCATTGTTCATGGCCTCGATATCACTCCACTTGCCTATGCAATAAGGTGTTCTCTGTAGACTTCTCCAAAACCGATTTGAAACTCCATAAACCGTATGTTTTGAGAAAATTTGTTGGGTGGGCAAACTTGTGGATTTCTTTCCAACGCTTTGGGAATCTAAGTCCCTCTACTTAACCAATGCAATGCAGATGTGTATGTGCATGTATGAGAAAGTGTGGATTTGTGTGGTGGTCTTTTGTGGGGATCCAACAGGCACTCCACCGACCCCGCAACAAAGCTAGCAATCTCTTGCTAGGGAAGAATTTGTCTGGAAGTGGGAAAGGGAGTGAGAATTGATGTAGGAGAACCAATGTTGCAAGTAGAAAATCAGAGGCTTGCGCACACCAGTCAGAAGTTTCTTCACATGCACTTGAATTTCGTAAGAAACAAATATGCAAAATAACAATAAGACCAAATAGAGCTTAATGAACACAAAGTACCAATAAAATCCTCAATCAAAGAGGCTAAAATTCCTTCTTCCTTTATTGAAGCTCAAGTAGAATTTGTACATAGTGTGGGAATGGAAGAAATTGAGAAGGGGGAAATAGAAGAATTTGTCTATCTCCTTTGTTCTCTCAAGGTGCAATATACTCTTGAGTTTACAAGATCAACCACCAACCCTTTGTAATGGGAATGGCGTTACAATTTATAGAATGAGAGGTGACTTATCGTCTTCCTCATGACACTCCGTATGCCTTAATATGACTTAAGATTGTTCATATTCCACTTTAAATATTTAAGTCCCTTTTATAATAGCAAGGTGACTTAATTTACATTATATTTCTAAAGTCGTTTAAGTCATATTAAAAAGTGCAACCCTCAACACAAAAATATAACATTTGAAAAGAGAGAGTGTCGTATGAGAAGTGAAGAGTGAGAGAAAGAAGAGGAAGAAGAAGAAGAACTATGCTGAAGGATGAGTTGCTGCAATGACTTGGCTCCATTCTTTGACTATTCTCCACTTCATGATCCTGAGAAGGCTTCTGACCCATCCACTTTGGCTTCATATCTCCCTTATAAAAATCAACTTGCTATTTTTAGTAAGTATGAGAAATCAAGTCCCCGATCTTCAACTAGATGTTGTGGCTCAGTTTTCCTCTTTCTCTTTGTGTTCCTCATTCTTTTTGGATCAACTTTCTATTTTTAGCAAGTTCTCGAGGGCCCACTTACTATTTTTAGTAAGTTCCAAAATTTCCATTCTGGTGAATTCTTAGTTGTAGTGCACCTCCAATGTCTTCATCTTCTTCGCAGGCTCTTCTGTTGATGACTTTCCCAAAATAGCAGTTCCTATGTAGTAGACCTACTATTTTTAGAAAGTTGGCCTCTGGGGGTCAGATTGATATGGAACAAAATTTTTTGATATGGGTTTTCACCCAATATCACCCCTCTGAAATTTCGGGCCCACCGCTTAAAAATCTAGGAGATTTTAAAGTTTTAAATTTTAGACCTGGCAATGCTTCTGGGTACGGCAGCCATTAATGGACCTCAAAATTGCAGGTCTAGTTTTCTCCTTCGTTTGTGAGGAAAATCACATTTTTTATGTGGGTTTTTTCTTCTGGTGTTTCACGTGCGATCTTACTTCAATCCAGGAAGCGGTTTGATGGGAAATCCCACTTCTTTCTTCGTTGAGCCGAAAAGGAGATTTCTTCATTGTGGATGCTCTATTACATGTGGGGAGTTTGAAGGTGTCTTTTTGATGGTCTTGGATAGAGGAATGAACAGAAATAAATGGTTCATTGATTTGTGCACTGGTTTGCAAGCTTTGTTTAGATTTCCATTTTTTAGCTATGGGGATTTTGTTGTTCTCTTCTTTATTGTTCTTCGTTTCTCCTTAGCTTGATGAGGATTCCTTCTGAGACCTATGCATCACCATGGGAAAGGTATTTCAGTTCCTTTGTTGATCTGGTTTGAGCATTTGCAATGGTGGAGTGATGGTAGAATGTTGCAGAGGAAGAATGGAGGAATGGAGTGCACATATAACTGTTAGAAGTTAGAAGCGGAAAAGCGACACTTGGAATTTTTAAAAAAAGATATGCACAATTAGGTTTGGGAAAATTTTTCCATGCTTGATGTCCCTGACCTTAGGGATGTGAGGGACATCAAATTCCACGGTGGTCAAGAGCATGACATGTGGCATTTGATCCAACGGTAGGGAATGAAGGAGGAAAAACTGCTTTAAAGCACTGAGAGCTGAAAGGAGGTCACATGGGTGTCCAGAAGACTCCCTATGGGGGCTGGGAACATTTTTAAAGGTTTGATGTCCCCACCTCAGGTGCATAAGGGACATCAATTTCCATGGTGGTCCTGGAGGTGACACGTGGCGCCCGATCCAATGGCTGTGGGAATGGATGCTCCAAACCGCACTTAGGGTGAACTCACGGTCATGTGGGTGTCCGAAGACTCCACATAGGGGATGGGCACATTTTTAAAGGTATGATGTTCCCCACCTTAGGTGCATAAGGGACATAAAATTCCACGGTGGTCCTGGAGCTGACACGTGGTGCCCGATCCAACGACAAGGAAGGCATGCTCCAAATAAGCACTTGGGGGCTGATCTGTCAAGTCTGGAGGTCATATGAGGGTCCCAGAGGTCACATGGGGGCTGGGAGAATTTTCCAAGGGTTGATGTACCTGACCTCGGGATTTGGGGACATGAAATCCCGCTAGGCTCCTGGTGCTGACACGTGTCCTCTCGAAAAAATGACTAAGTCCTGAACTGCCTTTGAGAGGGTAACTTGGAATGCAGATAACTTGAGCTCTCGGTGGAATTTATTGGTGAAATTTTATATGATACTGACTATAAATGGAATTTTTAATCCAATGATGTGGGTCTCATGTCTTAATTTGACCATATGATCCATGAAAAATTGGATTTTTTTATCTAAGACTCCATTTGTGCCTGAGAAAAATTGTCTACCAATCATATGCACCAAGGTGTTGTGAAAAATATTATTTCATAATCATGTAGGTATTAGAATCCTATTTTCGACGATGTTTTTTTACTTCTAACTCCATCCGGAGCTCCTGAATCTTCTTTTGAAGCCCAACAGTTGTTTTAGGCTTGTGAACTACCTAGGCTTGTGAACCCTATTTTTACTTAGACTGCTCCAAGTCTTGCAGAACTTCCCCAAACCTTCCAAAATAATTTCCATGATGTTCCAAGGTATTTCATTTGCCTCCATGTTGATTTTTCTCTTCCATTTCACTCCAGGGGGGATCCGATCCTGGGAAGGCCAGTGATAGCCCTTCCCTATACTGCCATGAGATAGTGTCTTTTTAGAACTCCCTAAAATCACCTAGGTGGATTGAATGCAATTTAATAAATCAGCCGGGGACAAATTTGAAATCAAATAGGGGTGATTAGACTGATGGATTTGACCTGGGGTACCTAGGAATGAAATTTTTCCATAGGGGTATAGTTGTCGTGCTTGGAAACTTCCAATTTCCCTGTTGCACATTTTCACGACAACACCGTACAAATACATCTTACACCAAAGGGCCACCACCCAATGCCTTGCATACTCATCGAGTCTCCTCATGTGCCTCATCCCTCTCAACTAGTAATATAGTACATGTGGCTGCCGCTATGACCATTGGCTTAAATAGATGGGCATGCTCACCGTGATCTTATCCACTTGCTCCAATATACCTCCACCAAGAATTTCGGGCTGGAACATTCCGCATCAAGGATTGGATGGATGTGTCGACTATCAAAGACCAATACGCATCACCTACAACACACATACCACACCACATTAGATAACCATTACTAAAAACATAAGCCAACAACAACATACATAATATAGCTATATGTAGGTATTCACGCTCTCGCTATAGCTTTCGCTATAAGGTCGGGAACATGTGCTTCCCCCCTCCTCCTCCTCCTACATGTGGTAACCTCGTTGGATCTGTAAATAATGGGAACAACAATACCCCCTACCGTGCCACCCACTATGCATGGTACTCTCTGCACTACCAACATCGCCAGGTCTCACCATCTCTGTCGCTACATCTACATCATCCGGCATGGGAGGAGCTAGTTACTCTAATTTTGGCCTTGGTCTAGCCCCATCCCTCCTTGGTACCCTAATATATCTCTACCATATATATGGATTTGGAGGAACATCCTGAGCCATGCCAAACTAACGTGATACCCTCTCCACCTGGAAGAGCTCTGCCGCACTTGGAAATCTATCCTTTAGTCACATCATTCTCCAAATACATTGTAGCTCTATAAAATCCTTGGGCCATCTGCCATACTCATGGTATGGCCTCCATTTAACTTCCTCGGGCCCTATCCTATCTATCAGTGCCTTGTACATACCTGTATCCATCCTACGCCCATGAATGTTAATCCACCTCCTCATGTATATCTCGGGCCTGGCCTACTTTGCTCATGGGCCCCTAACTGGCCTCAACAATGCTATGTGCTCATATTCCCACACATGTAGCAATGTAGTAGATCCTATCCCCCTCCATGTTCATCATGAGTGAATCAGTATAGATCTCTATATAGGTGGGCTAACACACATTGGGCCCATGCATATCTAGTTATCTCCTCCTCTATACACCGGAATATATCGTGCATCTTATACAAGATGCCCACACCACTCCCCTCCATAACTATAAATGAAGTAATAAAAATTGCTATGAATTTTTGCAAACACAGAACACCAAACCTCAAAATAGCATCTAGACTAATATGAGCCTCGAAAGGTGTCTAAGTCTCTAAAAAATACTATCTCGCCGCTCGCATATGCCTATCCATGTCCTCCAATGGCATCATTTTTATCCTCTCCCCAACAACCAACAATTTTAATATATGATATACATACTCTAACGTCACTGCCATCTCCCTCGTAGGAAACCAAAAGGTACATGTGTTTGCACACCATCTCGTCACATAGTGTATCCAACATTGGCATATTATGGGGCACATCCCCCATCCGTGCTATGTGTTGTAGGCTGACATAGTCCATCACATCCAAATCCTCATCAGAAAAACCTAGACCCAACAACGTGATTAAATGGTGACCTCTACGAACTCCCTCGAGTGGATATCCCTCCACATAACATAAAACAACAATAAAGCAAAACATTATAATAATTTATAGTACAAGTACACATGCTTATCATGTTCATTCACATAAAAAATATGGTTGATCATCATTCTAGACGAAACATGCAGACTTTGGACTAGGGCACCCAGATGTAGGATTGGGGCACCCAAGAGCAGGACACCAATGCCTAGATCTAGGTGCTCTTGTCCCAGGGGTCACTAATGCCCTCACCGCTATTGTCCAAGTCCAAAACACCGTGAAAATTACAACTCTCAAAATTTCAAAAATCTAGTATAAACTCCTAACACACCATACATTTTGTGAAAAACAAGGCACTTACCAACTCCGTAGTCATGCGTGACACTACGACAGTCACCACCCTCTCAAATTGGCTAGGATGCGTTGCTCTCACTTGCAACATTTTTCACTTGCTCAAAACTCAATCTCAATCGCGCAAATAAAAAATGAGGTGACTAAACACTTTTTCACCTTACTATTTATAGTTACCTTTTTATCACCCACTTTACTATAGTCATTATTTTGTACTTTTACCACTACTAATACACATTACATGATTTTCGCCATATCTCGAGTGTTTCTACTCCGATTTGCACCTGCTTATGTGTCCTTTTCATAATTCTACCTGACCACCGTATTGAACACATTACATACACATTAAATTTACTTGACTTCATCTCCTAACTAGTGCATACACATTTTTGTGATTTCTATCACTTTCCTACCTATTTTGCATTTACTTTCGGGCTTAACATTTGTTCTTATCATCACTTCCCCTTTCACTGAAAGGGGGAATATCATTGGGGTCATCCTATAATTCCCTTATATCACCATGCATTTAAAACACAACCAATGTAACAATTCCAAGACATTTACTAATTCACAACGTGACATTTCACTGATAATTCCCCTAATGACCTAATCTGGGGGCAAAAATACACAAAATTTTCTATGTGACATTTCATCACTTCCCCTAATGACCTAACCTGGGGGAAATAAGTGATTAAAAACCTTTCCATGTGATCATTCACCAATTTCTATCGACTCCTCCTAATGACCTAATATGGGGGAAACTAACATAAAATCTCTCCACGAGTAACTAATCAATCAATTAACGCGTTCAAATTTCTAAATCATATCATTCAACCTAAAAAATTCAACAAAATTGGCCTCCCAGATGACATAACTTGGGAGTTATGTGGCCTCCTAGATGACCTAACTTAGGAGATTACATTCATTGCTTTCTCGATGACCTAACTTGGGAAGTTATTCTACATCTCGCGTTCGCTTCCAGATAACCTAACTTAGAAGCCATCATGAATTTTCGTGCTTGCTTCCATATGACCTAACTTTGAAGCCATTACATTACGGAAACACCGTGGAGTGGGGGAAAGAGTTCCTTTCCTATACCACTCCTATATGGGTCAACTATTTGATCGAAATTGTCTAGATCCAGAAACCATCAAATCTTTGATCTGAGTCTCTGTAGTGGATAGATCTTGAGGATGTAGTTAGAGATTAGATAATAACACACTTTTCTCCCTACACTCTTCCTTTGGCAGTAGGATGCCCAAATCCTCTAGTCGATTATTCATATACACACATTTGGGTTGGGAACTAATCACTCCCTACCCCATCTCATCATCATCATATAATGTTCAAAATCATAAATCATCTCACATTTCTATCATCACTCATATTTAGTGCACTTCATCATCACAATACACTTTTTGTTGCATGGATCAACCCATTGATCCATGGTTCGGCACGCTATATGGTTCTTTCGACACACTTCTACTACACATCTGCGCGTTCTACTACAACATGGGCTTCTCTCGAATTCTCTCAAGTACACATCTCTATCTACTTTATGTTACCAAGATTTCCACTCACCAACATAAAGTGGGGGAAAATGTAGTCATAAAATCATGCACTTACTATTACATTTATATTGCTAAGTATGTTATTTTATATATGGATCTCGCGTAATAAAAGTATTCACTAATGACCTATTCCCTAGTCTTGTCGTTAGTTAGTCGGTTGTCTTCGTCATTTGTCTTACACATTCATCAGTTGTTTACATGGTTTTGGTCATCTCTTGGGGAGTATTAGGTGTCATTATTTAGTCATTTGTCATCTCTAGTCTCTGACTAGGTGCCTAGGGTAGTGTTGGGGCACCCATGGGTGCCCCGGTCCATAATTTTAAGTGCCCTAATCCCCGTAACACTTAGGTCTAATTTTATTATTTGAGGTCATTATTTGTCATTTTCCCACTCATTCCCCTAGGTACTAGTCGACATGTTAGATCATTGGTGTCGAAATTTTATCAAGATATCCTTATATAAACATAACATACTCACTATTCTAAGGGTGGACTATCTACTATCAAGAGCTAGCTATCTACTAAGGTATAGGACTACATTTTGGTATCTTCTACATCTGCATCACATAAACATAGGGGGAAAGGGTTGTATTCATTCTATTCCATTCACCATTTACATATTACATCTAGTTATTTCCCTACTTTTGCATCATTGACGCTAGGGCACCCTAGGCACATAATTGCACACATAAGCACATAGAACTACATTGGGTCTGGAATGTAGTACAATGATTAGTCGTAAGTCCACCATTGTGGAAGCTAAGGTCAGTCCAAACCCTTCATTTACATCTTTTTTTTAGGGATTTGCTGCTTTGTATGGGGTTTTGGTAGGTCTTCATCACACAACTATAATGACATAAGCAAGGGTATTGAAGATATTGCCAAGATGAAGATATTGCAAAGACCTTCCGACACTATCAGATTCAAATCCTAAATTTTTTTACAAACTAGAGTGCCTAAATTATAGACCTGGGGTGCCCCTGTGTACCCTAGTCCTCCCTAGCACCCTAGTATAGATAGATATTCATTTTTGTGAATTTCTGGGCAAAGACCGTCATTCCTTGTCCCGTTTTCACAATCATCATGTCTAGTCCTGCACACAATGAGGTAAGTTAATTTCATGTTAGTACCTTATCCCTTTTATTTTCATTATTTCATTTCATTTAAATATCAATTAAAATTATTTAGCATTAGTATTTCAGTTTACATCATTTATTGCATTTCTATACCTACTTAGATTAACTTAGAACATAGATTCTAAAATTAATATTTTATTTAGTCAACATCCATAAGTTCTTTTTGTAGTCTTTTCCTTTGAAACATTAAATAATACCAAAGATGTAAAACATAGCCGATTGTTCCAAGTGCCTTATTATCTAGAAAATCCCACTCCACATCTGTCATGCTCAAGGGTTTGTTACCTTTCTTAGACAATGGATAATAAAGATCCTTCGATAAAGGTAATCTTCCATATGCATCTTCCAAAGACTAAAATTCTACCCATTGAATTTATCAACCTTTGATCTTCCATCATTTTCCATAGCTCCCACTCAAGCTAAAACTTTCCCTGCGATTCAACACTTCAAAGAAACCAAACCAGGATTTGATACCATTGTGTAGAAACTAATATGCAAAAATATTACAGATCTGAAACAAAAGTGCATAAATAAAAGAACACAACATAGAGACAATATTTAACATGGTTCACCCAATTTGGGCTACATCCACCAAGAATCACTTGCTCATATTTTATTACAAGCCACCTCTTTCTCTCAATACAATACCCATATATTTTGGAGCTATACTTAACAAACTCTCTTGAATTCACACTTGAACTTACACATATATACGTTATATCTCACCTATCAAAAGCACATTAATAGGAAATTGCTTAAGTAGTTTTACAATACCGGGGTATTAAAACCATGGGCCAAAACCATCCCATAAACCTATGGGTCAAAATACATCCATATGAGAAGAAAACATCTCCCAAGATATCGGGGCACATATTATGAGGCTAAAAATTTCTCAGGCATTGCACCCGAACCCCTGCTAATGGGGGCTACCTCCCCCATACCCCTTCTTGGGATGCTACCCAACCTCGAACCCCATCGAGAAAACTATGGATAGTGTAAGGTACATTTAGTGTACAGTCTTCAACACTTCCACACATGAAAATAGGCTCCACAACATAACAAATACCCTAAGTGTGTTATGTTTGGTCCATAAGAAGAAGTTTGACTCCTACCTCAAGGTGTCCACATGACCACTTGTTGAAAGTGTCTAATGGGCTCGATGGGAATGGAAATTGTGTTGGTGATTATAAACTACTTGTAACTTACTAAAATCCTAAGAATTTAAACCTAAATGTTGAATGGTAAGCACTTTTTTTTGTACCGAAGATATGAACTATAGTGGGTTAATGGAGGAGCACATTCTCAAAGGGAGACATGGAGGTAGGCTTGGGTCCATAATGTCCTATGTGTGTTATGCTTGGTCCACAAGGAGAAGTGTGAACCCTACCTCAATGTGTCCCCACCACTTATTGAAAGTGTCTAATGGGCTCAATGGGAATAGAACTTGGGTTGGTGATTACAAACTACTTGTAACTCACCAATATCCCAAGCTCTTAAACACAAAAAAATGCTAAACAAGAGACACTTTATTATACCAAAGCATAAACTAGAGTGGATTAATGGAGGAGTGCCTTCTCAAAGTGGGAAACGGGGTGGACATGGGTCTACAATGTCTTAAGTGTGTTCCACATGGTCCACAAGGAGAAGTGTGACCCCTACCTCAAGGTGTCTCCATGGTCACTTGTTGAATGTGTCTAATGGATTCAATAGGAGTAGAATTTGGGTAAGTGATTATAAAATATTTATAACTCACAAATAGCCCAATCCCTTAAGCCCCAAAAATGTTGGAAGGTAAACACTTTTATTACTATAGTTATGAACTAGAGTGGATTAATGAAGGATCACCTTCTCAAAGTGAGACATGGGGTGGGATTAGGTATATAATTTCTTAGGTATGTTCCACTTAGTCCATAAGGAGAAGTATGATGCCTAGCTCAAGGTGTCCCCATGGCCACTTGTTGAAATTATCCAATGGGCTCAATGGGAATGAAACTTGGGTTGGTGATTATAAATTACTTGTGATGCACCATTAGGCCAAGGCCTTGAGAGCCCAAATATTAAGTGGTGAATGATTTTATTACATTGTAGTTATGAAATGAAGTGGGTTAATGGAGGAGCGCCTTCTCAAAGTGGTAAATGGTGGTGGACTTGGGTCTGTAATGTCTTACGTGTGTTCTCGCTGGTCCACAATAAGAAGGGTAACCCCTATCTCAAGGTATCCACATTGACACTTATTAATTTCTTATGGGCTCAATAGGAATGGATCTTAGGTTGGTGATTAGAAACTACTTGTAACTCACCAATAGCCCAAGCCCTTGAACTCATATTATAACTCTCGTATTCATAGATTATGGATTTATTCATATTAATGAAATGATTAATATTAATATTATATTATTGTGGATAAAATAATGAATTAAAAGTGATTAAGGAGTTAACTTAGTACTCAATGTCTTGATCTCTTAGTGAATTAAAATGAGTTTGTAACCATCAACCCGAGTTCCATTCTCATTTATTCTATTGGACACATTCAATAAGTGGTCATGGGGACACCTTGAGGTAGAGATCAAACTTCTCCATCTAGATAAACAAAACACAACAAAGTGTTCTGAATGTGGATTACTTGAAAGACATTAAGGACCCATGCCCCACTTTAAGAAGGTTTTGTTATGTTAGAAAAGTAGCACCCTGGGATTTGCACATTACAAAACCCTACTTTTGACTAACATGGGATTTTCTCAAGGTGTGGGACCTTTGCGATTGAGAAAACCTCTAGAGAAGGCTGGTTCCTGACTTATTCCAATGTTGATCTACTCCTAAACTACCAATTCTAAGGGACCAAAGGAAGAGAAATACATAAATGTAAATCCTAAACTAAGGGAGGTGATAGCACCAAAACAAGACTAGAGAGATTCCTAGTGAGTGAAAGTGGAGGGAAATGGGGAAGAAGAGGGAGATAAAATGCCACAGTCCCAAAACACATTCAAACCTCCAATCTCGTGGAGCACAACAAATTTAAGCCCTGTAAAGGAACACAATATGCACAATATACCTATAAAATATAATAGAAGGCAAGAAATGCAATATAAATCAAGCTAGGGCAAGAAGAGCCACAAAACACTAATTTTATTACTTAAAATGATGTAAAATCCATTATAGTATAGGCATAAGGAAATAATCCTTCACAAAATGCATAAATTTGAGGCCTGCAACTCACAAAAGTGTTGGAACAATTTTGGCAGAGTTCCTTTACAATTTTGAAATCCCTTCCCTTTTCAAATGAGGGGAATTTACATATATATAGAGAAAAGGAGCTACCAACCAACATCCTTCATTAAATGCCTGTACGTAGGTATGGGTAGCCATGATGGTTCACTTTTCAATGGTACTTTTCTTGCACAAAGAATGAACAGGGGTGCCATACCTCATTAAATCTGGTTGTTGAGCTACCTTATACGGTGTCATTAATGTTTGATTGTATTTGATACTCTTTTTGTCACTCGACGTAAAACCACTAGTGATTTACACGATAAGAAGGGAAGAGTCACTACCGACAAGGAAAAGACTTGTCGTGCGATAAGAAGAAATGTTGTCGCATGAAAATGAGAGGAGGTTGATGCGTGACAAGAAAAAGAAGTTGATGCACAACAGAGGTGATGTTGACACGTGATGAGATGGAATAGAACAACACGTGAGGAGGGATCTTGTCACACAACAAGAAGGTATGTTATCGCGCATCAAAAAGAAATAATTAACACGTGATAGGAGGAAGCAAGTTGACGCATGTCAACAAGGTGTGTTGATACACAATGGGAAGAAGTGGTTGAAACGCATCAAAAAGGAGTAGTTGATGCATGATGGGGGAAGAAGTTGACACATGTTAATAAGGAGTGGTTGACACGTGACAGAAGAATGGTTGACATATGCCAAGAATAGGGGTGTTGATGCGCACGACAGAGAAAGTGGTTGACACATGACAAGAAGAGGGGCATTGACACGTGACAAGAGGAAGTGATTGACACACATCAACAAGGTGTGGTTGATGCATGACAGAGGAAGTGGTTGACGTGCATCAACAAGGTGTGGTTGACATGCGACATGAAGAATGATTGACACGCATCAATAATGTATGGTTGACGCACGGGAGGAATGGTTGACACATAAAAAGAAGAGGGGCGTTGATACACGAAAAAGAAGCAATAATCCATACATTTTTCCATCTTGACCATTAATGTAAATCCTATTCCAAACCTTCGCGCATCTTACAAGCTTCCACAAGATAACCTATAAATTCCTCCCATTAACCTGTCAATTCCTGACTTGTAGGTTGATCCATTTTGCAAGGGGTGAAAAAATGGATAATAGGTGTTCCTCCACCATGTTGGTTATATCTTTGGTGTAATAAACATGTTTATCATCCAAAATTTATTCAATAAGGTGTTAATGGGTTGGTTAAGTAGGTTGTTTGTTTTCCACTCTACCTAGGGTCAACTCTTTCTAGGCGCATGCCCCGTTGAACCATATAATGAATTAAGGCCATGTATGGTTGAATGATGTGAATTTGGGTTTTTGTAGTTTAATGAAGTGAATATTAAGCCAATGGTGGTTTTGTATACACTTAAATTTGGTAATTCACTCTTTGATATTGTTGGTTTGACAATGCACTCTTGCTAAGATAAACACAACCTTTCCATTCCCACTTAGTACATTTTGAGGTATTTTTTCTAGCTTTTTTATCCTTACACACTAACACACTAGCACATTCGAGAGTACAATAAAAAGACATATACTAAGTCATGCATACAGGATGAAAACTTCATTTAGCATGTTTTTTGTCCCTAGTCAAGGCCATACAATTTGGTCAAGAATTTATATTCAGTCCTACCCTTTTCAAATGAGGGGAATTTACATATATATAGAGAAAAGGAGCTACCAACCAACATCCTTCATTAAATGTCGTACGTAGGTATGGGCAGCCATGATGGTTCACTTTTCAATGGTACTTTTCTTGCATAGTGAACAAGGGTGCCATACCTCATTAAATTAGTTATTGAGATACCTTATACGGTGTCATTAATGTCTGGACGTATCGAAACTCTTTTTGTCACTCGATGGAAACCACTAGCTGACGCACAACAAGAAGGGAAGAGTCACCACCGACGAGGAAAAGACTTGTCACGTGACAAGAAGAAATGTTGTCACATGACAATGAGGGGAGGTTGATGTGCGACATCAAAGGAAGTTGACGCGCTTACGACGGAGGAGGCAATGCTAATACACGATGAGAGGGTGGTGGTGATGGGGAATAAAACAACATGTGAGGAGAGGATCTTGTTGCACAACAAGAAGGTATGTTGTCACACATCAAAAAGAAACAATTGACGTGCGATAGAGGAAGAAGTTTGACGCATGCCAACAAGGTGTGGTTGATGCATGGTGGGAAGAAGTGGTCGACGCACATAAAAAGGAGTGGTTTGACACATGATGGGAGGAAGAAGTTGACACATGTTAATAAGGAGTGGTTGACACATGGCGGGAAGAATAGTTGACGTGTACTAAGAAGAGGGGTGTTGATGCGTGACATGAGAAAGTGGTTGATGACACACGAAAAGAAGAGAGGGCATTGACATGCGCAGGAGGAAGTGATTGACACACATCAACTAGGTTTGGTTGACGTGTGGTAGGAGGAAGTGGGCCGACATGCATCAACTAGGTGTGGTTGACACGTGACATGAAGAATGATTGACGCACGTCAATAAGGTATGGTTGACACATGATAGGAGGAAGTAGTTGACACACAAAAAGAAGAGGGGTGTTGATGCGCGACAAAGAGGTGATAATCCATACATTTTTCTAGCTTGACCATTAATGCAAATCCTACTCCAAACCTTTCACCGTGTGTCTCTTGCAAGCTCACCAAAGATAACTTGTAAATTGCTCCCATTAACTGTCAATTCCCAAACTTGTAGGTTAATCCATTTTGCAAGGGGTGTGAAAATGGATAATAGGTGTTCCTCCACCATGTTGGTTCATATCTTTGGTGTAATAAACATGTTTATCATCCAAAATTTATTCAATAAGGTGTTAATGGGTTGGTTAAGTAGGTTGTTTGTTTTCCACTCTACCTAGGGTCAACTCTTTCTAGCGCATGCCTGTTGAGCCATACAAGCTTGAATTAAGGCCATGTATGGTTGAATGATGTGAATTTGGGTTTTTGTAGTTTAATGAAGTGAATATTAAGCCAATGGTGGTTTTGTATACACTTAAATTTGGTAATTCACTCTTTGATATTGTTGGTTTTGACAATGCACTCTTGCTAAGATAAACACAACCTTTCCATTCCCACTTAGTACATTTTGAGGTATTTTTTCTCTCTTTTTATCCTTATACACTAACACACCAGCACATTCGAGAGTACAATAAAAAAACATATACTAAGTCATGCAGATAGGATGAAAACTTCATTTAGCATGTTTTTCATCCCTAGTCAAGGCCATATAATTTGGTCAAGAATTTATATTCAATCTTGCCCTATCTTTATATTTTTACATCGGTGTATCCTCCATCTCTACTTTCAATTCCAAATTATCTTATGGGTCCTTTACTCCCTCTATGTCAACCTTTCTTCTATAATTTCCTTTAGAATCCTATATAAGAAATCTAACATTACCTCATGTGCTAAGCTAGAAATCATATGGCACTACATTAATAAGCTCACTTCCTACACTTATAAAAGGTATCATAGGCTCCCTAAATCTTGCAAAATCACATCCAAGCCATTAGGGAAGCAATCACTAAAATTCTAAAGATTCTTACTAGATCAAGGAGTTAACCTATCTCATCTACAAGCACTCAAACATCCATTCTCCAAGTATTTTAGCATGATCTAAAATCAAGTCAAGCCATGTCAAAGATGGTTGCCAAATCTAGTTGCATTAATTTAGATACTATATGTTAGGTGGAAAACGACGTATAGTTTGAGGCCTCTTCAAATTAGTGCCAACATTGGTGGTGCACAGGAGTTCCCACAACCTAAATAAAGTTTGTGTTGTAGGGTTCTCCCACCCATGGTTAGGATTTGATGCCTTATTCAAGATGTTTAGAGAGCTTCATTATATGATTGTAAATTAGGGTTTGATAATGACGGAAACTTCCATGCATGTGACCATCTCAGAAATATGTAGAGCCAAAATCCAAGCATGCTCAAGAACATATAAAAGGGTCAAGACCATACAAACGGTCTTAGAAAACATGCACAATCCTACCCCAAATTAGTTTCTAGTCACAGTTCCTAGAATGAAGCATCATCATACTCAGCTTCTTCTTGTTTCATTAGTGTGCACTCACGTAACCTCCCGAGATCCATATGTAATCAGCTAAGTGTACTCATTCCCTTGTGTTTTCAAGTTTGTATCATATCGTTTAAACATTGAATGTGTTGTTATGATATTATATAGTTAATGTTGGAATTTAATTAATCATAATAACCCCTATAGCCCCCTTACATCCTTTAGTGTACCTAATTCACTAATTCTTAGATTTCACATAATCTAATAAGGGTGTAAACATTTTGGTGAACTTGACATTGTATCTTGTACCTTCTTTCAAACCCTAGTTTCCTAGGGTTTAGTATCTACATTGTATATTCATATTCAAACCTATTTTCATATATCAATTACGCTAAATCTAGTTTCCACACTTTTCCCTAGGGTCTCATGATCAGTTCTACTCTTTGGATCTCTTTCTAGGGATCCTAATTGCCTAATCACCTTTCATTGCATATCTCAAGCATAACGACTCTATTTTCAAATTCTTTGAGGTTATTATTAATTTTTATATATTTTAAAAAATCTCTTTTTGTTTGTCCTAAGTTATAGCACATTTTTTTTTAATTTCAAAATTATTATTTTTAGTAATTAGGGCATAATTGGAAAAATATACACATTTTGAAACATTCCTTGGAGGTTTTTCTTCCACATAATTAGATTAAAAAATATTTATTTTTGTTTCATTAAATTCATTTTTATTTTCATATATGGTTGTTTTATTAATTTGACGTCGGTCACTTTTTACTTAACATCACTTTCGAGTCTTATCACCTATGATCTTTCCACTATCGGCCCTTTGTGTGTTAATTCTTATTATTTACTACCTAATTGGAGTTTCTTTTATTTATTTTTATTTTTTATTTATTTTTCCATCATGGCCCATGCTACAAATTTCCAAGGTCTCGTTATATGATTGACTTCAATTTCATCACACAATCAAAGAATCTCTCACAAAACTAATGTAAGAAGTAACGATATCTACTAATAAAACAACTTCCCATGCAAATTAAATTTTGATTCATGTCTTAAATCCTTCTATTAGTAATGATGAAACCTTTCATAAGGATATCTTAGAGTCTATTCAAGCTTTACACCATGATTTTCAATTTTAATTTCAAGATATGACTACTAAGATCACATCTCTCAAGTGTGAGATAATACATCTAACGGATCCTTGTAATTCCCATTTCCATCATGCATCTACACATCATGATCAATCTATTTCTAAGCCTATCGATAAGAAATGTGATACACACATTATGCATGATACATGTGCCCATACAAGTGAAGTAAAAGTCCCACATAGAGGCATAAATGTGTATGTTCCATGTGATTAATCTTAAATGCTACGGCCACCACAATAATAAGAACCTATTCAAGTTTGAAAATATTGCTAGATAACATGATATTTTATATGAGCTACTCAAGAATTGATTAATCACTTTTTTACCTACTCATTACTACCACCACTATCGGCTTACCAAAATAAAGGTCAACCCTTTTGTAATTATTATGGAATTAACAAACATGTGACAATGATTTCTATGCTATACAATGAAAAATCCAACAACTTGAGTGCAAGGGATTTATATCCTTTGATATATGAAAAATGTATCCTATCTTTGTCATCTCAAGTTTCAAAACCTAAATGGGCACCAAAAGTTAGCACACATGTACCTAATGATTATACTACGCTACCGCATGATACATCTTTGGACATATAATATGAGTAATCTAATCATAAAGAGGATAATAATATCATACATCCTTTGGTAGAGCCACCATCAGTGCATGAATCACATCATCATATTGTGTAAACAATAATTGCAAAACTATCAATTGAGCATGAACAATTACACACCACCTCAAAACACTATACATAATCCCAATCCTAGAGCAACCCAAAAATACAATCTACCAAAACATCTCTAATATTCCATAACACATTAAGACGGAATCTCGATTCAAATGATGATATTCATGAACCATTTGATATGTTAGTGTAGACACTACCTTTTCACCCCTAGGTGACCTGATAAACATTAATAACATTAAGCCTAATTATCAAATCATCACTATCCTAAGTAAATTTTAAAAATACTATCATAAAACCTAAACCACCCGTGTAAATCATATTTAACCTTCCCTAACCACCTAAAACCAACATAACATAATTTAACCTACCCAACATAACCCCCTAACATCTCACTACCTGAATCCCTAACCTCCCACCATCTACCTAATAGTTTAAAATCTTAGATGGAAAGTGGTTTCAATAATTTTCCATCTTTTCCATATTAGTTTATAACTTTTGGAATAAATCGACAACGATACGTAATTATCGAAGATCATCAAGACACAGTAAATCATATTTAGCCAACCTTTGACTCCCTTTCCAAGTTAGTCACAATCTATGTCCGAGGACGAGCTATTACACGTGACAACATCCCAACACTTAGGATCATCAATGTTGAACCATATTACATTGGTGGTTGTTGTCATTGATGTCATATGGAATTGATGGAAAATGAAGAGTGGAAGAGCATATAGGTCTAGTGGTTTTCAACGGTGCTTAGTGGTTCAAGTTAGTTTCAAGAAGCTTTAGACATGATTCAGGTTAGTTTAAAGGTGCTACAAACTCAAATTGTGAGGTGGTTGGTCTATAAAGGAAAATTACAGGTTGGATTTCTAGTATCATATGTTCTACAAATTATTAATTATGTTGCAAGTATGAGTAAGAGCTCTCATAGGGTTTATCAAGTCATTTGGTAGAAGTTGCAGTTGAAACTAGCCCTTTTAAGCCTATTTCGGAGCCCGATGAGGTGTGAGACGCTGATACAGTCATGTCAAGGTCATGTGACCATTGTATTAGCCTAGTACTAGTGTATTTATCATGTGTGAGCCAAAAAAGGGCTTATTTTAGCTCTGGAGTCAAAATTCAAAAGCTCACAAAAATTGGCTTTGAGAATTAGTAGTGTAGGTTGAGGCAAATGAGATGATATAAAATAGTAAATTCTTAGTTATGGAAAATGGTATTATGTATCATGTAGAGGGGTGAGTTTTGGTGCTCCAAGAAAAATTCATCAAGTTCTGAGAAGGTATGTGAAAGTTATGCTAGTTTTTCTAAAATAGACTTTTTGAAAAATGCATAATAAGGTGTCTGGCTTCTTAGCACTCAAGAAAAAATATAGTGCCTCCTTTAGATAAATCATAGAAGTAATTTTTGTAGAGGACTCTAAGATTTAAATATTACAAAAAATTTCAAGTGATTTGGACACGTTTTAATAAAGTTATGAGCATTATTCTGTCGGTGTTTGCTCTCTCTCTAGCACTTCTTCTTGAGTTGATTGGCCTAATTTGAATTTTCTAACTCTAAGTCATTGGTGTAAGATAAATTCTCTTCTTAGAAGCATACAAGACCTTGTCCAAGTAAAAATGATGACACCATTTCTCTCAAGGTGAATTATGCCATATAGGCATGCATGAGCTTTGTAAAATTATGTTTGGGCAAGTGATTATACATTGTCCTTTCCAAGCTTATGTCATTTTAGTAAAAGATGGTGTGGAGTTGTTCTTTAGAGATCATGAGGAGATATTTATCCTCTACAAGACTAATATTTTTTTTTTTATAAAAATTCTAATAGTATGGTGAACTATGAGCTTGTTTTAAAGGTGTTAAATATTTTCATTGTTTTACATGCAGAGCTCTAGAAGCATATCAAAACCGAGTGAGTATTTTCCTTCAAGATTTTGTATGTTGTGACAAAGGAAGCTTAAGTATGTTATTTAATTCATTATTGGTGAAATATGAGTGAATTTGAACAACCAAGTGAGTGCAAATGTGGAAGTAACAAGTTCAAGTATAAAAAAATGGGCAATGAATGTCATGGCAATGTCATGTATAGTCTTCTTTTTCAAATGATGAAAGAGTAGGGTAGTGACCTTTCTTGTCCGAGAGATTGGAGCTTCAAGAAAGTGATACTAATCAAAATTTAAGTGCATTGTGTAGTCTATTCTAAAAACCCTGTCAAGTATTTCTTTTCATCATGCATATCACCATGTTCGGGTTTTGAAGGTGTGTGAATGGTTTGGAATGATTCAAGCAAAGATAATGGCTGTAGAAGTTGGAGGATTGTATAATAAATACTAAGTAACTGAAATCTTTAAATTCCATCAAAATTTGAGTGAGAAATTCAATTTTGAAGGGTCTCGAACTTGTTTTATTGATGAAACCTTGAAACAAGGGTTTGTACATCAAAAAATGTTCGAATCTCTTGAATCAACCGATGAAAATTCCAATCTTTGGAATATTTATTTGTCTCCACAATATATCCATATTACAAAAATAATTTCTAGATTTCTTCGAGTATACAAGGAGATATTTTTGACAATTGTATTTGGTACCATAAAGGTTTTCATGCAGGGTCTAAATTTAGTGTGTTTGAGTGAAAATTCTTTCCAATTTGAACTAGAAGCTACTCACAACATGTGCTTTAGCTTATTAAATGTCCATATGATCTAAATGATCTATTACATTTTCTTGATTGCTAAAAATCGAGTGATAGTTATGGAACTATGAACCAATGAAGCTCTTAAATGAAAATTCCATAGTGATAGATTGTGCGTTTTTCCTCGCAAAGGTTTTGTGACAAATAAAGAGTTGATTAGTTAAACTCAAGGAAATGTCGAGAAAACTTCAAGTCACTTAATAGTGTTGAATAAAATGCCACGGCATATGCATAAAAGGCTAAAACTCAAGGATTAGTTAATTTTCCAAGTTTATTAATACTTTGTGAAGGTAACTATAGTAAGAACTCCTTAGCTTGAATTCAAGGGATGTCTATTGGAATTTGAAGGGTAAATTCAATTAAAATTCTTGAATAGTATCCTCTAGCTCATGTAAGAAGGTCAAGAGACAAGTGTTTGTCTTTTTAAATAGAGTGTGAAGTCACAGTGCTCTTTAACTCAAAAAGTGTAAGATGAAGAGTCCATCATGTAATGTAGTGTTTAATATATTGATAAATAAGTTGAAGAGGTTAACGTAAATGTGAGTGGGTTATATAAGTTAAATTGTATTGATTATTTGAAGGGGTGAAAACAGAGATATGCAGAATATAGTGAAATATTCAAGATAAATATAGTTACAGTGAGTTAGTAGAATGTATGAAGAGTGTGTAATAACAACGAAGTGAAAAATACAAATTAAGTCTATGTGTATTCAAGGAAGATGAAAAGGAAATGCGTAATAAGCAAAGTTTTGGAGAACAAAATCGATATTGCTTTTTGAGACCAAGTATGTGAGATGAGCTAGTGGAACAAAACAATGATAGAATAAAATACACAAAAGTGAATTGGAGAAGATATAGAATTATGATATAGAGCATGAATAATGTTGGTAGTGGATAAGGTCTCATATTGATATGAGTGAGAAGGAAGTATAGCGAAAACAATGAAAAGTGAACTGTGATTATGCCTAAAAAGGGATCTAAGCTGAGTTGCAGGTTGAGAAAGCTTGATTAGGAACATGATATAACAAACCTAATAAAGTTGAGAAATATAGGACCAATTTTCAAACTGATATAACAAGGTTATGGGATCCAAAATACTAAGACAATAGCTTTGAAGAGTCCAAAGGACATAAATGAAAAAATATATTCATCTTGTATCCCAAGAAGGATAATGGAGTACTGCTAAGAGTGAGATAGCAGGTGAACTAGAATTAAAGATTTGATGAAAGTGCACATCAATTGTGAAAGATAGGTTGCAAATTTAGGATCATAATAATATGTTTAGCATCTAAGATGAAGAGTGGTCAATTTTTGTATACAAACTAAGTTACATCTCAGTATAATCAGGGAGTTGTAGCTTCCTTGTAGGTGGTAGCTTACAAAAGGTTAGTGGTTGTTGACTAAATCACTTTGAGATTTGTTGCTTCTAACATCAAGTAGTTTCTTGATTTTATTTTTGGGTTGTAGCCTCAAAAATTTGAGTTGATAGCTCAACTTGAAATCATTGTAACACACAAGACAAATTGTCCAAAGCTAGTTCTTTGATTTCAAGTGGGTTTTCTCCCTTTTGGGTTTCCCACCTAAATATTGTGTACTATCTCTCTTTCATGTGCTTGTGTATGGTTTCATATTATTTTTCCTAACAAGTTTTTTGAAGTTGAAATATCTAAAAAGTTTAAGTAGACACTGATTCACCCCCCCTTAGTGTCCAAATTTCCAATAATTGGTATCAGAGCCTAGTTCTCTGGAATGAAGTCTAACAACTTGGAGTAGGTCCTTCCTGAATCAAAAACATGGTTATTGAAGTAATTCCTAGTAGTAGTTAAAGATACAAATATGTCAGTGAGGATGAAATCTTAGATGAAGAGGAAATAAAGGTAAATCTTGAAGCAGAATTGATAAGTGCTCTGGATGAACTGAAATATCAAAGGAAAAAGAACAAGAAATTGAAGGCCAAGTTGAAAGAGTGTGAATAGAAGATCAAGCTTCTTGAGGAGAGGAAAAAGTAGAAAGATGAAGAGGGAGTCAAAGATCTTGAGGCACAATTGGAGATGGTTTTAGCATCTCTCAGAGACAAAGAGGAGAGCATCTCAAAATTAGTACAGAGCTGAAATCTCATGTTGAAATAGTGACAAAATCTCTACATGCCAAAGAAGACACCTGCATGAGATATGAAGAAGAGCTGATATATTTGAGAGCTGAATTAGAGGAAGCAAATGAGAGACTAAATATGTATAGAAAGTTAGAAAAGAGCTATGAAGATATAAATGAAATGTTGGATAAGAAAAAGGTAGAAGATGAAAAAACTGGGATTGGGTTTCATTAAAGAGACTACAAAGAAGAGTGAAGATAACATTGCTGGTTCAAGTGGACAGTCAATAATGAAGAAAACTAAGAGGAAAAATTCAATAAGACCTAAACCTATTAGGAAACCCAAGTTTTTCAGGTATGAAAGAAATTTTAATGGATATTGTTATTCATGTTATGGTTTTGGACATAGAGCTAAGAATTGCATAAATAAATTTGATGGAGGATACCAATGGAGAAAATGTAAAACTAAATATAAGGAATGTAGTGTGTTTCAATTGTCAAGAAAAAGGGCATGTATAAAGACATGGCTTAGAGGAACCAATTATTCAGTATTGGACAAGATGAAAACTCAAGGAACATGAACTATGTTGTATGTTTCAACTATCATAAACAAGGTCACTTTGCAAGAAACTACCATAAGTCTCCCAAATATAATAATAAGTTCATGAATTCAAAAAGGCAAGTTAAGAAGACTCCAAGTATGAAGATCAGTCCTAGGAATGAGACTAAGTAAGCCATGGTTAAAACAACTCCTGAAAAGAAGAAAACTAAATGGATATACAAGGTCAAGGAAGCAAACCCAAGAGTTGAGGAAAAAGAAGGATAAGAAAATAGTGTGGGAAGATGATGCAAGCTCAAGAAATACATCAAGAGTAGATGATCAAGAAAAGAAGAGTGAAAGCAAGCCAAGAATCAATCATGAAGAACACTCACTCATAGTCAAGAAAAGACAAGGAAATGAAACACATCATACATGTTTGACAAAAAAATAAGTCTCATGAAATGAAGGTAGAACATCCAATAGTACATCAAAAAGGAAATACAAGGCTTCATAGGAAAGAGAAAGAAAGAGTGAGTCATTAAGTCTCTTTGGTGACTTCCTATTGTTTGAGAGAGTCTATCAAGAATAGAGTGCCTTCTCTAGGCTTCTAGAAGGCATACTCTCTTTGAAATAAGCATGGATGTGAACTTGAGAAGAATCATTATCAGTAGGTGTTGATGGCAGACCCTCCATGTTGCAAATTTAATGAGTAGTAGAAGGTATGGTTGTTTACTCTCTTATATGAGTCTTGAGCATACACTACTTATGTGAATTACTTTTAAGAACATGTGTATTTTCCCAATCAATTGAAATAGTCTTCATATGTGTCATTTAGTCAATCAATGTTTCTTTCATAAAATTCAAACCATTTCTATGTTATTTGATCTGTCACCAAAATTTGAGGATTTAAATGAGTTAATAAAATATGTATATATCTGTAACCAAGGTGTTAATGTTCCTAACATGAGTCTTAGGTTGATAAAGTTGTAAGAATTGTGTAAGTTATGATCTAGCGTGTAATGATTCTCTATGTTCAAGAAGGATGTCATGTGTCAATCAATAAAAAAATGGTCTTTAAGGAAGTTGTTGTGTGTGTTGAGGAATGTCTCAAATGCTCCTAAAATATGAAAATTCAGCTCCTTAAGAAAGAGAAAGTTCTTGCAGTTTTGAGAAAAAGGTGCCAAGGGTATTGATTGTCCAATCAGACCCAAACAAAGTTTGTCTTACTTTTCTAGACATCAAGGATTTGCCACCAAATGTGTTGAATCTTCAAACAAGTAGTTTAGTCTTGACGTGTCCTACAAAAGCTCAAGAGTGGTCTGTGGCTTCAAGAGGATTCTTAGAGTCCCTATATACAGTGAAGTGTTTTTGAAAAATGAAAAGTTTGTTCTATGTGAGATAGTGAGCACGAAGTGTTCTAAAATGATTGAAAGCCCAAATTGAAAGGACTAGAGGGTTTCATGTATGAAGTTAAGTGCTCATATTGAAAATTGTGTAGATATAGGGTTTGAAATGTCCAATTTATCCAAATCAGTCCATATTTGGGTCATTATATTCTCTACTACAAGAATGATTAAGTTATGAGAAAAGTGTATTTTTGTAAAAGAATGTGTCATATTGTCTCTGTTCTTTATTTTGAAAAGCTTTTCATAAAATACTGGTGTGAAAGTTATTTTATGCAAGTTTTGTTTTGTCACAAGAAATTATGTATCCTCAACATCAAATTATACCTCCATGATTGTTGAAAGGAGTCCAAACTATGAAAGAATCAGTCATAATGAATTCCAAGGTAGGGATGGTGATGAGTTTGTAGGAGAAATGACCTTTCTTGATTAAAATAGTGTCTTTGATATGATATATAGATGTTCAAGGTGGTATGCCCATAATTGAGCTATCAAAACAAGTGAAAAATGTAACAATATGCTATAAACTACTAAGTGTTTAAGGTGTGTTTGTGTATGCTCTTCGAGTCTTGTTAAACTATGCCTCTAAAAGAGCTATGTCATGTGTATGAAAATTCTCTAGATGAATCAAAAGTTCTTAGTGATGTAATTCATAAAGTTGAAAGAAAATTCAGGACAATATCTTGTATCTCGATAGAGATATGATGTTAAAAGGAGATTGGTAGTTTGAATGATGAGCCTTAAGGCTACATGAGCATTTGATAGTTAAAAATATTATTAAAACATGTAAGTTCATGTCATCAGTGTAAAGGCATGATATCAATGTGAGTGGAAATGGGTTGACAAGCTCAGTTCAAATTCATCTTGAACTAAGATAATAGGTTTCCTTAAGAAAAACATGGAGTGGTAGAAGGACTTTAGATGATCAAATTTGTATGCCACTGAAGTCATAATAGGCATATAAGGTCCAAGACTATGAGACATGGTCATAAGCTACATGTATATAGGGTCAAATATATATGCTATAGCAAGGGTAAATCATGAGCTGAGAAAGTTTGCTAATCAAAGAAAGTTACTATATAAGTAAGATAAGGTCAAGTGGATGTGTTCTCAAAGGATGGTTTGGTGCTTCAAACCTTAGTACAAAGTTGTATCTAGTAAAATTGGTTTGAAATGTTCTTTAAAGTTTTAGTCATGGAGATTTTTCTCATGCTCATCTCAGAATATTATTTCTAGATACCAGTGATTGTAAGAAATAGTGAAAGCTATCAAGGAAAGTGAGATGATGTGGTGTGCTAGAACAAGAAGGTGTCATGAAAAAGTAAACTCCATGTCAGGAAGGCCAATTATAGTATGTTCAGGAGGGTTCATGTAATATAAATATGTATAAAGGAGATCAAAGACCAAGGTTAGTATGGTAGAGATTTATTTAATGATGGTTTGGAAAGTTTGAAGTGTGAAGTTTTAGAGGAACTGTTATAAAGTCGTGTTTTGTGTCTAATGAATACTAATAAGACAAAAGGAGATAAGAGTAAAATATATAGGTCTAGGTATGTGAAGGTCATATGTTCACAAGTAGAAGAAGGATTAAATCTATGTCAAGAATTAAAAGTATGATATTTCAATATAATAAAGGTTTGTATAAGTGATCTGATGTAGGGGGATCTTAGTTGAGCTCTCATGGAGGAAAATAAGGTAGGTATATGGTTCAAGAGGCTGAGAAAAGTTTGTTGAAGGATCAATTACTTAGTAAAGCAATGCATCGAATCAAGAATAAATTGAAAATGTTGGTATTATGTTTTAGGGACTATGAAAAAGTTCTTAATCACCTGTAATGTCATCCAAGCAAGGTATGTACTAGATATTTGATTTTTAGTGAGATATGAGCAGTATAAACCCAGGGGGAGAAGCTGAGGTGCCAAAGTTTCTCCAAGAGGGCTCAATTTGAGTTCAGACATGGGGAGTTGGTTTTCTAATCCTAGGAACAAATCAAGAGGTCTATAAAAGACAATGTAAGAAGTTGAAGGCTAAATATTCATGATTTCATCTCAGAGGAGATTGGAGGCGCCGAATGAAAGAAAACTGACAACAAATTGAGTCTTTTCAGGAAAGAGAGCAACATATTTCCAAGGGAAGAGCCTTAAGGTATGAGCATACTCTGTTTTGTTTTCTCAAGATAATCATTTGGTTGTGTTTGTACACATTTGTCATAGATGTAAAAGGGGGAGAGAGTGTGCTAGAAACTTGATTTCATGGTCTGAAAATGTCAACATATGAGTTTGTAATAAAAGTTTCATCTTGTTTCCATCCATGAAAAAGGGGAGATTGTTGAGCCCTATTGCATTGGTTGTTGTTGGCATTGATGTCACATGACTTTGATGGTAAAGGAAGAGTGGAAGAGCATATAGGTCAGGTGGTGTTTAATGGTGCTTAATGGTTCAAGTTGGTTTCAAGAAGCTTCAAACATGATTCAGGTTGATTTCAAGGTGCTACAAGCTCAAATTGTGAGGTGGTTGGTCTCTAAAGACAAATTACAGGTTTAATTTCTTTTCTCAAATGGTCTACATGCCAGTAATGATGTTGTAAGCATGAGAAAGATCTCTCCCATGGTTTATTAGGTCATCTGGTAGAAGTTGTAGTTGAAACTGACCCTTTTAGGCCTGTTTTTGGAGCCTGATGAGGTGTGAGAAGATGGTACAGGTCATGCCAAGGTAATGTGAGAATTGGATCAGCCTAGAAATAGTGTATTTAGCGTGTGTGAGTAAAATCAAGGCTTAGTTTAGCTCCTAGAGTCAAAATTCAAAAGTTCATAGAAATTATCTTTGAGAAGTAATAATAATGTATGTTGAGGAAAATGAGATGGGATAGAATATTACATGCATAATTATGGAAAATTGGCTTATGAATCATATTGAGGGTGAGTTATGGTGCTCAAGGAAAATTTTCATCAAGTTCGAGAAGGCTTGTGAAATTTATGCTATTTTTTTGCAAACAAGATTTTGAAAAGTGCATAATAAGTTGTGTGGATTCTTAGCACTCAATAAAAATATAGTTCCTCCTTAAGATAAATCATAGAAGGAATTTTTGTAGAGGAATCCAAGCTTGAAATATTGTAAATAGTTTCAAGTGATTTGGACATGTTTTAAGAAAGTTATGAGCATTCTTCTATCAGTGTTTGCTCTCTCTCCAAGGCTTCTTCTTGAGTTGATTGACCTAATTTGAATTTTATAACTCTAAGTCACTAGTGCAAGCTAAATTCACTTCTTAATAGCATAAGAGACCTTTTTCAAGTTAAAATTATGAAACCATTTCTCTCGGGTGAACTATGCCATATAGGCATGCATAGGCTTTAGAAAACTATGTTTGGGAAAGTCATATATTGTCCTCCAAGCTTGTGTCATTTTAGTAAAATATGGTGTGGAGTTTTTCTTCATAGATCATGAGGAGATATTTATCCTCTACAGGACTAAGTAGATTTGTTGAAAAATTTCTAATAGTATGGTGAAATATGAGCTTGTTTTAAAGGTTTTAATCATTTTCATTTTCTTACATGCAGAGCCTGGAAGAATATCAAACCAGAGTGAGTATTTTCCTTCAAGATTCTACATGTTGTGACAAAGGAAGCTTAATTATGTTATTAAATTCATTCTTGGTGAAATATGAGTGAATTTGAATAACCAAATGAGTGCAAAGGTGAAAGTAATAAGTTTAAGTCCAAAAATAAATTGGGCAATGAATTTCATTGTAGTGTCATGTATAGTCTTCTTTTTCAAATGATGAATGAACATGGTAGTGACCTTTCTTGTCTGAGAGAGTGAAGCTTCGAGAAAGTGATGCTAATCAGAATTTAAGTACACTATGTAGTCTATTCTAAAAACCTTGTCAAGTATTTTTTTTTCATCATGCATATCACAACGTGTTTTGGGTTTTTGAAGGTGTGTGAATGGTTTGGAATGATTCAAGCAAAGATAATGGATGTAGAAGTTAGAGGATTGTATAATAAAGACTCAAAAACTGAAATCTTTAAATTCCATTAACATTTGACTGAGAAATTCAATTTTGGAGGGTCTTGGGATTCTTCCATTGAAGAAACCCCTGAAAATAGGTTTTTACATTAAAAATAATTGAATCTCTTGAAACAACCAATGAAAAATTCCAATCTTTGGAATATCTATCTATCTCCACAATATCCATGTTGTAATTTTTTTCTTGATTTCTTCAAGTATACAAGGAGATTTCTGAAATAATGTTTTGGTACCATAAAAGTTGTATGCAATTGTTGTAGGGTCCAAATTTAGTGTGTTTGAGTTGAAATTATTTCCAATTTGAACTAGAAGCTACTCATAACATGTGCTTTAGCTTATTCAAGTCCATCTAATCTAAATGAGCTGTTACATTGTCTTGATTGCTAAAACTTAAGTGAAAGTGGTGGAGCTATGAACCAATGAAGCTCTTAAATGAAAATTTCATGGTAATAGATTGTGAAGTTTATCTTACAAAGGTTTTAAAAGTAAAGAGTAGATCAATTAAACTCAAGGAAAGGTTGAGCACACTTCAAGGCACTTAACAATGTTGAATCAAATGCTAGGAAGATACATCAAAGGCTTACACTTAGGGATTAGTTAATTTTGCCAAGTTTATTAATGCTTTGTGAAGGTAATTGTAGTAAGAACTCCTTAGCTTGAATTTAAGGGATTCTGTTGGAACTTGAAGGGTCAATTTTGTTACAACTCTTGAAAAATCTTCTCTAGCTCATTTATAAAGGTCAAGAGATAAGTGTTTGTCATTTTCAAATAGGTTGTGAAGTCATAGGTGCTCTTTAACTCAAAAATTGCAAGATGAAGTATCCATCATGCAATGTAGTGTTTAATATCTTAGTAAAGAAGTTGAAGAGGTTGAAGTAAATGTGAATGGGTTATATAAGTTCAAGTGTATTGATCATTTCAAGGGGTGAAAATAGAGATACCCGAATATAGTGAAATATTCAAGATATATATAGTTACTGAGTGAGTTACTAGAATGTATGAAGAGTGTGTAATATAAGTGAAGTGGAAAATACAACTTGAGTTTGTGTGTATTGAAGGAAGATGAAAATGAATTGTGCAATAAACAAAGTTTTGGAGAACAAAATTGATATTGCTTTTTGAGACCAAGTATGTGAGTGAGATATAGTGAACAAAACATTGATATCTAATCAAATACATGAAAATGAATTGAAGCAGATATAGGACTACGATATAGAGCACGAATCATATTGGTAGTGTATAAGGTCTCATACTAATATGAGTGAGAAGGAAGTATAGGGAAAATAATGAAAAGTGAATTGTGATTATGCCAAAAATAGGGATCTAAGTTGAGTTGTAGGTTGAGAAATATTAATTAGGAGCATGATATAACATACCTAAGAAAGTTGAGAGATATAGGACCAATTTTCAAACTAAGAAAACATGGTTATGGGATCTAAAAGAATAAGATAATAGCTTTGAAGTGTCTAAAAGAATGAAATAAATAGGATATTCATTTTGTAGCCCAAGAGGGATAATGGCGTACTGCTAAGAGTGAGACAACAGGTGAACTAGAATTGAATATTTGATGAAAGTGTAGGTGAATTATGAAAGGCAGGTTGCAAATTTAGGATCATAATCAGATGTTTAACATCCAAGATGAAGAGTGGTCAATTTTTGTATACAAACTAAGTTGCAGCTCAGTATAATCAGGGAGTTGTTGCTTCCTTGCAGGTGGTAGCTTGTAGAAGGTTAGTGGTTGCTGACTAAATCACTTTGGGAGTTGTTTCTTCCAACATCAAGTAGTTGTTTGATTATATTGGGTTGTAACCTCAAAAAGTTGAGTTGCAACTCAACTTGAAATCATTGTAACACATAAGACAAATTGTCCAAAGCTAGTTCTTTGATTTCAGTGGGTTTTCTCCTTTTGGGTTTCCCACCTAAATATTGTGTATTATCTCTCTTTCATGTGCTTGTGTATGGTTTCATATTATTTTTCATAATTTTTTTTTATGAAGTTGAAATATTTGAAAATTTTAAGTAGACATTGATTCACCCCCCTCTTAGTGTCCAAATTTCCAACAATTGGTATCAGATCCTAGTTCTTAGGAATCAAGTCTAATGACTTGGAGTAGGTCCTTCATGAATAAAAAAGGTTATTGAAGTAATTCCTAGCAATAGTTCAAGAGAAAAATATGTTAATGAGGATGAAATCTCAGATGAAGAGGAAGCAGAGGTAAATCTTGAAGAAGAATTGATAATTGCTTTGGATGAAATGAAATATCAAAGGAAAAGAATAAGAAATTGAAGGCCAAGTTGAAAGAGTATGAAGAACATATCAAGCTTCTTGAGGAGAGGAAAAATTAGAAATATGAAGAGGGAGTCAAAGATATTGAGGCACAATTGGAGCTGGTTTCAACATATCTCGGAGACAAAGAGGAAGAGCATCTCAAAATTAGTACAGAGCTGAAATCTTAGGTTGAAACGGTGTTGAAAAATGTCTACATGCCAAAGAATAAACTTACATGATATATGAAGAAGAGATGATATATTTGAGAGCTGAATTAGAGGAAGCTCGAGAGAGACTAAATATGTATAGAAAGTTAGAAAAGAGATCGAAGCTCTAAATAAAATGTTGGATAAGCAAAAGGTAACAAATGAAAAAAATAGATTGGGTTTCATTAAAGAGACTATAAAGAAGAGTGAAGATAACACTTTGGTTCAAGTGGACATTTAATAATGAAGATAACTAAGAGCACAAATTCAAGATGTCCTAAACCTATTAGGAAACCCAACGTTTTTTCAGAATAAAAGAATTTTTAATGGATATTGTTATTCATGTTATGGTTTTGGACATAGAGCTAAGAATTGCATAAAGAACTTGAACAAAGAATATCCATGGAGAAACTATACTACTAAATAAAATATGAATGCTCTTTCTTCTCGCTCCAATTTGGAGTCTTTCTATTTCTTCAAGTTGAGCCCTTATCTCCTCTTCATCTCTTGCATCTCTTTCAAGATCTTCAAATGTGGGATCAATTTGTCCTCCTTGCCTTAGTTCTTTGGGTGTATCTTCTATCATCCAACTTGAAAGTTTACGCTATTCTCTGGGGTGCTAGAATTTGTCTCTACCTTTCCAATTCGACAACACATTCCTCTTTTAGGTCTAGAATCCTTATGGCAATGAAGTATTGATTGACACTTTGTCTATTATGCCAAATAGCTTCTCTCAGATCAAAAGTAATGTCTTCTTGGATGTGAAAGAGTAAATCAGGTCTCTCAATAGGAGGATTTCCTAGAATAGCCATGATTTACATCCATGTAGTTTGTGTGATTATTTCAATCTCCAAAAATTTTCTTCTAGAATCTTTTTTTTTTTGTATTGTATGACCCTGAGTTCATTTTTAGGTACAAATGCTGCAAAATCTGCCCCATGGTGGGCACCAAAAACTGTTGGTGAGAAAATTTGTCTTGTGGACAAATTGGTGGGTTTCAAGCCAATGCTATGGGAATATAAGTCCCTCTACTTGAATGGTGCAAATTCCGTAGGTGAATGCAAAAAGGTGGATTTCAATGGTGGCCTTTCGACCAGAGATCTAATAGGGGCACTCCACTGACCCTATGGAAAATCTAGCAATGTATCGCTAGAGAAATTTTTTTTTCTTGGAAAGGGAAAGGGGAGTGGAAATGGAGGTAGGAGAAAACTAATGTTGTGAGTAGAATATCAGATGCCCACACACATTAATTAGAAATTTTGTTTACATGCATTTATAGTTAGAAGAAAAACAAATCCAGCAGGAGAAGCTACAAGACCGAATGAAATTCATTGGTCACAAGGTACCAATCAATCCCTCAATCAAAGAGGCAAAAATTCCTTCTTTTATTATTGAAGCTAAAGTAGAATTTGTACAGAGCTTTGAGAATAGAGGAAAATCTAAGGAGAAGGGAAAATAGAAGAAGTATGGCATTTTCTGTCTTTTCCAGGTACAAAGCACTCTAGTCTTTTTGAAATCAATTGCCCCTTTGGAATGGCTCTGAGGAGCCATTATATCTCATGCCAAAATGGTTACAAATTTACAAATCATTTACACCTCTTCAAATTCCTCCATTGCAAAGAAAACACTCATGGCGGGTTAAAAACTAGATCTTGCAACGTGAATGTTACATTTGATTTTCTAGTTTGAATACAAACCGTTTGATTTTCTCTTATAAGTTTGAAATCTAGCCATCCACGTGGTAGGAAGAGATTAGAGTGGGTACAGGGAAAGCCCTTTGCATTTTGTGATTTTTATAGAGATTTGGCAATTTGGGACAAATTGGCCTGCACCCCCACTTCAACTTTTTAACTTAGGCACGTGGCACATTTTCATTTGAAATGGGGTCATGGCCCTTTTCTCAAAATTTTAACCTTTTTTGGAAAAAGGCTCAAAAAATCAAAGTTCTCCGCCATTCCACTCTCCCACTTTGAATTTTCAATGGTGGGCTTCACCTTTGACTTTCTCCCTATGGGCTTCAACTTTGACTTTTTCCCTTTAAAGCCTGATCGGGGTTGTGGGTCACTTTTTAAATTTTCACCTTTTTTGCAAAGAGGCTCAAAAACACAAATTTCTCTGCTGACCCGCTGCTCCGATTGAACTCTTGACACGTGGCATCTTCTGATTAGAAATGGGGTCATGGCCCTTTTCTCAACATTTTAACCTTTTTTGGAAAAAGGCTAAAAAACTCAAAATTCTCCGCCGTTCCGCTCTCCCACTTTGAATTTTCAACGGTAGGCTCGAGACCTTGGTGGAGCCATGAAGCACTCTAGAAATTTTACTTCAATTTTGGGAATTAGGGTAAATTTCCAAAAGTTCCCCGATGGCCCGCTCTCTTCGTTTGACTTTTCAACGGCGGGCCTCAACTTTGACTTTTTCTTTTATAGCTTGATCGGGGTTGTGGGTCACTTTTTAACTTTTCACCTTTTTTACAAAGAGGCTCAAAAACAAAAATTTCTCCACCGACCCACTTCCAATTAGGTATGTCCATGTACCCATGGATGATGGGGCCAAAATTTGATGGGGAGGAAAACACCCATCGTTCGACTATGGAAAAATACATAGAGGAAGAGAACTTCATCATTTTGAGTCTAATTTTTGAATTTCCTTCACGAGCCAAAGGCATGGAGGCAAAACAATGATTTGACAACCTAGGCCATAGAACAAGTGAACAATTTTGATCAAAAAGGAGATTGTAAGGAGGATATTACGTGCACAGACCGGGAGATGGAGAATTTCTCAAAACGAGCAAAATAGAGATTTAAATAGCACTAGGGCACAAATTTTGTTTTTTCTTCGAACTTTCAACTTGGCTTAAATACTTTAAGAGGGTGAGAGCTCGAAATTTCAAATTTAACTTGGAAAACGAAAAGTGATTTTTGGGAGACAACATCTCCCAAGTATAATAACAAGTGGCATGAATTCAAAAGACAAGTTAAGAAGAATCCAAGTATGAAGATCAGTCCTAGGAATGAGACTAAGCCGATTATGGTTAAAACAACTCCTGAAAAGAAGAAAACTAAATGGATATGCAAGGTCAAGGAAACAAACCCAAGAGTTGAGGAAGTAAAGAAGGATGAGAAAATATTGTGGGCGAGATGATGCAAGCTTAAACAATACATAAAGAGTAGATGATCAAGAAAAGAAGAGTGTGTTGGTACCCAAAATTACACCCACTTGGGGCCAGAAAATTTTCAATAGGTGAGTTGATGAACTTTGAGGATGGCAGACTAGAAATGTATGTCATTTGTAGCTAGGAAGAAGTCTGACAAACTTGTTTGGACCTTACCTTAGATGGATCGGGTGACATGTGCAAAAGGGGATGACCTTCCCTACTACTTTAGGTCCTGCCTTTGACCAGGGTGAGAGAACCCATTTTGTAACTGTATTTTCAAAAATATTGATGCGATCACGTGTTCTTATCTTTTCTTTGGAAATTAAGTATTAGTCTTGAGTGAACATGGTCAATATATGCACTATTTAACTCCTACAAGTTGTCACACTAAGTAATGCAAATGTCACTCGAGCAGGACTTAGGCTACTCTAGATAGTGGAAAGTTTTATTTTCTCCTGCATAATTATGAAAGGATGAAGTGAAATCAAGGTTTCCTTCAATAGTGCTTGAAAATGATACAATATGATGACTGACAGAACATTTATATAGTGTGATGAGACTCAAATTTTGTTTTATAAGGATGGGGGATCCACAAATTGATAAATATTCAGATAAAACTACTCACAATACTTGTTTAGACACATATGACATTCCAGATAGTAAAGAACAATTCATCAATTCATCACAATTTCCACTTAAAGAAAGATTTGCATTCATTGATACTCAATTAAGACAAATATTTCACACAATCCTCAAAATATCACAAAGGCTCATGCAAATATTTCAATGAAGTGTTTCTTTCTCCTAATCTCATACGCTTAAGATACACTCAAAAGCTTACAAATATCCATCAATAAAATGATTTCAGTAAGGATTTTATAATTGCATTCAATATTGTAAAGTAAAATCTCACAACACAATATTAAACAAATAACCAAAGCTTAATCACTAAGGACAAAACTAGTGTACTTTAGAGAAGAAAGAAACACAAAATTACAACAGAAATGTAATTGATCAACTAGGTGTTTAGTACTCACAATCCAAAACATAAAGACCAAACCCATAGTCGACAAATCCTATATAAAATCCAACACATTCTTGATAAGGGAACAAGACAACGATTGATCTCAATGCCTGTTAATGACTATACATTGTAATCATCTTAACACCTGAATTTGAAAGAGTAGAAAACTTAAAATGTATTTCTAGGAAAAAATTAGCAATACCATAGTAAAATATATCAATTCTTGTCTTTTGTAAAAGTTTCAAAAACCCCCCTCTAGTATGAGGAAAGACCCCTCATACTTATACTTCTATTCTATATGATTTCCCCAATTTTTTTTTTAAAGAGTCCCTTGAATCCTTGCTCCTCATAATTGAAAATTTGTAGAGGAAATATTTACTAACTGAAAAGATTCCCTTTTGCTTTTGATTGTGCTGAGTGAAAAACATGTGATGACACCTAGAAGAGGCAAAGAGGATATTCTTTTACTTCTAACTAACTCTGTCATTCTTCTCTTTACTTTTTATGGCCCATCCTAGTGAATTGACTTGAGATCTCCCCTACCTTGTTTTTGTAGGCATCATACCTTTCAAACATTTGTGTTATAACTTATTCATCATTTCCTGAGTGGTAGTTGAAGATTACTTCATGTTTCATACTTGTTTCATCAATCTCATTAAAGATTGGTCTTTCTTTCTTCAATCTTCTTATCAATTTATCAATTGTTAATTCAATACTTTCCCAGTTACGCATGAGAGCTACATTGAAAGTTATAGGCTCTCCTAGTTTACCCATAATATATTCTCTGAAAATTCTGATCAAATTGTAGTGTCCTCCATTCTAATTCTTTCTCCACTATCTATCCCAATCAATTTTTCTATCAGAGCACGAAGATGATTGATATAATATATTGTCTTATGTCTCACTTTGTCCAGAATTTTAAGAGAATTTGCTAAGATTTCCATTCTTACTTTTGCCATGTTGTAATATTCATGCTAACTACCCACAAAATCAGGGGATACAATACCTTTTCAGCAATGAGACCATCATCCAAGTTTTTGATAGCTTCCATTTTAGGTAACATATTATTGGTGAGAAAATTTGTGGGGATAAATTGGTGGATTTGTAGCCAATGCTTTGGGAGTCTAAGTCCCTCTACTTAACTGGTATAGCTACCATATATGCATGCTTGAGTAAAAAGGTGGATTTTCATATTGGCCTTGTGGTTGTGTATCCAATAGGGGCACTCCATTGAACTTGTCTATAAAGTAGGAAAGATGAGTGAGAAATGAGATAAGAGAACTAATGTTGCAGGTAGAAAATTAGATTCCTACACACACACTAGTTAGAAATTTCAACACATGCATTTATGAGAAGAAAAAACTCTATAAATAACAACAAGACCAAATGGAATTTGATGAGCACAAAGTATCAAGAAATCCCTTAGTCAAAGAAAGCTAGAAACTCCTTCTTGTATTGATTTCTCAAACCAAAGTTGTACATAGTGGGGAAATGGAGGAAATTTGAGAATGAGGGGAATGGAAGAATTTTGCTATCTCCTTTGTTCTCTCAATGCACTCTTGAGTTTACAAAATCAATCACCAACCCTTTGAAATGGGAATGGCTTTACAATTTATAGAATGAGATATGACTCTTCATCTACCCCCAATGCCTTTTCATATGTCCTCGCACAACTTAAAAATTTTCAACTTCCTAGGAAAATTTTAAGTCCCTTTTTATAACATAAAGGTGACTTATTACATTAGGAACATTAATATATATGAAAAATGCAACCCTAACACAAAATTAGAACATTGAGAAGAGAGAGAAATTTGGGGAAGAGGAGAGAGAAAGAGCGAGAGAAGAAGAAGAGGAGATGTCATTCCTGATGAAGTCCATTGATCCTCGTTGATGGAAAGATCAATGTGATGAAACTCTAAATATTCAAACTTGTGTGAAAATCCTTCTAATTGGCTCACAAATGCTTTGGAATGAGTGTTTAAAAACACTAATGAATGGTTCTGCTGATAATCATAACTTCAACCCTACATAAGATACTCCTACAACTCGAGCCACGAAGTGAGTGTTGGGAGACACTATTGAATTCCCTATGATAAATTACCATGGATGATCCAGAATGATGGTGTTGACCTGAATGATCATCCCTCTATGTCCCATTATGCCAAACTTGCCCTTTGAGAATGACCTACTATTTTTAGTAAGTACAGATGGGGCAACTTACTATTTTTAGTAAGTGTCATAGTTAGCTTTTCCCAACCTCAAATGGCTATGGTAGCTTGAATTATTTCTTCTTACTTGTGTTCCTCTCACTTTTTAGACCAACTGGCTATTTATAGTAGGGGCTTGTGGAACCACTTACTATTTTTAGTAAGTGTCAATTATGAGCCGAGATGACCTTTTTGATGACTTTTCTGTGATACTCCCTTTATGTTCATTGCCTTATTTGTAGCCTCTTCAAATGGTGGCTTACCCAAAGCAAAAAAACCTATGTAGGAAGGCATGATATTTTTAGTAAGTGCACTGCAGATGTTAGATTGTGACAAAACAAGTTTTGAAAATCTAGGTCTTATTTAGGATTCCATGCTTCACATTTTGAGTAATTCCTTCATATGAACAAGTGGGAAAATGATATTTTCATCGGTGGGGGAAGAATACTAACAAAAAAAACATCCATCCATATCCCTAAAAATAGGGACTTCATGGCATGAAAACTAGTTTATGTGAAACTAGATTTTTCAGCTATCATTCCCTCCATTTTTCGCGTGATTTTGCCCACTGGAACCCTTAGAAGTAAAGAGGTAGCTCGCTACATTTTTGTAGATGTTATTCATGTGACAAGGAATAAATCTAATGAAAAATCATTCCTACATATCCATGAAAAATAGAGACTTCATGGTGCAAAATCTAGTTCATGTGAAACTAGATTTTTCAATGATCATTCCCTCCAATTTTTGTGCAATTTTGCCAACTAGAACCCTGAAAAGTGGAGAGGTAGCTCATTCGCTATTTTTTTCCACTTACGTGTGATGGTAGCCATTAATGGATCTTGAAATTTTGGGTATGGTTTTTCCTCCATTTGCGATGAAATCAAATCCATTACGATAGGTTTTTGCTTATTGTCTCACTCGTGAAATTTCTCTTCGATCCGGTTACTGGTTTGACGGGAAATTGAGCTTTGTTCTTCGTGGAGATGGAAGTGAAATTTATTTTCTATAAGAATTCCTTGCTGAAAATGGGAGGTTTGAAGGTGATTTTTAATGGCATTTGAGAGTGAAGAACTTAGCAATAGACGGTTCTTCATTGTTTGTATTGGCTTGCAAGATATGTTTGAATCTTCGTCTCATGACAATGGAGGTTTCTGAATAATTTATTTACTCTTCTCTTTCATTCTTCATTCCTCTGGCTCTTTAGATCAATATTTTATTTTAAACATGTGCATATTCATGGAGTGGAAGGTTTGGTTGCTATGGCGGAGCTGGTTTGGAGCAACAATGGTGGACTGAGGTGTTCTTTGCAACAAGTGTGTAGCAAGAAGTGACAAACAATAAGAATTTTTTTCAAATTTTTGAGTTTGAGTTGGGCACATTTTCATGTCCCTGATGTCCCACACCTCAAATGGATGTGAGAGACATCAAATTCCATGGCACTCCTGGTGATGACACGTGGCAACGATCAGATGGTTGAGGCTTTGAGCTCCCGCAAGCACCTAGGGGCTGAATTGACAATATTGGAGGTTGTATGAGGATCCAAAGGTCATATGGGGGCTAGGAACATTTTTACATGGTTGATGTCCCTAATATTTAGGGATGTGAGGAACAAAAATCCCGCTAGGCTCCTGGAGCTAACTCCTAAATTTGACTAACTCCGAACTCGCTCAAGAGGACAACTTGAAACGACAATAACTTGAGCTCATGATGGAATTGTTTAATGAAATTTTATATGATCCTAACTAGAAATGACATTTTAAATCCAATAGTTAGGGTATCAAGTATTTATTATTCCACTTAATCCCTAAAAATAAGATTTTTGATTTGGTACTCCACTTGTGCATGATAAAAACTGTTTGCAGACCTAATGCGCAAAAGTGTTGTGAAAAAAATAATTTCACCATATTGTATGGATTGTAATTAAGTTTTTGATGTTTTTTTCTCCTAACTCCATCTGGAGCTGGGATCACCTTTGGAAGCTAAAAAAATGTTTTAGCTTTGTGCATTGCCTAGGCCTGTGAACCCTGATTTTGATTAAACTGCTCCAAACTCATCAAATATTCACTGAATCTTCCAAAATCACTTCCATGATGTTTCTAGGCCTTTAATTCACCTCCATGTTGGTTTTGGATCCTCCGTTCAGCTCCAAGGGGTTTCTCCAGTTCTGGGAAGGCCAATGATAGCCCTTCCCAACACTTCCTAGAGATAGCATTTTTTTAAGAACTCCTAAAATCACCTAGGGGTTGATTTGACTTTCCTAAATCACCTAGGGGAATGAATTAACACCAATTGGGAGGTTACTAGACTCGATTTGGTAGATCCAAGGTACCTCGAGAATGATAAAACATGATGATTTTGGTACGGGGTATAGTTGTCATGCTCGAAATTATCAATTTACTTGTTGCACATTTGCAAGAAAACACATATCAGTCCACATCAACTTCTCAGCCCCACATTTATCCATTAATGCCTTTGTTTCTTTGACCTTCTCAAAATTACGGGAATACCATCTTACAAAGTTTATGATTATTGGTTCAGCCTTTGGAAACCAAATCATTTTCCCATTAGATAGTAGCCTCTCCTCTTCCACTCAAGTCACTTACCCTCCTGATGTCTTCACTAGTGATTTCTGGGACCTCAGTTCATCCTTCTTGGTGATTTCTAGTCAATTTCTTGACCAAGTTAGATAGTGCTTCATTTTTGGCCTTTAAATCTTTTTTTGTTTCTTTGAACTCATCAATCCTTTGGAATACTCCTTCTATTGCTACAAAAAAATCATACTTCATTTCTTCAGTAGAAGGCCTACCTAATGAGATCCTGGAGACCTAGAAATTATATGGGGATGCTTCCCCTCGGGGCACATTAGCTTTGGGGGTTGCAACATCTACAAATCATTCTCCTTTCTTGCTCAGGGCTGCCCTAGAGATGAATTTTGTCTTTTTAGGTAATCTTTTTGGAGTGAGGAGAGCCAAACTTTGTAAATCATCATCATTCAATTGTATTTCTACCTTATTTTTATTTGGGAGAGTACTACTGATCCATTCTCTTATAGGAGACTCATGTTCATCAAGTGATTGTAGAACTGGGGTCTCGGGTACAACTATAAGGGCCCTGGAGGAAGATGAAGGCATTGGAATATCTTTTTAAATTACAAACAATGATTCCTCTTGGATACTCTATCCAATAGGTCCTCCCTAGATTTCAATTCCTTCAATAGGTTAAGATTGACTCTTATTTTCTCAACTTCCAGGGGTTGTTGGTCATCAGATCTCTTTTCTTCTTGTACTAAGTCTTTACCCGCTCTCTCACCATGAGTAGAGATTATTCCACTAAATCCCTGAGAAATGGATTCAATTGGGGGAATGTGAGATTCAAGTACCCTTGCACTCACTTTAATGTCATGAGTTCTTGCGCTGCAATTGTGACATCTAAAATTTCTTCCCATGAGGCATGTAGTGGGATCTCTTCAACATGAGGTTGTGTACTTAGAGTTATTTATGGGGTAGTCTCAACATGATGTTGTGGAGTAGTTGAAGCATCAAGTGTAGGAACATTCATGAGGGGTTGTTCCTTGGTGGGTGAAGCAACCGTAGTTATCGAATGGAAAGGGTTACCATCATAGGTTCAAGTTGCTCAATGGGTAAAGTTGTAGGAGACTGGGTGATAGTAGATAAGTCAACATGAACATCAAGATTCATTACCTATTTAGGGGTCTCTTCCTCCTCTAAATCAACCCATTCAGTAGTTTTAGTTCTTTTTCTCCTTCAAAGTTGGACTTTCTCCTCCTCCTCTGATCCTTACATGTTAGTATGGGGAGTCTCAAAATTTTTTTTTCCTCCTTAGGCCTCTTCTAAGTGGTTGCCATCACTTTCCATTTTCCTTTGGATCTTGAAAGCGAGATCTTTGGAACAATATGTAAAGGAGTAGCATGAACAATAACACTTTCAACCATACCTTCTGAATCATCTCTTTGGTTTTTCTTGCAGCTTGAAGAAGGGGATTTTTAATCTATTATCCTGAGCACCTTCATCACCTATTATTGGTAATGAGTCCAACCTCTTAATCTTATGTCTCCATGAAACCTCTCTAGTGGCATAAACCCTCAAAATGTGGGAAGAACATCATCAATGAGTTGGTTGTTCCTATATTCTCTCAACAATGGGGTATGGTGGTAACTTATATCCACTCCTTTTGAAAATAACCACCTTATAGAGAGTCAGATGGGATGTGTAGTCTTCTCCTAGTTATATTTCTTCTCATTGAAGTTCCAATTAATTGGTGGCAAAGGTTGAGAAGCAATGTTGTCTTGGATGTATTCTTCACTAATTATATTACCATCCTCCTCTAACCCTTCAGGAGTTTGGATGACCCCAAAATCAATCATCTAAGATAGAGTCATTATTGAATATTCTCTTCATCTAACTTCTCTTTCATCTTCACAATTCATCCAAAAATCCTCATAATGAGATTTGTGCTCTACCTAAGTGGGCACAATACTATGTAGGATATGCTTTATATCATAATGTTTTCTATCCTCAAACTTATCTATCATACATCTGTTCATCTCTCCTTCCAACATTTTTTCCTTCTAGATATGAGGACATGTATAATTCCCTATGACTATGGGAAATTTGATTGGGGATGTTACATGCTTCTAGGAAATGAAATGATGTACTAAAAAAATTGTTTGTAATTCCATTAATGCCCATTTTTCATTGACACATCTGGGTAACACATAAGGTTTCCCATCAAAACCACTAACCTTGATATATGAGTAAGTTCTGAATTGAATGAAATAACACCCATATTGAGTAATGAATCTCTTAGCACCAGGGAAAACCTTTCCATCTCCCAATCTGGGTGATATAAGAAAATTGTAGGTGCAAAGAAGTGATTGGAAACATTTATGTAGTGCATGTCATAACTTGCCAACTTCAACTAATAGAAAACATCATAGACCTTGGAACTATTAAGCTCCCCATCCATTAGTAATTCAGGAAAATTTCTATGAAAAGCAATATTATAAACAAGGTAAGAGGTCATGAAAAATTCACCATTCCAGGCCTTTCTCCTCTCGCATTATCTAGGCAACTCCCATCATTTTCTCATGAATACATGTACTTATGATCTTAGCCCGGGGAGAGGTTGTTTTTTAGCAAGTATCACTTGAATGAATTGGAACATCCATTCTTGAAAAAGGTAGTAGATTCAATACCCATTACTTGGTTCAACAATGTAATCACATCCCCAACTTCCTCAATAAATTCAGCCCTATTTAATTTCTTTGTCATTTGGGGGCAGAAGTTCGAGGATTATTCAACCAATGGTCATTCATAATTTTTTCCATTTTTTAGAATGAGAATTCCATTAATCTTGTGCTGAATATTTGGTAATATCCCCCTCTTCCCTTGTAGGAGGAAAACCCAACATTCTATCAAATGCCTGCTCCTAGAAAGACAAAACCAACTCTCCTCTTCCATCTCATACTTCTCTAGTTTTAGGATTGTAATTTTGGGCACATACCCATACAAGTTCCGGGCATGACATAGCATGAGGTAAGGAAAAAACAAGGTCAATGCAAATATTAGCTATTTGCATCATGGCATTACTTCTTTTAGAGGAATGTAACCTCTTTTTAAAATCTTCTAAGTCTGCATGTGGATGTAATATCAAAGTCTGCAATTCTATCTAGAGGAGAGCTAAGACTGGAACTTATTTTTGAGGGAAACACAAGAATATTCATGATTTCAGTTTAGTTCTATCACACCTCTTTTCAAAATATTTCAAACTTCTCAGACCAACTTTCAAAAGATCATAAAAGATATGAGGATTGAGGAACTCACCTTTTTAACAACTTTTTAGTTGATGCTCGGAGCATGTTGAAAAGTTCGTGATTAAATTCTAAGCCTTGGGTTTGATTTTTTTCTTTAACTATCCTTGAGTACTATCTCTTCAGAATATCAAACTTTGGGAATATCTATAGATAGTTTTAAAATAAGTTACCTTATTAACGACTCACAAATTTATGCATTAATGCCGAAGATTGCGTTTGTGGGGAGTTTTTCATAGTTCTCATCTTTTTAATATTTTCAACCATTGTAATATTTTCATGTAATATCATCCGCATATCTATCTTACATGAATCCTTCACATTAATGGGGCTTATTCCCACATGGTTAGTGCATTAATGAAATGATTCCCTTTTTTCGCTAATAGGATTTCGGGATATTTTTACAAAATGATCTACACACTATTATTGTAACATGAGAGATGCACTTCCTTCTCTACCCCTATGTATGCTACATACTTGGTTCATGTTCCCAAGTAGCTCGAACTTCAAGATTTTTTTATCAACTGCACACCTTGAAGAATCATGAGACTTTGTTCCCTTTTTCTCGGCTTCCCAAATTTTCTCTTCGTGTATTGCTTTCTTGTTGCTTGTTGACTTTAACTGGTGAGATAACATACATATTCCTTTGGGTTTTGGACTTACAACTTCATCTTGCACTTTATCGGTGTAAGGTGCCTAGGAAAATAAAATCCCATCTCCCCACTCCAATAATACCTTTACACATATTTTCTTTACGGGAATGAGGATGTCTCTACACATCACATTGTATTTTACATGAATACTCCTTGGAATGCTTTATCATACTTTCAAGAACTATCTTGTCTTATGAACATTTACATTACTTCTGTAGAAATCCAAATTAAGTTTGATATAACAAAGAAAACCAATAATACACCACTTGTTTTCAGGTGTCGGGAGATAAAATGTAGTTTGCACAAGGATTAACAAAGACAATACATTAGGAAACTTGTGTAAGGATTGATACGATCACTTTAAAAAATTCGTATGAATATTATTCCCATAAGAAGGGCCCAAGATTTTTGGAGGCACTTTTTTAAATGAAAATGGGTGAGTTTAAACGAGCACCAAAAAAGTGAAAGCAATCAAAAAATTATTCATGAAGAACACTCACTCATAGTTAGGAAAAGAAAAGGAAATGAAACACACCATGCATGTTTGAAAAGAAGATAAGTTTTAGGAAATGAAGGTAGAACATCCAATAATACATAAAAAAGAAATAAAAGGATTCACATGAAAGAGAAGGAAAGAGTGAGTCATCAAGTCTCTTTGTGACTTCCTATTGTTATGAGAGAGTCTATTAAGAATATAGTCCCTTCTCTAGGCTTCTACAAGGTATACACTCTTTGAAATAAGCAAAAATGTGAACTGAGAAGAATAATTATCAATAGGTGATGATGATAGAACATCCATGTTGCAAATTGAATGATCAACAAAAGGTATGGTTGTTTACTCTCTTATATGAGTCTTGAGCATACACTACTTATGTGAATTACTTTGAAGAACATGAGTATTTTCCTAATCAATTGAAATAGTCTTCATATGTGTCATTTGGTCAGTCAAGGTTTCTTTCATAAAATTTAAACCATTTATGTGTTATCTAATCTGTCATCAAAAGTTGAGGTTTTAAATGAGTCAAGAAAATATGTATATGTCTGCAACTAAGGTGTTAATGTTCCTAGCAAGAGTCCTAGGTTAAAAAAGTTGTAAGAACTGTGCAAGTTCTAATCTAGTGTGTAATGGTTGTCTATGTTCAAGAAAGATGTCATGTGTCAATCAAGAAAAACCAGTCTTCAAGGAAGTTTTGTGTGTGTTAAGTGTCTCAAACGCTCCACAAAGATGAAAATTCAACTCCTTAAGAAAGAGAAAGTTCTTGCAGTTTTGAGAAAAAGGTGCCAAGAGTATTTTTTGTCTAATCAAAGCCAAGCAAAGTCTATCATACTTGTCTAGACATCAAGGATCTGCCACCAAATGTGTTGAATTTTTAAACAAGTAATTTAGTCTTGATGTGTCTTACAAAATCTCAAGATTAGTCTGTGGCTTCAAGAGGACTCTTAGAGTCCCTATATACAATGAAGTGTTTTTGAGAAATGAAAAGTTTTTTCTATGTGAGATAGTGAGAATGAAGTGTTCCAAAATTATTTAAATCCAAAATTGAAAGGACTAGAGGGTTGAATGTATGAAGTTAAGTGCTCATATTGACAAATTGTGCAACTAAAACTCTAAAATGTATAATTTATCCAAATCGAGTCCATATTTGGGTCATTATATGTTCTTTGTAAGAATGATTAAGTTATGAGAAAAGTGTCTTTATGTAAAGGAATGTGTCGATTGTCTATGTTTTTATTTTGACAAAGCTCCTCATAAAAGGATGGTGTGAAAGTTAATTCATGCAATTTACGATATGTCACAAGAAATTATGTATCCTCAACATGTAATTATACCTCCATGATTCTTGGAAGGAGTCGAAAATATAAAAGAATCAATCATAATGAATACCAAGGAAGGGATGGTGATTATTTTGTAGGAGAAAAGGCATTTCTTGATTAAAACATTGTCTTTTATCTGATATATAGATGTGTAGGGTGGTATGTCCACTAATGAGCTATCAAAACAAGTGAAAAGCTCGTAATAGTATGCTCAAACTACTAAGTGCTTAAGGTGTGTTTGTGTATGCTCTCCGAGTCTTGTTAAACCATGCCTCTAAAAGAGCTATGTCATGTGTAAGAAAATTCTCTAAATTAGTTAGAAGTTCTTAGTGATGTTAATTTATAAAGCTGAACAAAAATTCAAGACAATGTTTTATGTCTCTAGAGTCAGATATGATGTTAAAATGGAATTGATAGTTTGAATGATGATCCTTGAGGTTATAGGAGGGTTTGATATTTCAAAACCTGATTAACAGTGAAAAAGTGACTTCAAGTGTGTACTCAAAGGGTTTAAAAAATCTATGTACGTTAGTGTAAAGACATGAAATCAATGTGAGTGGAAATGGGTTGATAAGCTTGTTCAAATTCATCATGAACTAAGATAACTGGTTTCTTTAAGCATAACATGGAGTGGTAGGACTTTCGATGATAAAATATGTATGCTGGACCAAGAATATGAGACAATAACCTACAGGTATGTAGGGTCTAAGCAAGGGTAAATCATGAGTAAGAAAGCATGATAATCAAAGAATGTTACTAGATAAGTAAGATAAGGTCAGTGGATGTGTTCTCAAAACATGGTTTGGTGCTTCAAACCTTAGTACAAAGTTGTATCTAGTAAAATTGGTTTGAAATGTACTTCAAAGTTTCAGTCATGGATATTTTCTCATGCTCATCTTTGAATATTGTGTCTAGATACCAGTGATTGTAAGAAACAGTGAAAGCTATCAAGGCAAGTGAGATGATGTGGTGTGCTAGAAAAAGAAGGTGTCATGACAAAGTAAACTTCATTTCAAGAAGGCCAATTATAGTATGTTTAGGAGGTTTCATGCAATATAAAGATGTATAAAGGAGATCAAATACCAATTTTAGTATGGTGGATAGGTTTGTAATGATGGTTTGGTAAGTTTGAAGATGTGAAGTCTTGGAGGAACTGTTATAAGTCTTTGTTTGGTGTCTAATGAATACTTGACAGGACAATATGATATAAGAGTAAAATACATAGGTCTAGGTATGTGAAGGTTGTATGTTCACAACTAGAAGAAGGATGAAATCCATGTCAAGACTTCAAAGTATTAAATTTCAATATAATTCATTTCTATATAAGTGATTTGATTCGGGGGAGCTTAGTTGAGATCTCATGGTGGAAAACAAAGTAGGTATAAGGTTCAATAGGTTGAGAAAGTGTTATTGAAGGATAAAATTATTAGTAAAGCAATGCATTAACTTAAGAAGAAATTGAAAATACTAGGATTATATTTCAGGGAATGTGAAAAGTTCATAAGCACCTACAATGTCATCCAAGAAAGGTATGTGCTGGATATTTTCTTTTTCAGTGAGATATGAGTAGCGTAATACGGAGGGAGAACACGAGGTGCCAAAGTTTCTCCAAGAGGGCTTAATTCAAGTTCAAAATGGGGGATTTGGTTATCTAATCCCAAGCACAAATCAAGAGGTCTAAAAAAGACAATGGAAGAATTTGAAGGATGAATATTCATGATTTTATCTCAGAGGGAGTATTACAGGTGTTTAATGGAAGAAGAATGACAACAAATTGATTCTCTTCAGGAAAGTGAGCAACATATTTCCAGGGGGAGAGCCTAAAGGCATGATCATACTTTATTTTGTTGTTTTTTAAAGCTAATAAATTTGTTGTGTTTGTACACCTTTTTCATAGATGTAAAAGGGGAGAGAGTGTGTTAGAAACTTGATTTCATGGTCTGAAAATGTTCAGCATATCAGTTTTCCATCAAAGTTTTAGCTTGTTGTCATCAATAAAAAATGGGAGATTGTTGAACCTTGTTTCATTGGTGGTTATTATCATTGATGTACAATGACATTTATGGGAAAGGAAGAGTAGAAGAGCAAACAGGTCGGGTTGTGTTCAATGGTGCTAAGTGGTTCAAGTTAGTTTCGAGAAGCTTCGGGTGTGATTTAGGTTGATTTTAAGGTGTTACAAGATAAAATTGTGAGGAGGATGGTATCTAAAGGCAGAGTATAGGTTGGATTTATAGTATTATATGGTATACAGGTTAGTAATTATGTTGCAAACATGACCAAGATCTCTCACATGGTTTATTAGGTCATCGGTAGAAGTTATAGTTGAAATTGGCCATTTAGGCATGTTTTGGAGCTTGATGAGGTGTGAGAAGTTAGTAAAGGTCATGCCAAGGTCATGTGAGCATTGGATCAGCATAGGAATAATTCCTTTAGCATGTGTGAGAAAAAACAAGGCTCAGTTTAGCTCTTGGAGTCAAAATTCAAAAGTTCACAGAAATTGGCTTTCGAACTAGTAGTCAGCTGAGAAAATGAGATGAAATAGAATATTACATGCATAATTATGGAAAATGGGCTTATGATTCATGTAGAGGGGTGAGTTATGGTGCTCTAGGAAAAAAATCATCAAGTTCGAGAAGGTATGTGAAAGTTATGCTAGTTTTTCTAAAATAAGATTTTTGAGAAATGCATAATAAGGTGTCTGGATTTTTAGCACTCAAGAAAAACTATAGTGCCTCCTTTAGACAAATTATAGAAGGAATTTTCTTAGAGGACTCAAATATTGAAATATTTTAAAAAATTTCAAGTGATTTGGACATGTTTTAAGAAAGTAATGAGCATTATTCTCTACCGGTGTTTTCTCTCTCCGGGGATTTTTCTTGAGTTGTGTTGGCGAGAAAATTTATCTTGTGGACAAATTGGCGGGTTTCAAGAAAACTCTATGGGAATATAAGTACCTCTACTTGAAAGGTTCATCTCTCGTATGTGCATGTGTGAAAAAGTGGATTTCAATGGTGGCCTTTCGACCAAAGATCCAGAGGGGCACTCCATTGACCCTGTGGCAAAGCTAGCAATTTCTCACTAGAGAAGAACTTTGTCTGAGAAGGGGAAAGGGAGTGAGAATGGAGGTAGGAGAAACTAATGTTGCAAGTAGAATATCAGATTCCCACACACATTAATTAGAAATTTCATTTACATGCATTTATAGTTAGAAGAAAAACAAACCCACAGAAAAGCTACAAGACCGAATGAAACTCATTGATTGCAAAGTGCTAATCAATCCCTCAATCAAAAAGGCCAATATTACTTTGAGAATGGAAGAAATTCAAGGAAGAAAAGAAAATAGAAGCAATGTGGCATTTTTCTGTCTTTTCTAGGTATAGAGCACTCTGGTCTTTTTTGAAGTCAATCGCCAGCCCTTGGAATGACATTCGAGAAGCCATTATATTCTTCGAAAGAAACCGTTACAACTTCAAAAATCTTCGATGCCTTTTCAAATTCCTCTGTTGTGAAGAAAACACTCATGGTGGGTTAAAAACTAGATCTTGCAAAGCAACTGTTACATTCAATTTGCCAGTTTAAATATAGACCATTTGATTTGCTCCTCTAACTCTAAAATTGGGCCATCCACGTGGCAGGAAGGGATTGGAGTGGTTATGGGGAAGCCTTTCACATGATTTTTCATGAGATTTGGAAATTTGGAACAAATTGGCTGCTGGCCTTGCTTTGACTTTTCAACTTAGACACGTGGCACGTTCTTATTAGAAATGGGATCGCGACCCTTTTCTCAACATTTTAACCTTTTTTGGAAAAAGGCTCAAAAACTCAATTTCCTCTCTTTGAGCCCTTTGCTCTCGATTTGACTAGGACACATATCATCCTTTGATTGGAAATGGGGTTACGGTCCCTTTCTCAACATTTTAACCTTTTTGGAAAAAGGCTCAAAAACACAATTTCCTTTGCCAGCTCGCTGCTCTTTGAATTTTCAACGGCGGGCCCGAGACCTTGGTGGAGTCGTGGGGAAAATTAGAAATTTTACTTCACTTTTGGGAATTTGGTTAAATTTCCAAAAGTTCCTCGATGGCCCACTAAATGTCGCTTTGACTTTTCAACGGTGAGCTTCACCTCGACTTTCTCCTGTGGGCTTCAACTTTGAGTTTTCCTGTGGGCTTCAACTTTGACTTTTTCCCTACGGGCTTCAACTTTGAATTTTTCCCTTTAAAGCCTAATCGGGGCTACGGGTCACTTTTTAAATATTTTCCTCTTTTTTGCAAAGAGGCTCAAAAACTCAAAGTTCTCCACCGTTCCACTCCTTCGCTTTGACTTTTCAACGATGGGCCCGAGACCTTGGTAGAGTCATGGGGTAAATTTACCATTTTTGCGAAAAGTGACCAAAAGTGCTAAGTTCATTGAAAATCCTATTCCTCCCCATCAAATAGGATCTGACCACGTACTTGCATTCATTGGGGTCAAAATTTGATGGGGAAAAGAAGCCCGTCATCCCGACTGTGGAAAATATGCGTAGAGAAAGAAAACTTCATCATTTTGAGTCTAATTTTCAAATTTCCTTCACGAACTAGAGGCATGGAGGTAAAACAATGATTTGACAACCTAGGCCATATAAAAAGTGAACGATTTTGATAAAAAATGGAGGTTGCAAAGAGGATATTATGTGCACAGATCGGGAAATGGAGGATTTCTAAAAATGAGCAAAACAGAGGTTTAAATAGCTCTAGGGCACGACTTTTGCTAATTTATTGAATCTCTAACTTGGCTTAAACACCAAAAAAGGGCATGAGCTCAAAAATTTGAATTTGGATATGAAAACGCAGAGTAGTTTTTAGGAGACAATAACTGGCTCTAGCTTGGGGACATGGCGTGAACTAGGCATGGCTACGCATGACATGAAGATCCAAAATCTCTGGTTTCAAAACATATTACATCGACTAGTTCCTTATCCATTGGGCCTTGTAGAGTCATGTATAATTATGAGAAAGAATGGAAGAAGGAAGAAACAAAAACCACACACAAAAAAACCAAACAAAACTAAACCAAAACCACACAATAGAAAAGGGAAAAACACACCTACGAAAACACCTATGGTACAAGGTAGGGGACAACCTGCTTTCACTGATGATATAGTTTCAAGTATTTCCCACTTTGAGGTAATTCCAATGGTGTTCCATCCAAGTATGAGAGGAGAAAAAAATTCTCACCACAAGCTCCATGAATTTGGAATGGGCCAAGCCATAATGAATCAAACTTTCCATGGCTGCCCTTTGGTTCTCTTCTCTTGTCCCAAAGCAGGACAAAATCTCCAACCTTGAATTCTCTTGCCTTTTCCCTCTTGTCAAAGATCTTCTTCACTTTCAATTGGTGTTCTTTAATTCTATCCACCACTTGGCATCTACTTTCCTCCAGCTTCTCCAGGAAGAGGATCCTCTTATCAATGGAGTCTTTGTATTGACCATCTTCTATTTCTTGCAAAGCAACTTGAGAGATGACATCTCAATTGTGAGAGGAATCTCTGCCTCAACTCCATACAAAATTTGGAAAGGTGACATACCTATTGCCTTCTTAGGAGTGATCCTATCGGCCCACAATGCATCATATAACTTCTTGTGCCAGTTCCTTTGATTCTCATCTACCAGCTTGCAAACAATGGTCACAATGTTCTTGTTACTTGAATCAACTTGACCATTTCCTTGTGGATAGTAGTTAGAAGAGTGAGATAAGGAGATTCCAAAACCATAACAAAACTTTGTGAGCTCCTTTGAAGAGAAATAGGTGGCATTATCTACAACAATCTTCTGTGGTACTCCAAAATGGACAATGATATTCTCCTTGATGAAGTTGCAGACTATTCAGAGCTAGCTTTTTTGGTTGGAATGGCTTCCACCCATTTAGTGAAGTAATCAGTTGCAGTGAGTACATAAGTATGCCCTACACTTGAATGAGGATTCAAAACACCAATGAAATCCAGCCCCCATTGCTGAAATGGTTCCTCAATCACTACAGGCCTGAGTGGTAATGCACTAGTTGTGGTTTTCCAACAAATTGTTGGCATGATTTACATTTGGAAACCCAATCTTGAGTGTCTGCAAAGATGGAGGGCCAATAATATCTCCCCTTGAGAATCTTATGTGCAGTGACCATTGCTGAGAAATGTCCACCACAAGCTTGATCATGATATGCCCTGAGCAACTTTTGTTGTTGCTCCTTATCCACACACCTGAGGAAACAACCATCTAGACCTCTCTTGTAAAGTGCATGATTCCAAATCACAAACTTGGCTACTTTCAGCTTGAGGGTTATTTTTTTGTAATCAAGATGAGGAGGAAATTCTCCATAAGTGAGGTAGTAAGAAATATCAACATACCACTCATTAGTAGTGGTGACAAAGAGCACTTGTGGACTGTCTCCTGAACAGTTGAGAAAACATCATCCTTTTCCCCTTGTTGAGCCCTGAGAGCTTCATCTTCAACAATCAGCTGGCACAAACCATTTCCTCTTACTAGATTAGAGGGCCTAATATCCAAGTCATACTCTTGGGTCTTTGCAATCTAACTTCCTCTCTTAGCCCCAGGATCTTGTTGAGTCAAAATGGACTTGATTGCACTTCTAGGGACCATCACCACTATATGGGAATTGAGAATGTAGAATCTGAAACTTTTAACAACTTTAACCACTGCATAGGCATGTTTCTCTAATTGGTTGTACTTTAGCTCATGATTTTTCAAAGGACAACTCATGAAAGCAATGGGTGCTTCCAAACCTTCATCATTTTTTGAACAAGGACAACAAAGAGTGTATGTTTTGATGCATAACAATACATGATGAACTCCTTGTTGAAATCTAGAATCAAGAGTTGGAGCTTTGATAATGGCTTTCTTGATATCCTCAAATGCTATTTTTCCTTCCTTATTCCACTTGAAAATTGCTTAAGGATTCATCATGGAAGTTATATTCTTAGTTAGTTTAGAAAACTCGGGCACAAAATGACAAAGGAAGTTTACCTTTCCAAATAATGAATGAACTCCCTTCGCTTTGGTTGATAAAACTAGTGCTTGGATAGATCTGATCCTCTCGGGATCAATGTGTGCTCCATGTTTGTTCATGTAGACACCTATAATTACGCCCAAGCAATTTAAATACTTAAATTACGCTAATTATCTCCTTTCTCACAAATCAATGACGTATCGTCAAAAGTGCTCATTTTCCATCATATCATCATTAAGTAATTACACTAAGCTAATTAATTAAGTTACCTATCCAACAAATACCCTAATTAACAACCTTCCGTTAATAAATCACCCCTTCTACCTAGACTAATTAATTATTATTAATTAATTATCTTTCCCTTCCATTTAACCAATAAATCAATATTTAATTGATTTAATCCCCTTATAATAGCCTAAATCGTACTAATATTCCTCTAATTATCTTCTATAAGCTTACATCTACCTATTAGTTAATCACCTTTGATTAATTAAAACACCCCCCAACTCCCATGACTTGCTAAACATGTATTAAACCCTTCTAAAGTAAGGTTACCTTTAATAGCTCATGATTTTTCAAAGGACAACTCATGAAAGCAATGGGTGCTTCCAAACCTTCATCATTTTTTTGAACAAGGACAACAAAGAGTGTATGTTTTGATGCATAACAATACATGATGAACTCCTTGTTGAAATCTAGAGATACAAGAGTTGGAGCTTTGGTAATGGCTTTCTTGATATCCTCAAATGCTATTTTTCCTTCCTTATTCCACTTGAAAATTGCTTGAGGCTTCATCATGGAAGTTATATGCTTAGTTAGTTTAGAAAACTCAGGCACAAAATGACAAAGGAAGTTTACCTTTCCAAAGAATGAATGAACTCCCTTCTTGCTGGTTGATAAAGCTAGTGCTTGGATAGATCTGATCCTCTCAGGATCAATGTGTGCTCCATGTTTGTTCATGTAGACACCTATAATTACGCCCAAGCAATTTAAATACTTAAATTACGCTAATTATCTCCTTTCTCACAAATCAACGACGTATCGTCAAAAGCGCTCATTTTCCATCATATCATCATTAAGTAATTACACTAAGCTAATTAATTAAGTTACCTATCCAACAAATACCCTAATTAACAACCTTCCGTTAATAAATCACCCTTCTACCTAGACTAATTAATTATTATTAATTAATTATCTTTTCCTTCCATTTAACCAATAAATCAACATTTAATTGATTTAATCCTTATAATAGCATAAATCGTACTAATATTCCTCTAATTATCTTCTATAAGCTTACATCTACTATTAGTTAATCACCTTTTGATTAATTAAAACACCCCCAACTCCCATGACTTTCTAAACATGTATTAAACCCTTCTAAAGTAAGGTTACCTTTAATAAAAGCAACCTTATCCATTCCTAATCATGTTTTACCTTTATCCCACATTCATGAGAATGTGTTGAATCCTTTATCCTTTGGGCTATATAAAGAGCACTCACCTACCTTTTACTTACACCTAAACTCCTTAGAGAGAAAATGCAAAGCATATATAGCAAAGAGACTAAGAGCTTGCACCTTGCCCTTTTGAGAGTTCATCATCTTGAAGAGTTAAGCCTCTTCTTAAAGTGCTTGGGTCATATGGGAGGTGTCAAAAGGGTCTGTAGCTCCAACTTTGATTAGCCCCCATTCCTAAGTTCTTGGAACATTAAGGACAACTATTTTGATAGCCATGGAGCTTACTTAGGTCTATTCATTTATTTTTTGTTAGAGAATAGAGGAGTTTAGATATTTAGCATTGTTAGTTTCAAAGTTTGTATTGATGAATGCTAGCATCTAACCCTTGTTTAATTTTTATCATGATGGTGTTTATGCTTTGTTTTAGCTAAATTGTAGAACTATTTTAGGTGGTAGTTCTTGCTTCATTTGATTTAGCATTAAGAAAAGTATACATGCACACATTTGGCATGCCTGGTGGGACTTACTCCATTGTCCTTTGCACTTAATTTCAAGTTTTTGTAGTTAAGTTTTATTTTTTGGTTACTAACCCTCTTTTACACATGTTGATCTAACTTATTTTTTTAACTTGTTTTGTTGAGTTTGCATGTGTTGGGTATTCCTTGTAGGTATGAAGGAGGTGAAGTGCTGTCAAAATTGGAATTGATGGGAAAATTTCAAGATTTATTCATGTTTTTATTTTTAGAGCTTACTTTTTTAACATTCTACATGCTAGTTTTGTCAATTTCTTGAAAATTTTAAATTCTTGAGCATGTAGGTTAGTGTTTGATAGTGCTTGAGTCTTCTATTTACATATTAATGTGGTGGGTTTCTGTCAAAATTTAATCTTGGTGAGAAAATTTCAAGATTTTATCATGTTTTCATTTTTAGAGCTTACTTTTTCAACATTTTACATGCTAGTTTTGTCAATTTCTTGAAAATTTTCAATTCTTAGAGCATGTAGGTTAGTGTTTGATAGTGTTGAGTCTTCTATTTACATATTAATGTGGTGAGTTGTTGTCAAAATTGAATCTTGGTGAGAAAATTTCAAGATTTCATCATGTTTTCATTTTTAGAGCTTACTTTTTCGTCATTCTACATGCTAGTTTTGTCAATTTCTTGAAAATCTTAAATTCTTGAGCATGTTTGTTGATGTTTGATAGCATTGAGTATTCTATTCATATATTAATGTGATGGGTTGTTGTCAAAATTGAATCTTGGTTGGAAAAAAATTACCCATTTTGCATATTAAGGGACGTTTTTTAGACATTTTTGAGTGCATGTCAAGTGCATACCCATGAGCATAAGAGCATATGCGTAACCCATCTTCCGAAGGCCATAACTTTTACTCCCGAACTCAAAATGACTCCATTTTTTTTTGTTGGAAAGGTATTGAAGTTAACTATGCAATGAAAACATAAATTTAGGATTTATACTTACAAAAATTGTAGGTTTTTTTGTTATTTTAAAACTGGTCATTTTCTAACATGTCTAATGTTTTGATGAATGTTGTATTTCCATGCTTACTCGATTTAGACCAAAGCGTGTGTATGCTCTTCTCTTGCACCTTTTGGTGATCTTGAGAATCAAAAACAACTTTGATCTCTATCTTTTTAACATTGGGATTAAACTTGGAAACTTGATTATTCATTTTGCTTAAGGGAATGAACCTTTTACAAAGTATTTTTCAATGGTCCTTTGATTTGAAGTTTTCCATTTCTATATAGTTGGGATAAAGTTTGTGTATGCTCTTCTCTTGCACCTTAGGGTGATCTTGAGAATCAAAAGCAACTTTAGTCTTCATTTTATAACATTTGGTAAATTGGAAACTTCATCTTTCACTTTTGGTTTAAGGGAATGAACCTTTTACAAAGCATTTTTCAATAGTCATTTGATTTGAAGTTTTCCATTTCTATATAGTTGGAATAAATTTTGTGTATGCTCTTCTCTTGCACCTTAGAGTGATCTTGAGAATCAAAAATAACTTTAGTCTTCATTTTATAACATTTGGTAAATTGGAAACTTCATCTTTCACTTTTGGTTTAGGGGAATGAACATTTATCAAGAATTTTGTATGGTTCATTGATTGAAAAGATTTTCTTTACTTTTTAGTTGGATTATTTGTTGTGTATGCTCTTCTCTTGCATCCTTGGATGATCTTGAGAATCAAAAGCAACTTTTAATCCTCTTTTAAATAATGTGATTTTCTTGGAGAACTACTAATGCTTGAGTGCAGGACCTAAAAACGCTTGTCAAAGAAAGGAGGAACCAAAATAAAATAAAAAACTACTAATACAGTTGTTATACAGGTTGCCAAAAGGTGTTCAAGCAAACCACACCTAATTAAACAAGATAAAAAGAACAACATATTCAAAACACCTTTGTATTGCAGGTGTTTCGGAAAAGGGTACGTCCCTCTCCGCTCAACCGGAACATAACCCCTTTGGCATAAACCTTAAGCTACAACAATGGGGTGGTTCCAGAACCCCAAAGTAGTCCACGCAAGAGGGAACCTTGTGGATGAAACAGAAGTTCTCTCGCACTACCTACTTGACTAGTGATTCCTTTGTGAGATAGCATTACAAGTTGTCCATTGTGCATGGCGACCCGGTGATAGTACATGTAGACACACTAGTTGCCCTACTATTCTTGAAGGGGGTAAAGTAAAGCCGAGATACTCCCAAACTAGTCAAGTGTGACTTTTTGGGTAAATCACACTCACTCGTGGCAACTTTGTAACACCTAGGGTGAGAGAGCCACCTAGAGAATATACTTTGGCTAGGAGCCCACTTTGACCATTTTAAAACAGTGTTGAGTTGTGAACCTTCTTTTTGAGAAACGTGTGACATATTACTTTTGCCTAGTTTTTACTTGCCTTAGGGCGAGGTGAAACTCTACCGAAGTGAGGCTAACATTTTTCATCTTTTTTGATTTACTTCCTTCACATTCTTTTGACACTTTGTTGAGCAAAAGAAGGGTGACTACCTTTGTGTTACCAATCGACTGTTTCTCTCACTTTTATGTCCGTTTACGCCCATCCATGTTTGCGGCTGGGTTAGTTAAACGTCTAAAGTGTGTGGAGGTATTTTCACATCATTGGTAGCCATTGTGATCTTGATACCCATGTCAAGGTTGTCATTGTAGTTAGGCGTGGTTCATCACCGCAGACTTCCTTAGAAGAGTTAGCTTGTTTGTATCGTATCACTACAATTTCGATATTTATGTCTTGTTTCTTGTAAACTCGACATAAATACCTATATTGTATGGTTATGTTGCACACATTTTTAACTATTCCTAGCTATACTTTGAGCTTTTTAGTTCGGTTCTATTATTACCTCGATTTCAAAGAGTGCTAGGTGTTACTATTTGTGCGTGTTATATCAATAACACCTCGATATCAATACTTCACTTTCTCGCAAAGTGGGTTAACATATCTTGGTGATATTGTTGTGTCATTCGTAAATTGTAATTGACACTTTTTGAGATATAGGTCTTAATCAAGTTTGAGCTCGCTCATCATATATCTTGATTGGGAGATCGCATTGACTTCTTGTTTTTACTTACGTTTTGTTCATTTCCTTGAACTTGGCATAAGTGAAAACATCTTGTTGATCATCTTTGCATCACATTTTCATATGGTGTATTTCCTTGTTGATTGGCTTTGGGTTTCACACTCGCATGATTGTTCCTTGTGATTATTCATTCAAAAAACTTATTTTCTAGGACAATCCCTTTTTATCTCATCGATATTGCATCGTCACGATGTCTATTTTCCTTAGACCTTCTTTGGAAAATCATGCACGCATCCCCATACTTACACAATGTCTAGTTGGTTGTCCTTATGCTACCCAAATTGACATGTCACTTCCTTCCCTTTGAAGGAGTTCCATCACACTATCTAGATCTAGACATTTGTGCTTAAAACAGTGCCAAAAATGACTAACTATCGTGTGGTTCCCCATACTTACAAAAATACAAAACCTAGGTTCAACAATTCAAATCATAGGATTCCCATCACAACTAAACCTCATTTGGTTCTTCGTGCTAGAGAGCCCATATGGGTAACTCGTTCCCCACCTTCATCTCATAGTCGGTGGTATGATTTAGACATGTCTGATCCAAATTATTATTCGAGTTCCCCCCACTCTTCTTCTAATTCTAATCCAAACATTTCCTCTTCTTCTGAGGATTCCAATCCAAATATTTCCTCTGACTCTTCTGAGGATTCAGATCCAAACTACTATTTGGATTCATCTAATTCGACTCCTAAGTCATCTAATGTGACTCCTAAGTCATGGTCCTCCCTTTCTTTGCAGGATCCTCTTCATCAATCATCTAATGTGACTCTTATGTCACGGTCCTCCCTTTCTTCAGCAGGACCCCTTTTATCAGTCGCCCCAATGATGTCTTCTTCCTTTGAAGATACATGTGACTCCAAATCCCTCTAATCAGAAGTATAATACAATTCTTGAATCACGGTCCTCTCTTCCTTCGTAGGACCCTTGTAATCATTCATCTAATGCGATGCTTGAATCACAGTCCTCCCCTTCTTTGCAGGACCTTCTTCATCAATCACCCCCACGAAATCTTCCTTCTGTGAAGATTCATGTGACTCAAATTCCTTCGAGACAAACATCTGAATCGACCCATGCATCACAATCTACAGACTTTGGACTTAATCCTACTATTTTACATACGACATACCATTGTATAGGTAGGTCCACACCACCTTCTTCTACTCCTGAGACATCTAGCTACACATATTCTTCGTCCCCCACACCATCTTCTTCTATCAATAATCATCAAACATCTTCTAAGCCTTCCACACCAAGTGAACCTATTTCTTCCAATAAACCCCTAGGGATCGATCAACAACTCATACCGATTGATCTCTTTCAGAATGAAGAAACAATTAGGGCATTTATAGGGGCATATGAAGATATTCCTTTAGTAGATTACAAAAAGGATTCTCTTTAGAATTTGATGCATCTGCATATTGTGAGGAAAAGGTTGATTCCTTTAATCAAGAAACAGAGGAAGAGCCTCAGATCATGTAACTTGATCCTCCTCTTATTCTTCCATCTTCACATTCTTCATTATGTGATGAAACTCCTTGGTCTTGCATAGATCCATGGCCTATCTTCTCATCACCCAATAAATCTTCGTCTATCATAATTCCTCAATCACAATCTCTTATGGGGTCAGTGCCAAGTAGCCCTTCATCTTCATCTAGGTGTGGGTCACCTTCTAGTAGCCCTCCCTCTTCTATTTGTGGGACATTTTCAAGTAGCCCACTATCTTCGATTATTGGGGCACATCTAACTAGCTCCTTATCTTCTATGTATGAATCACCCCGGGTAGTCCATCATCTTCTATTCTTGGGCCACATCCTGGTAGTCCATCATCTTACATCTATGGGTCACGTCCTAGTAGCCCTTCTTCTTCTATTCTTGGGCCACATCCTAGTAGCCCTTCATCTTCTATTTATGGGTCACGTCCTAGTAGCCCTTCTTCTTCTATTCTTGGGCCACATCCTAGTAGCCTTTCACCTTCTATCCGTGGCTCACCTCCTAGTAGCCCATCCTCTTCAATTCTTGGACCATATCCTTTTCATCTATCACATATTTCTTCTATCAATGGTTGTGGCAAGCCCACTACCATTCCTATCATTCCTATCATCAATCATAAATTTTCACATTCTTCTCCTTCTCGAGGTCAGAAAATTCAAGCGCCACCTATAAGAAACCCAAACAGGTTCATTATCAAGCTCAGGTCAAAACTTCCAAGAGCTCAAAATCCCCCAACAACTGGAACAATCTCAAAGTTGTAAATCAAGCGCGATTCAAGAACGCACATCAACATAACCATCAAGTATGGCATAAAGTGCATAAACCTCTGGATAGGGAACTCAAGCTTCCGCATAAAAAATCCATGTTTTAGGATAAATCACAGTCCTTTGTTGAGTGTGAACTCACCATGATTATCGAGATTGGGGAAAACATGACTCTTGATAAACAAACACGCTTAGTCTCCCTTATCAAGGAAGTCGCAAACATCGTTGTTGGATCCTATCACACAGAGTGAATTTGTTAGTAACAACGGTTCAATATATATATATATATATATATATATATATATATATCAAAAAATCCAAAACAAGGCAAAATTTTTCAAAAATTCCTAAAAAGTAAAACACCCTACAAAATGGTAACTTGCTTCTTACGGCTGAAACTTGTGTCTTGTGTCTTGCGCATGATATTTTCTCCATATCCCGTTGGTTTGTCTCACATCTTCCGATTAATATGACTCGCGGATCACCGGATTCACAACCATTCACAAAAGCTAGTTGCTTTCTTAAATGTACTCTAGGGAACTTTTGGTTTCTGGTGTTGTTTCTTGTTGCGCACAAACGCTTTTCATAGACCCCATGTCCATTTTCCTTTCCCCTCGCATGTATCCTTACTTGGGGCATCATTTTTAACCCTTGTCATCAATCAAGAACTTGTGGATCTCTTCAAAGACCGATAACAAAATATTTGTACATAATGTCTTGATCGTTGTTGGGTTGGATATGTGTGTTCGTACTTGTTTTCCCTGTTATATGAGCTTGTTTCCTTCTCGTATTGCATTACATTATTGTATGTTGCGTGGAGTGTGTACTTTCAGTGATGGATAATTGTTTGTAGTATGGCTTTTCATGTCATTCTACCTTTGTCGTATGCTTATATTTTTCATATTCTACCTTTTCGTATGCTTATATTTTTCATAAGGACCGATGATGTAGTTCTATGGCAATATGATGACATCAAATTTGTTCCAAACAAATAAGCAGCTAGAGGTTAAGCTCTTCTCTCCCCTCGTCCCCATTCTTCGCCTACTTCTCATCTTTTTCGATCGTCGATCGAATTCCTTCATCACCCATTGACACTCGAGGGGAAATCTCTCCTCCTACTAATTTTTTCTTCTATCTCTTCAAAATCTCTCTGTCTACTATCTTTGAAGTGGCATCACTTACGCCACCCCAAAGAGGGGAAAATGGAGACACCTATAATTACGCCCAAACAATTTAAGTACTTAAATTGCGCTAATTATCTCCTTTCTCAAAAATCAACAACGTATCGTCAAAAGAACTCATTTTCCCTCATATCATCATTAATTAATTACACTAAGCTAATTAATTAAGTTGCCTATCAACATATACCTAATTAACGACCTTCCGTTAATAAATCACCCCTTCTACCTAGACTAATTAATTATTATTAATTAATTAGCTTTCCCTTCCATTTAACCAATAAATCAATATTTAATTGATTTAATCCCCTTATAATAGCCTAAATCGTACTAATATTCCTCTAATTATCTTCTATAAGCTTACATCTACCTATTAGTTAATCACCTTTGATTAATTAAAACACCCCCAACTCCCATGACTTGCTAAACATGTATTAAACCCTTCTAAAGTAAGGTTACCTTTAATAAAGCAACCTTATCCATTCCTAATCATGTTTTACCTTTATCCCACATTCATGAGAATGTGTTGAATCCTTTATCCTTTGGGCTATATAAAGAGCCCTCCACCTACCTTTTTACTTACACCTAAACTCCTTAGAGAGAAAATGCAAAGCATATAGCAAAGAGACTAAGAGCTTGCACCTTGCCCTTTTGAGAGTTCATCATCTTGAAGAGTTAAGCCTCTTTCTTAAAGTGCTTGGGTCATATGGGAGGTGTCAAAAGGGTCTTGTAGCCCAACTTTGATTAGCCCCCATTCCTAGGTTCTTGGAACATTAAGGACAACTATTTTGATAGCCATGGAGCTTACTTAGGTCTATTCATTTATTTGTTGTTAGAGAATAGAGGAGTTTAGATATTTAGCATTGTTAGTTTCAAAGTTTGTATTGATGAATGCTAGCATCTAACCCTTGTTTAATTCTTATCATGATGGTGTTTATGCTTTGTTTTAGCTAAATTGTGGAACTATTTTATGTGGTAGTTCTTGCTTCATTTGATTTAGCATTAAGCAAAGTATACATGCATATAGTTCACATTGTGTCCCAAAACTTACCTTATGTGACTTCAAAATACACTTCTTTGGATTTATAGAAATGCCATGTTTCCTACACCTTGCAAGGACTTGCTCCAAATGACAGATATGATCTCCCATCCTCTTTGAGAAAACCGTGAGGTCATCAAGGTAAATGACAATGCAATATTTCAAATATTTGAAGGCCAAGTCCATTGCTCTCTGGAAAGTGGCCCCAGCATTGATCAAGCCAAAAGGCATTCTGCTATAAGAAAAAGTGCCCCAAGGTGTTATGCAGGTTGTTTAGTTGCAATCCTCTTCTACCACTTTGATTTGGTTGTACCCTAAGAATCCATCAAGCAAAGAGAGCATTTCAGATCTAGTGATTGCTTGCAAAATGTGATCCATGATTGGAAGAGGGTAATTGTCCTTGAGAGATTCCGATTGATTTTGAGTCTACACAAATCCTTATTTCCCCATTCTTCTTCCTTCGGCACAATGTTAGCCACCCATGTTGAATGGTGGATGGGGAAGATGATTCTAGCATTGAGCATCTTTGTCACCTCTTCTTTGATAACATTGGCAATATTTGGATTGTAGGGCCTTTGTTTTTTCCTGAAGGGCTTAGCTCCTTGATTCAAAGGAATGGAGTGATGCATTTCCTTTGGCTGAAAAAATTTGAGTTCATCATAGGAGTAGGTCAACACATCTAAGTAATTTTTTAGCAGAGCAACAAACTTTCTCTTCTCTTCTGGTGAGTAGCATTTACCAATGTTAACCATCCTTGGATTCTCTGAAGTGCTAATGTTTTCTTGATCAAAATCAGATGGAAATTGAGAAGAAGGCGCTTTTCTTTCTCTTGGATGAACTTGTCATGCTTGTCAAAGAGATCTTCTAAAGAAACTAGGCGTTGGGGATTTTGTTTCCTTCCAATTTGATTACTCCCTCTTCATCAATTCCATCAATTCCTTCCTTCTCTTCTTTGGGGACTAATTCACGATGTGGGTTTTTACTTCCTCAAAGAAAATATTATTGAAGTTATCCCTTTGTTCTAAGAAGGCTAGGATCTGATTGTCATCATTGAAGACCTACCAGTGATTTGCATTGTCTGGTACACTAGGTTTGAAAACCATCTCAATGGTCACTTTATCCTTACCAAAAGAAGGATGAGTTGTCATCGAGAGAAGCTGACACTGCTAGAGAATTAGAATTTTCATTCTAATCCCTAGGGATAGCTTCAATGGAGAATGCATCAAAGGATTCAATGCAGCCCCACTATCTGTTTCTATAGTGCCTGAGTTTGGGGTTTATCACCTGATATTGGTGGCAGACACTGCTTTACCATAACCTCTACATCACCTTCGCATCTCAACTTCTTGATTCCCACATCCTCTGTAAATGCATGCCTAAGAGTAATGCTTTATACTCTGATGTATTATTTGTATTGTCAAATTATAGCTTGTAGGCAAAGGGATATACCTCATTGGAGGAGAGTATGATACTACACCAACTCCCGAACCTACCTTAGAATGACTGTCATTAAACTCTATTGTCTAAATCTACTCTTCTTCTTCCTCCATGAGGAGTGGCAAGTTCTCTTCCTTTTATGATATAAGGAAGTAGTTTCCTAGCCCACAATATTGAAAGAGGATGTTAGCTCTTGGATCATCAGATTTCCTTACTGTGAATTTCATTTTCCTAACTAACAACAACTTCTTCATTTCTCCTTTCACTGAGATAGTTACAGATGACCACTCCATTTTTATTTCTCCACCTAGGTCTCTAAAAATCTTTTGATCAACAACATACCAAAAGAAGATGGGATGTCTGCCACCAAGATGGTTAGGAGTATCTTCTTGTTCGGATAATCAACTAGTGTAACCTGAGCATCCTTGATTCTTCTACCAATGGAAATTTTCTTGGATTCCATTGAATAACATGTGCCATTTTCTTGGGTCAGAGTGAGGCCAAGAGAATTTGAAAATTTTTTGGCATCACATTATCTGAGGCTCAGAGTCTATGATGCAATTGTTCAACTAGAAGCCTTTGATGAGAAGTGACAGGTAGAAAGGCTCAACTTTGTTGGTGTTGGAGGCACTGAGGGCTAACATGTTTTGAGAAGGTGATATGGATGGTGTGGGTAATAGGCCTTTAGAGATTGGGCTTGAAGAAAAAGGGTTACTACCATGAATTACCTTGATGAATCTGTCAAATTGGGCAGGATGTGTTTGTAGGTATTCAATCTCAGAGAGCTAAACTTTGGTTTTGCTTGCATGCTCCACAAAGTCAAATGGAGTTATGGTAGATGAGGAAGAGGTTCCAGTAGTGGGAGAGGATTTAAATGACAGGGTTTTGTTACTTTTGGTGCTGGGTTCTCCTTTTCAAATGTAGCAATTGGCTTGGAAGGAGGTGAGGGTATAGCCTTTGATTGAAATTTAGATGTTCTTGCAGGACCAGTATTTAGAAGAGAATTTCTCTTAACAACTTTTGAGTTGGGAGAAGAATCAGATAACTTACTTGGCACAACAACATGATCCTTGGCAACTAGTGAATCTAGTTTCTCTTTGGCTGATTCCATGGAAGGTGGTAATGGTGATCCCTGCTGATAATCTTGTTTAGTGGAGGTTTTGGAGAGCTATCTTCTTTGTTCTTCCTACTCTTAGTTGCAACTGCTGAGGCTGAAACACCATTCTTGGATTGTGCATGAGTGAAAATAGCACATGAAAAACTTGGAGCTTCTTCATCACTTTCCTCCTCATCAGCAACGTATTCAATCAGGCCATTGTGCATGCCAACCTCTTCAATTTCAATATAGTTTTCATAGTCATCCATGCTTTCTTCTTCAATTTCCTCAATGTCTACTCCTTCTCTCTGATTCCCTAGTGTCACAGATGGCATTGACTAGTGGTGTTTCAAGAGCAAGCCTATGAGGGGGTGGAGCAATTCTTGGTCTATCAGGAAGATTTGGTCTCCTTGGAGCATTCCTCATTGTGATTTGTGACAGTTGTTTCTTCAAAGCAACTAGGTCATTTGCCATTTTTGAAACATTGGATCTATGGTGACCTGAAATTGAATTATGACCTTTTTGGTTTCCATTTAGTCCTTTCACTTTACTAGAAAGAATTAGATCATCCCAGTCTCAATTTCAAAGTCTTTAGCTTCCCTCAATGTTCTTGTTGGAATCTTTTGAGGAAGAAACCAACTTTGATGGAAAAGCACGATGAAGAACCTTTCCAAGTTATTTTCGAGAGGGTACCAAATCTTATGGGATCCTTCTTGTCCACCTATCATACCTTGCTACAAAATCTCTCATTGATTTAGAGGTATTTTCTTCATCTAAACCAATTGGACCACAGATCCTCCGACAATCTTATGTGATCTTGAACCTATGTTCAAATGCACTTCTTACATCTTCCCAAAGCATGTGACAGGACCTTGGGGGCAACATGTAGAACCATTCAACAACCTTTTCTTGGAGTGACTCCATAAAATTCTTAATGAAACATCTTCATTTTTTACTCCCAACACTCCACAAGAAGTGATGAATGCTACTACATGTTCTTCTGGGAGTTGAGAACCATCCCCTTTGAATTTTGGGAAGTTCTTTCTTGAGCCTCTTGGGAGCTCATGAAGTGGTTGTGGAAGAGCAAGTGGACCAATATTTCTTCCCCATGGTACATTAGGCCTACGTACTTCATGCTCATGATCACCCATTCTATCCCTATTTCTAGCCTCCGGTCTTACTAAGGTTGCTTCTGCTGATGCTCTTTCTTCTGCTTCAATTTGGAGTCTTTCTATTTCTTCAAGTTGATCCCTAATCTCCTCTTCAACTCTTGCCTCTCTTTCAAGCTCTTCAAATGTGGGATCAACTTATCCTCCTTGTCTCGGTTATCGGGTGTATCTTCTATCGCCAACTTAAAAGTTTATGCTCTCCTCTGTGGTGTCTTTGGAATTTGTCTCTGCCTTTCCAATTCGACAACACGTTCCTCTTCCAAGTCCATAATCCTTATGAAAATGAAGTAATGATTGACACTTTGTCTATTATGCCAAATAGCTTCTCTCAGATCAGAAGCAATGTCTTCTTGGATGTGAAAGAGTAAATCAGGTCTCTCAAGAGGAGGGTTTCCCACGATAGCCATGATTTACATCCATGTAGTTTGTGTGATTATTTCAATCTCCAAAAACTTTTCCTCTAGAATCATTTTTTGTATTTTATGACCCGAGGTCATTTTTAGGCATGAGAATCTTTGCAAAATTTGCCCCATAGTGGATGCCAAAAACTGTTGGTGAGAAAATTTGTCTTGTGGATAAATTGGTGTGTTTCAAGCCAATGCTATGGGAATCTAAGTCCCTTTACTTGAACGATGTAACTTCCATATGTGCATGTGTGAAAAAGTGGATTTCAATGGTGGCCTTTCGACCAGAGATCCAACAGGGGCACTCCACTCACCCTGTGGAAAAGCTAGCAATTTCTCACTAGAGAAGAAATTTTTCTGAGAAGGGGAAAGGGAGTGAGAATGGATGTAGGAGAAACTAATGTTGCGAGTAGAATATCGATGCCCACACACTTAATTATAAATTTCATTTACATGCATTTATAGTTAGAAGAAAAACTAATCCACAGAAGAAGCTACAAGACCAAATGAAACTCATTGGTTGTAAAGTACTAATCAATCCCTCAATCAAAAAGGCCAAAATTCCTTCTTTTATTATTGAAGCTCAAGCGAGTTTGTACATAGCTTGAGAATGGAAGAAATTCGAGGAAGAAGAGAAACTACAAACAATGTGGCATTTTCTTTACAATAGAAGAATTTGAAAAGGCATTAAAGATTTGTGAAGTTGTAATGGTTTCTTGTGAAGAATATAATGGCTTCTTGACATCATTCCAAAGGTTGGTGATTGATTTCAAAAAAGACCAGAGTGCTCTATACCTGGAAAAGACAAAAATGCCACATTGCTTCTATTTTCTCTTCTTCCTCGAATTTCTTCCATTCTCAAGCTATGTACAAACTTTGCTCGAGATTTAATAATAAAAGAAGGAATTTTGGCCTTTTGATTGAGGGATTGATTGGTACTTCGTGACCAAGGATTTTCATTCGGTCTTGTAGCTTCTTCTGTGGGTTTGTTTTTCTTCTAACTATAAATGCATGTAAATGAAATTTCTTATTAATGTGTGTGGGCATATGATATTCTACTTGCAACATCAGTTTATCCTACCTCCATTCTCACTCCCTTTCCCCTTCTCAGACAAATTTCTTCTCTAGTGAGAAATTGCTCGCTTTGCCATAGGGTCAGTGGAGTGCCCTGTTGGATCTCTGGTCAAAAGGTCACCATTGAAATCCACTTTTTCATGCATGCACATACGGAAGCTACACCGTTCAAGTAAAGGAACTTAGATTCCCATAGCGTTGGCTTGAAACCCACCAATTTGTCCACAAGACAAATTTTCTTGCCAACAAGTTGATTGGGCTAATTTGAATTTTCTAACTCTAAGTCACTAGTGCAAGCTAATTTCTCTTCTTAGAAGCATAAGTGACATTGTATAAGTTAAAATTATGACAATATTTCTCTCAAGTGAACTATGCCATATAGGCATGCATAGGCTTTAAAAACTATGTTTGGGAAGTCATACATTGTCCTCTCTAAGCTTGTGTCATTTTAGTAAAAGATGGTGTGGAGTTGTTCTTCGCAGAGATCATGAGGATCTTTTTATCTTCTATAGGACTAAGATTTTTTTTTTTTTGAAAACTTTCTAATATTATGGTGAACTATGAGCTTGTTTTAAAGTGTTAAATATTTTCATTGTCTTACATGCGAGCCTAGGAAGCATATCAAACTGAATGAGTATTCTCCTTCAAGATTTTGTATGTTGTGACAAAGGAAGCTTAAGTATGTTATTGAATTCATAATTGGTGAAATATGAGTGAATTTGAACAACCAAGTGAGTACAAAGGTGGAAGTAACACGTTCAAGTCCAAAAACAAACTAGGTAATGGATGTCATGGTAGTGTAATGTACAATCTTCTTTTTAAATTGTGAAAAGTAGGGTAGTGACCTTTCTTGTGCGAGAGAGTGGAACTTCAAGAAAGTGATGCTAATCAATATTTAAGTACACTATGTAGTCTATTCTAAAAACCATGTCAAGTCTTTTTTGTCATCATGCATATCACTGTGTTCTAGATTTTTGAAGGTCTAGGAATGATTTGGAAGGATTTAAGAAAAGAAAATGGCTATAGAAGTTAGAGGATTTTCTAATAAAGAATCAAAAACAAAATTATGGAAATTACATCAACATTTGAGTGAGAAATTCAATTTTGAAGGGTCTCAGGATTGTTTTATTGAAGAAAACCTGAAACTAGGGTTTGTACATAAAAAATGTTTGAATCTCTTGAAACAACCAATGAAAAATTACAATCTTTGGAATATTTCTGTCTCCACTATATATCCATGTTACAAAAATAATTTATGGTTTTCTTTTAGTATAAAAGGATATCTTTTGACATTCTTTTTTTGTTACCGTAAAGCTTGTTTGCATGTGTTTATCTAATTTTTGATTCCTTTTCAATTAAATGATCTAGTACTAAAGAAAACTTAACAACCTCCAAGGATGGAGGGTTTAAGGTACATCAAACGTGACGTGATGAAGATGGGCCAAAAAGAGTTTGATAAATCCTCAATGTAAATAGATAAACTTATAAAATAAGGAGAAATAAGAGGAAAAGTGGATTATATGGTATATGCGGGGTTTCCCAACAATACAGCTCAAGAAGCGTTAACTTCCTTAGCGGATGTCAACCCCCATGTTTGATAAGATAAAATAAAAGTAATAATAATAAATAGGATAATATGCGAGAATCGAGGCATACTAAATTGGAAATTGGAAATGTAAGGCACATACAGATCTGATCTAAATAAGTGTAAATGAAATTGATACTTGAATGGGTCGATGGTGACCCAAAATGTGGAGAGAAAGGTTGACAATAACCAGAGACAGAAGGATGGAACAATAACTATAAGTGTAGGTCTGGATGCTCGAGTATAGATCAAAGAGAACAGAGGCCTGTAGACACTACTGACACAACCTGACTTGCAGAGATATCCGAGACAAAGAAATGAAAGGGATGCAAGGTAACAAGGCTCAAGGTGGATTGGACTAAAAACTAGATAGGTTCAAAGAATCCAAATGATAGATTTAGGGTCCGAAAGAAATGTAAGGGCTGGAGTAGACACTCGATAGGAATATGAATTATAAAAGATGATGATAGAGGACTAGGTCAACGATGACCTAGGCAGATCGATGACAAGTTGGATTGGAGAACCTACAAGCAAGAGAAATGATAGAAAAACTGATAATGGAGTCCCGACTATTACTAGAACTCAAAAAGGTTATATGAAAATAAGGAAATGATAATATGATAATAACTACATAAAATGATAGCAAATGATGATAACCTCACAAAGGAATATCTCTGTGAGCAATGCCAAAGAAGCTAAAAGGATATCCAAGAGGTCTGTGATCGTTGCATGTGTGTTTAGGAACATAGAAGAAAGTCGTAGGTTAGAAGAAAGATTGAGTATGTGCATGCATATGATTTGAATGGAAAGAGTGTTTATCTTTATAAGGAAGATGCCTAATGTCCGGGTCGCCACCGATTAGGAGGAAAGTTTTCCCAATGGGATAGATTTTGTGATTTTGAGTTTTTAAAGATATGGGAAAGTGCTTTAAAGCATGTAGGTAGGAAGGGGTGATTTAGGGATGAGATATGGGTGAGTTGGAGATAATGATTGGCTAGAAAAAGCATAGAGATACATAGGATGTACATTTAGAATGAAATCATCCTAAATGGAAAGTGATAAAGATGAATGATTTAATTAATTAATTAATAGGAATTAATTAATTAATAAGAATTATATTGTCATTAAAAGTGATAAAATAATCAAGTGGGCATTTAAATTAAATAAAGGGGGATGAATTAAATAAATATGTGCACGTGAGCGATTAAGGATAGTAATACCAAATTTTGGTGTCTACTTTGCCCCTTTTTGTTGAGTGGTTTGGACTAGCAAGCCATGAGGAAAAAATGATGAAAGTTGGATGACGATTTGATGAAAGGTAGATGAGTATCTCCCCCTCAAATGGGGTATCGATGACGTTAAGGGAAATCTATGACACGTTTGAAAAGGTAGATGAATAAGGGCGGGTGGGTGAAAAAACTATGTGTAAAAGGATTACCAAGGCAAGATGACCTAAGCAAAAGGGATCATAATAAAAATAAAAACATGGTGGTGACTCCAATATCACATCGATAGAAGAAAATTGCAATCTCAACAGAGATGGGCTATAACTTTCTACGGAGCCGGTGAGTGGGTGAAGATCACTATAGTATGGATGCAATCCAGGAGATGACCAACGGGTCATAGGAAAATCATAAAAATATGCATAACTAAATGCAAAAGGTATGCAAAATCCTTTGTACATGAGGAGTAAAGAAAATATGTATGTGTCTCATGTAAGGGATGAGGATATAGTGCCTAAGTGGGACACAAAAATGCTCGAGAAGGAAAATGAAAAGTGAGTGGTGAAATAGTATGCCCCTAAGGAGAAAGTATGACCACAAAGGAAAAAATGGGAAATTAAATATGCCCCAAGTGGGGAAAGGTATGTGTAGACACCAAATTTGGGTCTTACGATGCCCTATACCCCGTATCTTGTCCCGCAACCTAACCCTACCTCACCACCTAAACCTTACACACCTAATGATTTATTAATTACCTTATAATTAATAAATCCACATCTCCAACCCCGCCACCTCATCTCGCCACCTCACCATGACCTAGCCCTAACCCTAAACCAACCTAATTAAGACCTATGACTTGGTCCAGACCCACACCCATGACTCATTACCCCTCACCCGCACCAAAACGAGCCTAATAATGACTTGACCAAGCCCACAACTGATCCCTTGGGAGAAAAGGAGGGAAAGTTGGCTATTTTACTAAAAATAGCCACTTTGACCTAACCGACATCGGTTCCTACTCGACCGCCATTGGTTACGTAACCGCCATCGGTTCCCTGTAAATGACCTCCCCAACCAAAAAGAAAGGATCCGAGAATTCATTTGGCAAGAAGAAAGAGAAGTGAAACAAGTAGAAGAGGTTGCAGAGAAGAGGATCAAGCCCAAGACTATAACTGAGCAACTGGATCACTGTCACACTCGTTCAAGCATTGGAAAAGACTGAGGATAGCTTCATCAGCTACTTTCCAATACTGGATCATCCTAACTAAGCCTTACTGTCATCATCACATTCCTTGGACCTGTATCTTCATTAGGAACCAGTAAGTAGTATCTTGTAGTTATTTGTTATCATTTTTCTTTAATTCATATTAAAAGGGGAACTGACCACCTTTGAAAGGAAGTCTCATATTTCCTGGGCCTAAGGCAGTTCCCTCACTTATTGTCTAACTAAGATCTGGTGGTCTTGTATTCTTACTTACAGGTAGTCCTTCCTAGACAAAAAGGAGTTCTTCACAATCGATCTGATCTCTCTACGGTATGCGCACACCTTCCCAACGCTCAACAGGTATTCCTCCTAGCCCTAACCCTTATCTGTTTCTCAAGAGAATGAAAGGATAGAAGTAACTCTATTCCGGAACCAAATTCTGTGCGAAACATTTTGGCACGCCCGGTGGGACCCTTTTCGGGTTTCTTTCTTTCTTGCTTGCTTTCATATAGGGAGCACACTTGCTGTTTCTTTCTTCTAAATATTCACAAAATATTTTGTCATTTTGGTAAAAGAATTTGTTTTTCTTTCACATCTTTGCATTGGTAAAAGTCATCTTCTTTGCTTCATCGAATATCATTTTCGATTTGGGTTTAAAACACGTGCATCACATTCTTGCTTGTTTTTGATTCTAGTGAACGTAGATTAAGTAATGAATGTCGTACACGTGGGGGTGATATCCACGGTATTAACGAGAAATTAATCTTACTCTCACTGCACAACACATACCAAATCACATCATAATCAACACAATAGCTCAAACATCCCCCCTTCTCGCGGTATTCCTCCGCCCGATTGAGGTAGCCTTATGAGCCAAAACAAACTTGACATCTCCCTTAGGTCTCTTGTTTAGGATTGACATCATCTGGCGTTTAAGGCATAAGCCCAAAGTGATTAAAACTAATACTAGGGTTAGTCTCTTGATTTGCTTGTGCATCTTGCTGGTTTTTTTTTTAGTTCTGTTTCTCTATCATACACTGTTTCAGTGATCACTTCAAGATAGTTTGGTAAGGTATATTAAACATTGTTATCCCCAAACCAGTAGTTTCTTACATCCTCTCTTTTCTCTCAATGATGACTAACACCGGTCCTTTACTACCGACATCGGTTAAGCGACCGACGCGGCTACATTCTGACTAACATCGGTTATCTGACCGATATCGTTCACTTTGTTTAACGAGCTTCTTGACAAACCAATAACCTATCAATTCCAACATTTTGTTGTTGTTGCTTCTAGATTGATTAAATCCCTCTTTGTGTCCTCTTCTCCATGGTTGTTATCACACGGAAACAAGCTGCAGCCATGGTTTCACATGCATGTTCTATGCCTTTCCTGAATCACCCCCTTCACATCCTATGGGGAATCCTACGGATACCAGTAATTTTCCCACGATCCCTGTAGGAGATAAGGAATTTGCCAAATTTTTGGATGCTAATCCTAGCATCGTACAATATTATTTGTCTCATACCCCTGACCATACACCCAATGGTCAGCTCCTCATTGGTATGCCTATTAGTATCACCACTCACTTAGCCCCTTCCCCACCTAATAACTCCGCTTCACCGTCTTCATCCTTAGCCCCGTCTCCCAGCTCAGTAGCTTTGGTGGTTCATACTGCACCAATTGGCTTTCCTTTCATTAATCTAGGGCCTCACATGTCACTACCGTCCACTGACCCTACCTCATCTCTCTCACAGACTGTCTCTTTTATAACTTGTTCTCTGCCACCTATACACATGAGCTTTCCCTCACAAGCTCCGCCCACCTTTTCATTTCCACAAATTCATCCGGTAGCCTCAACCTCTTATATAGGACACCCTTATTCGGCTGCCCCAACACATTTAGCACCATTATCTTATCAACATTCAATCCCACCATTGTTTAGTAGTGGCTCTTGGACCAATCTTCTTGTTTACAATGAAAGCACCATCATTTAACCCAACCAATGATTTAATCAAACAGATGATGGACAAGATGCAAAATCTTGAGGCTTCGTTTCTGTGAAGTCGTAACACCGACATACAAGCAAGTTTGTCGGGAGCCTATTCATCCCTCTATCCCCTTCATACATATCCTCCTCAATGGGAATTATGAAAATTTACTCGCTTTAATAGTAAGGAGGACCCTTAACAACACTTGCGATCGTTCAAACATGCCGCTATCCGATTGCTCATGACGATGCCTTACTACTCCGTGCACCTTTCCCATGTCCTTATCGGGACTGCTTTGAGTGGTGTACGAGTGCTTTAGCCCAACACTCAATCTTCTCCTTTAACTTGAGATAGCCCAATCTTTCTTGGATCACTTCTCCATCAATATTGCCAAGAAAGTATCCACATCGACCTCATGCCATCTCGACAATTTGAAGACGAGTCTATCGCAGATTTCGTTGGACGATGGCGAGGCCTCATCAACCAACTTACTTACGCCTTACCTCAAGCCGAGCTCATCGAACTCTTTACGCGGGCCTGCGCTAAACACATTTCTCCCACCCTCCAAATTCAAACTTTCCGCACCTTTGATGAGGCCTTTACTATGGCTCGGAAACTAGAGATTCGAGCCTTAGAGGAGGAGAAATTGAGGTTACGCAACAACAACTCAAATTTCCGGACCCAAGACTCTACCACCAACTCTCATGCATCAGCCTTTGAAATCAAAGGGTGAAAGTGCAAGTACATGCAAGTGACGGTCAAATCTCAAGCACTGTCTAATACCCAGCTGAAAGCCACCTATAAGTATAAAGCCGAGCCCATCAACTACACTCCCTTGGGAGAAACTTATGGTGTGATCTTAGACAAATTGCTTAAAGCAAGAGCTATCACCTTGCCTCCTGTTAAACCTCACTCCGGGTTTGATTCCACCCACGCTATACCTTCGTATAAAGAAAATGACTTCAGAACTTCCATCGTGTGAAGGGACATAGTCACAAAAGCGCAAGATGTTGAAAAACATAGTGCGCAGAAATGGTTGATGCAGGGGATATAACTCTCGATAATCCTAATGCCCCCGCTAATCAAAATTTAAAAATCTTCAACAAACCATTTCCAAACCATGCATCTAACAGTAACACAAACCAAGACACCTCAGCCGAGGAGAAGAGTGTGCATGAGATCCATGCGATTTTCAACTCCCAACCCGGGAAGCCATTACGAGGAAATTCTGAATCAAGCTTCTTCACCAACGCAGGGATTCTCGCCCCCTTCTCCTTCATCAGGACAAGAGGACAGTCCCGCTATTCCTTTACCCATAAAGGAATTAACCGCCCAGAGTTCTCTTCTCACAAATGAACCTTCTTACACCACATCCCTGCAAGATTGTGAGCGGATGTTATCTAACTTATCTATTTCCCAAACATCTCCTTCCACCACTCTTGCTACAACAAAAGAAGGCTTGCCACTTTTTCTTTCATCCTTAGAGGAGAAACCCCTTGAGCCTACATCACCAAACTCCTTAATCATGATGGATCCCCTCAAGCATGCCCTCCTACCTATTAGTTCTTCATCACCTAAATCTTTCCAGTGACCTGTTGACCTCTTAACACCCATTGATACAACGCTCATTTACCCCGTATCACATTCAAAGTGGACCTCGAATCACAACCCACCTCTCTCCCATACCAAAGTTCCTGTTCACACGTGGCGATTGTCATCCCTCATAAGATAGACTAGTCTTATGGGAGATTTTGAATACACCATACTATACTCAATGCGCAGATGACTAATCAGACACCTCTATCATATACCCGAGGTGTTTACAAAAGCTCAAAATGCCTATGTCCTCACCTTCACCCCCTCATCTCTATCGAATCCCTCACCACCTCTATCAACCTAACCAAACCTTCCATTATGCTTGAACTTCACCAATTCCCAACTGAAACACCCACCTAAATGGTTAGATTTATCCAAAAATACCGCCATCAATCCACCTAGAGAGAGACCCAATCTCCTCGAGTCCAATCTATGCCTCTACCACAACTAAAACCCTCACCCCGATCACACCGATACAGCAGGCACGGCTTAAGCCTTCACCATCACATCTACCTTCTATATTAGGGCCTCACCCCTCCACCTTGCCTCAATACACCTTGCCTCCCACATCTTCTTTAACATGACCTATACCTTTTGCACCCCTATAGACACTCATGGGCATCTCAACACCGTCACCCCAAGTATCTTGCCTTACCGCCAACCTTAAGCAAACTCGATCATCGAAGGACTTGTTTTTGCTGTCGCTCCTTCCTCCCTCGTGGTTTTTTCCTGCCACCACGTCATGTGGGGCCTCATCATCTAACCAGCTAAACATAACTTCTACGCAGAAGAAACCACGCCTCGTTAAAACCAATCATCAAAGTCCCTTTCCTAAATCACCACCCATATAAACCACTCATACCCGACCATTACCAAAACAATAAAAAATCTCACCTACTTAATCAACAACCTCATCTTCATCTAAATTTGACCCGCTCAAAGGATCTTACTCCAAGATCCTTGATATGTTGGTAGGGGATGTGACCATTTCCCTTCCCCCGCTCAAATTCTATGATCCATCTAAGCCTCGACCTATAGGTTATGATGAATCTAAAATTTGTGCTTACCATCACACACCAGGACATGATGTAGAAGGATGCAAAGATTTGAAAGCCATCCTTCGCCAGTCACCTATCTCAGATATATAGCCTAAGAAAGATAATTTACGGAGAGAGAAGCCCCTAGCTTTGATCCCTTCTCCTATACCACCTATCCCCGCCTTGCCAAAATCTATCATCATTGCAACCCCTCCTCTCGAGAGTAATGACTTATCCCCGCCATCTTCCTCCTCTCGTATTCACAAGATCAACATGATTAACATTGCTATTCGAGGTCAGAAAAATAATGGAAAAGCTAAAGAAAGCACACCTGCGGCCTCTCTTTCTCCTTCTGCCATCCCGATCGCACCACCACCTAAAGTGGTCATTCGTGGACCTGCCTATCCCGTCTCTGATGGAGTTTCCCACCGCACCATGATCAAACAACTTCACCAATCTCATGTCAAAATGACACTCTATGATCTCATTCAAACATCTGAATCGCATCAACAAGATTTAATTGAGATCCTTCAAGGGATAGAGGTCCTACCTAACGAAAACCTTTCCCCGTCACCTCCATTCATGTGCAACCCCCACCATGTCGCATCTCATTCAACGATGCTATTACTTCCACCTTAGGCACTGCAGATCCTCTGGAAGATTCGTAATGCCACAGATTCCTTACCTCGAACTCTTTATGTCCTTTGAGGGAGAATTCAATACAACATATTGCTAGCCGCTTCTCGATCCTGCCATGATGCCCTCCACCTTGCGTATGATGCATCACCCAGCAAGGAGGGAAGTCTTTACACTCAAAGCCAGATGCCTTCTTTGGCAACCAGGCATAATATGTTATACCACCACCATGTGCTTCAG